>OW240920.1:7663801-7683463 GCA_933207985.1 Pelobates cultripes | reverse complement strand
GCCACCAATTGTAACGGACCGTTTGCACAAAAGGGGAAAAAACCGCTTAGACGATAATCCCCCTTTTCAGAGACAGGCACAGCTACGGTATAATCACCAAAGCTCACGAACCGCCAATAAGTGAATGCCCCAAACTCCCGAACGGCATACAAGGGAATAAGGTAGCACTTCAAATAAACGAACAGGAACCATACGAATAGCTGCTAGCAGGCGAACAGGAAAAGCTTCCAAGCGGCTTACACTCCTGGCAATCAGTCCTTAGCAGCATACAGTAAATCCCCCCAAAGACGAGACAGAGCTCCGTGTTGAGGGTCAAGCAGTGGTCTGTTTAATGAGGGCTACCTGCCCAGTTTTTATGCAGGTCTCCCACCTGGTGGACACTCCCCTAGGGGACCAAAATGGGAGACTGTGACAAGGGACAGACAAGTATACAAAAAGGACACACAGTCACAGTATATTCCCACAATGCATCCTGGCTTCCTCCCCTCTGCCCTGGGAGATAATTGGGAAGTAACTCAATTATCTCCCAAGACAAAGGCAAAACTCCATTACACACGTGGGAACACAAAACAGCATTATACTTTAAAATGCACAAAGTAACATTTACTACATAAAACACCGACATGTAACACATCCCCAGATAGCTCAGGTCTGAGTGCACATTATTAAGTGAATGGCACTCAGCCTACACGAATACAGTTCAATCGCCATGGAGCCAAAGTCTTTACAGTCAGTTTCATACGAATGGGCTCCATGGGATTCCTATCTGGGGTATAAGAAATTCACACAAAAATACCGAACACCGGGTCATTCGTGTGCTTTCACCGAACAAGAAGGGAGGTCAGCGGCTTCAGCGGTGTTCGCGCAAAACTGTGTCCGATTTTAGTTCCATGAAAATAGAGGCGAACACCGCTGTTCATTCGTATGGTTTAAAATGGCCGCGACCTCGTGTTCGGGATACGAACGGCGGCCACCCAGCGTTCATCAATTAAGCTGCGGTTAACTGCAGCTTCAGGAGGTTAATTGCCGGCACACTCCAGCTCCCAGGTGGTCCAGTCATTCGTACGGTTGTTCGGTAGATTGAAACTACCGAACAACCGGCAGAAAAGCACAAATACAGCTTTTCTGCATGCAAAAATAAAGTCTTTTACAAAGGGGCCATAGTCCAAAGGCAGCAGGCGAGCAACCAGGCTTCTCCAATGCAATGTGGCGAGATTGGTCTCGTCACACTGAGTATCTATACACTGATAATGAACACAGTGCTCTGTATAATAATACTGAGTATCTACACACTGATAATGAACACAGCGCTCTGTATAATAATACTGAGTATCTATACACTGATAATGAACACAGCGCTCTATATCATGATAATGAGTATCTATACACTGATAATGAACACAGCGCTCTGTATAATGATACTGAATATCTATACACTGATAATGAACACAGCGCTCTTTATAATAATACTGAGTATCTATACACTGATAATGAACACATCGCTCTGTATAATAAAACTGAGTATCTATACACTGATAATGAACACAGCGCTCTATATAATGATAATGAGTATCTATACACTGATAAAGAACACAGCGCTCTATATAATGATAATGAGTATCTATACACTGATAAAGAACACAGCACTCTATATAATGATACTGAGTATCTATACACTGATAATGAACACAGCGCTCTGTATAATGATACTGAGTATCTATACAATGATAATGAACACAGCACTCTGTATAATAATACAGAGTATCAATACACTGAAAATGAACACATCGCTCTGTATAATAAAACTGAGTATCTATACACTGATAATGAACACAGCGCTCTATATAATGATAATGAGTATCTATACACTGATAATGAACACAGCGCTCTGTATAATGATACTGAGTATCTATACACTGATAATGAACACAGCGCTCTATATAATGATAATGAGTATTTATACACTGATAATGAACACAGCACTCTATATAATGATAATGAGTATCTATACACTGATAATGAACACAGCACTCTATATAATGATACTGAGTATCTATACACTGATAATGAACACAGCGCTCGGTATAATGATACTGAGTATCTATACACTGATAATGAACACAGCGCTCTATATAATGAAAATGAGTATTGATACACTGATAATGAACACAGCGCTCTGTATAATGATACTGAGTATCTATACACTGATAATGAACACAGCGCTCTGTATAATAATAGTGAGTATCTATAAACTGATAATGAACACAGCGCTCTATATAATGATACTGAGTATCTATACACTGATAATGAACACAGCGCTCTGTATAATGATACTGAGTATCTATACACTGATAATGAACACATCGCTCTGTATAATAAAACTGAGTATCTATACACTCATAATGAACACAGCGCTCTATATAATGATACTGAGTATCTATACACTGATAATGAACACAGCGCTCTGTATAATGATACTGAGTATCTATACACTGATAATGAACACATCGCTCTGTATAATAAAACTGAGCATCTATACACTGATAATGAACACAGCGCTCTGTATAATAATACTGAGTATCTATACACTGATAATGTAACACACCGCTCTGTATAATAATACTGAGTATCTATACGCTGATAATGAACACACCGCTCTGTATAATGATACAGAGCATCTATAAACAGATAATGAACACAGCGCTCTGTATAAGGATACTGAGTATCTATACACTGATAATGAACACAGCGCTCTTTATTTTGATCCTGAGTATCTATACACTGATAATGAACACAGTGCTCTGTATAATGATACTGAGTATCTATACACTGATAAAGAACACAGCACTCTATATAATGATAATGAGTATCTATACACTGATAATGAACACAGCGCTCTGTATAATAATACTGAGTATCTATACACTGATAATGAACACAGCGCTCTGTATAATAATGCTGAGTATCTATACACTGATAATGCACACAGCACTCTATATAATAATACTGAGTATCTATACACTGAGAATGAACACTGCGCTCTATATAATGATAATGACTATCTATACACTGATAATGAACACAGCACTCTGTATAATGATACTGAGTATGTATACACTGATAATGAACACAGCGCTCTGTATAATGATACTGAGTATCTATACACTGATAATGAACACAGCGCTCTGTATAATAATACTGAGTATCTATACAATGTTAATGAACATAGCGCTCTGTATAATAATACTGAGTATCTATACACTGATAATGAACACAGCGCTCTATATAATGATAATGAGTATCTATACACTGATAATGAACACAGCACTCTGTATAATGATACTGAGTATCTATACCCTGATAATGAACACGCTTCCGTATAATGTAGATACTGAGCATCTATACGGGTGAGGATAATGAACACAGCCCCAGAAGTTAATGAGTATCTATAATGTACTGATGTAATGAACACAGCCTGCATAATGATACTGAGTATCTATACACACTGATAATGAACACAGCCCGTATAATAATAATTGAGTATCTATACACCGATAATGAACACAGCGCCTGTATAATGATACTGAGCATCTATACACTGATCATGACAACACAGCGCCCATAATAATACTGAGTATCTATACACTGATAATGGAACACAGCTTCTATATATGACTGAGTATCTATACACTGATAATGAACACAGCGCTTCTATATAATGATTCTTAGAGTATCTATACACTGATAATGACAACACAGCGCCTTTTGGTATAATGATACTGAGTATCTATACACTGATAATGAACACAGCGCCTATATAATGATAATGAGTATCTATACACTGATAATGAACACAGCGCTCTGTATAATAATACTGAGTATCTATACACTGATAATGAACACAGCGCTCTATATAATGAAAATGAGTATCGATACACTGATAATGAACACAGCGCTCTGTATAATGATACTGAGTATCTATACACTGATAATGAACACAGCGCTCTGTATAATGATACTGAGTATCTATACAATGATAATGAACACAGCGCTCTATATAATGATAATGAGTATCTATACACTGATAATGAACACAGCACTCTATATAATGATAATGAGTATCTATGCACTGATAATGAACACAGCACTCTATATAATGATACTGAGTATCTATACACTGATAATGAACACAGCGCTCTATATAATGATACTGAGTATCTATACACTGATAATGAACACAGCGCTCTGTATAATAATAGTGAGTATCTATAAACTGATAATGAACACAGCGCTCTATATAATGATACTGAGTATCTATACACTGATAATGAACACAGCGCTCTGTATAATGATAGTGAGTATCTATACACTGATAATGAACACATCGCTCTGTATAATAAAACTGAGTATCTATACACTGATAATGAACACAGCGCTCTATATAATGATACTGAGTATCTATACACTGATAATGAACACAGCGCTCTGTATAATGATACTGAGTATCTATACACTGATAATGAACACATCGCTCTGTATAATAAAACTGAGTATCTATACACTGATAATGAACACAGCGCTCTATATAATGATGCTGAGTATCTATACACTTATAATGAACACAGCGCTCTGTATAATGATACTGAGTATCTATACACTGATAATGAACACATCGCTCTGTATAATAAAACTGAGTATCTATACACTGATAATGAACACACCGCTCTGTATAATAATACTGAGTATCTATACGCTGATAATGAAGACACCGCTCTGTATAATGATACAGAGTATCTATGAATAGATAATGAACACAGCACTCTGTATAAGGATACTGAGTATCTATACACTGACAATGAACACAGCGCTCTTTATTTTGATCCTGAGTATCTATACACTGATAATGAACACAGTGCTCTGTATAATGATACTGAGTATCTATACACTGATAAAGAACACAGCACTCTATATAATGATAATGAGTATCTATACACTGATAATGAACACAGCGCTCTGTATAATAATACTGAGTATCTATACACTGATAATGAACACAGCGCTCTGTATAATAATACTGAGTATCTATACACTGATAATGAACACACCGCTCTGTATGAACTCTACTATAATGAGTACAATGTGAGTATCTATACGCTGATAATGAACACACCGCTCTGTATAATGGTACTGAGTATCTATACACTGATAATGAACACAGCGCTCTGTATAATAATACTGAGTATCTATACGCTGATAATGAACACACCGCTCTGTATAATGATACTGAGTATCTATACACTGATAATGAACACGGCGCTCTGTATAATGATACTGAGTATCTATACACTGATAATAAACACGGCGCTCTGTATAATGATACTGGGTATCTATACGCTGATAATGAACACAGCGCTCTGTATAATGATACTGGGTATCTATACACTGATAATGAACACACCGCTCTGTATAATGATACTGAGTATCTATACAGTGATAATGAACACAGCGCTCTGTATAATAATACTGAGTATCTATACACTGATAATGAACACAGTGCTCTGTATAATGATACTGAGTATCTATACACTGATAATGAACATGCCGCTCTGTATAATAATACTGAGTATCTATACACTGATAATGAACACGCCGCTCTGTATAACGATACTGAGTATCTATACACTGATAATGAACACACCGCTCTGTATAATGATACTGAGTATCTATACACTGATAATGAACACACCGCTCTGTATAATAATACTGAGTATCTATACACTGATAATGAACACAGCACTCTGTATAATAATACTGAGTATCTATACACTGATAATGAACACACCGCTCTGTATAATGATACGGAGTATCTATACACTGATAATGAACACAGCGCTCTGTATAATGATACTGAGTATCTATACACTGATAATGAACACAGTAGAAGCTCTGTATAATGATACTGAGTATCTATACACTGATAATGAACCTGGCGCTCTGTATAATAATACTGAGTATATCTATCACGCTGATAATGAACACAATACATTTCTGTAATGATACTGAGTATCTATCGCTGATAATGAACACGCTCTGTATAATGATACTGAGTATCTATACACTGATAATGAACACATCGCTCTGTATAATGATACTGAGTATCTATACACTGATAATAAATACACCGCTCTGTATAATGATACTGAGTATCTATACACAGATAATGAACACGCCGCTCTGTATAATAATACTGAGTATCTATACGCTGATAATGAACACAGCGCTCTGTATAATGATACTGAGTATCTATACGCTGATAATGAACACACCGCTCTGTATAATGATACTGAGTATCTATGCGCTGATAATGAACACACCCCTCTGTATAATGATACTGAGTATCTATACACTGATAATGAACACAGCGCTCTGTATAATGATACTGAGTATCTATACACTGATAATGAACACACCGCTCTGTATAATATTACTGAGTATCTATACGCTGATAATGAACACACCGCTCTGTATAATGATACTGAGTATCTATACACTGATAATGAACACGCCGCTCTGTATAATGATACTGAGTATCTATACACTGATAATGAACACACAGCTCTGTATAATGATACTGAGTATCTATACACTGATAATGAACACGCCGCTCTGTATAATAATACTGAGTATCTATACACTGATAATGAACACACAGCTCTGTATAATGATACTGAGTATCTATACACTGATAATGAACACACCGCTCTGTATAATGGTACTGAGTATCTATACACTGATAATGAACACAGCGCTCTGTATAATAATACTGAGTATCTATACGCTGATAATGAACACACCGCTCTGTATAATGGTACTGAGTATCTATACACTGATAATGAACACAGCGCTCTGTATAATGATACTGAGTATCTATACGCTGATAATGAACACGCCGCTCTGTATAATGATACTGAGTATCTATACGCTGATAATGAACACAGCACTCTGTATAATGATACTGAGTATCTATACACTGATAATGAACACACCGCCCTGTATAATGATACTGAGTATCTATACGCTGATAATGAACACAGCGCTCTGTATAATGATACTGAGTATCTATACACTGATAATGAACACACCGCTCTGTATAATGATACTGAGTATCTATACACTGATAATGAACACGCCGCTCTGTATAATGATACTGAGTATCCATACACTGATAATGAACACACCGCTCTGTATAATGATACTGAGTATCTATACACTGATAATGAACACGCCGCTCTGTATAATGATACTGAGTATCTATACACTGATAATGAACACACAGCTCTGTATAATGATACTGAGTATCTATACACTGATAATGAACACGCCGCTCTGTATAATAATACTGAGTATCTATACACTGATAATGAACACACAGCTCTGTATAATGATACTGAGTATCTATACACTGATAATGAACACACCGCTCTGTATAATGATACTGAGTATCTATACACTGATAATGAACACACCGCTCTGTAGAATGATACCGAGTATCTATACATTGATAATGAACACGCCGCTCTGTATAATAATTCTGAGTATCTATACACTGATAATGAACACGCAGCTCTGTATAATGATACTGAGTATCTATACACTGATAATGAACACACCGCTCTGTATAATGATACTGAGTATCTATACACTGATAATGAACACACCGCTCTGTATAATGATACTGAGTATCTATACGCTGATAATGAAACACACCGCTCTGTATATTGATACTGAGTATCTATACACTGATAATGAACACACGCTCTGTATAATAATACTGAGTATCTATACGCTGATAATGAACACACCGCTCTGTATAATGATACTACAGTATCTATACACTGATAATGAACACAGCTCTGTATAATAATACTGAGTATCTATACACTTTGATAATGAACACAAGCTGACTCTGTATAATGATACTGAGTATCTATACACTGATAATAACCTGGCGCTCTGTATATGTACACGATATCCTATACACTGATAATGAACACAAGTAGCTCTGTATAATGATACTATGAGTATCTATACACTGATGTAGACGCTCTGTATAATGATACTGAGTATCTATACACTGATGTGGAACCTAGCGCTCTGTATAATGATAGTGAGTATCTATGGCATGATGTGAACACAGCGGCTCTGTATATCGATACTGAGTATCTATAAGCTGATAATGAACACACTGCTCTGTATAATGATACTGAGTATCTATACGCTGATAATGAACACAGCGCTCTGTATAATGATACGGAGTATCTATACGCTGATAATGAACACAGCGCTCTGTATAATAATACTGAGTATCTATACGCTGATAATGAACACAGCGCTCTGTATAATGATACTGAGTATCTATACGCTGATAATGAACACACCGCTCTGTATAATGATACTGAGTATCTATACGCTGATAATGAACACAGCGCTCTGTATAATAATACTGAGTATCTATACACTGATAATGAACACAGCGCTCTGTATAATGATACTGAGTATCTATACACTGATAATGAACACAGCGCTCTGTATAATGATACTGAGTATCTATACGCTGATAATGAACACAGCGCTCTGTATAATGATACGGAGTATCTATCCCAGGATAGTATGCTAGCTTTCCATTTCTGATGTGCTGTCTGTTATTCAGAGATTCACAAGCACTGAGTTCACTGGAAAAGTTTAATGTGGCCTTTGGCCTGAGATAAGCTTCAAAGGAAGTCTAACTCCGTTACTGGGTATTTCCATTGGCCGTAGGGCGTGTGCCGGGTCTTTCCACTGTGTGTTTTCTTTATACTATTTCTCATATCACCAGATACGGAATGTAATAATAAGATATTCAGCCTAACCGACAACAGCACACGGGATGGAGAGGGGTTTGTGTTTGGCCAGAGGCGGTCGGATAATGAAATGGCAGCCGACAGAAGCTACTCAGATACTGACACACACAATTTTACCACAGAGACAGCACAAACAGACAATTCACTACATACATAATATCAACACACACACACACCAAGGGCATACTGTCCCAGATTATCGACTGACACTGCACACTTTGTATTTTAAAGAATTTTATTGCCTGAACAGAATCACATTAAGTCAGAGACGTGCTGTAAAACATACTTATAAAGCATCAATTACGACACATAAATCAGGAACCAGTTCCACAACGGCTAGAGGGCCACCCCATATATAGAGGTGCCCACGTGAGCTTATTAAGGCACAGAGTGAATCAGGTAAAAGCAAAGATTATATTAAAACCTGCGGTTTTTACACCACGGATTCAGGGTCTGGATATACCCACATGCCATCACCTTAAAGAGACAGGTTCCCTTGGAATATTTTGGTTTTCACGTTATCGCACACGCTCCTTAAAACAGAAGCTGTAGAAAAGTTCAAGATGCCTCAAAACAGGCAGCAAATCAAGTTTACCCCTTTTGAATGCATTTTTTTTTTTTTGCTCGTAATATCCCACCTTGCTGGGGGACTCAGTGATACCCTATCCAGTGAACACGCAGGTGCAAATAATAGTTTATTTTCCACTTGAAGTCCTGTAAGACTTCCTGGCCATCAATCAATTGCATGTTTACATCGACTGGGCTCCCGTATGACTGGAGCTTCCAAAGTCCCAATCAAAATCTCGGGTGCAGTCACGTCAAGTTAAATCTCATAAATCATCATCTTAAATGTACGGAAAGCACACTTTGGTCCAGAAATGTTCAATATTTAGTGGATACTTTTAGCTTTCCAATGAGACATGGATTTGTTGAGTATGTTCCTTGGCCATGCGTCATGACCCCACATCATTTGAGGCATACTTCACATCATGGTATATGCAAACATGTCTCTCTGTCAAATGCACACATACTTTTTCCACCAACCCTTAGAAAGAGTCTTCATTTTGTTGGCCGTGCAAGCCATTTTTCTCTCTCGCTGGAGACACAATTCGGAATATCGGAGCCCAGAAACAATGGCCGTGTCAAAGACCTCTTTAAGGTTCTTCTGAGTCAAAGCAGAGCATTCCACATAAGCCACAGCGCCAATCTTTTCTGCCAAGGCCTGCGCGGAAGAAGGAGGTACAGGCTTCTCCCGATAGCGAGCCAGCTGAATCAGAACTTTGACGTCTTCCCTGAGGTCACACTGTGTCCCCACCAACACAAGGGGCACGTGAGGACAGTGGCACCGGATTTCAGAGATCCACTTTTCTGAAATGTTCTGGAAAGAGGATGGACTTACAACGCTGAAACACAGGATCAGAACATCTGTCTTCGGGTAGCAAAAGTGACGCAATTTGTCAAACTCATCCTAGGATTGAGAGGAAACAAAGGAGAATTCAGAGCTTTGAAACTGATAGCGGCAAGAATATTAAAATGCTACGCCCGCAGCAAATGTGTCAAAAGGCGTACTGTAAGTGGACACACATGTAGAAGATAAACACAATATTTATAATTTAGAGACACAGTGTTATTAATTGGAGGCTCTGCAAGACACTGCCGAACAAGTCTCTCCAAACCCCTACTGCTTAGTAAATCTGACGGCAATACTGGCATGCATTTTAGTCTGGCAGAGCATTATGGTAAATTAACTTCACACACACGTATGTAATGCCTCGATTTGCCACATTGGCTTAATACACTGATCCACACGGGATCGGAACAGAAGGTTATCTTGCGGCTATAAAACGACAGCTGCAGCAATTAGCTCTACTTCATGTCCCCGCCCACTGCGGTGCGAGTCCGATCATTTCTGTAATGCTAGCTAAAAGGACAGATTAAATACATCTTTTACAGCTGTTACTTAAAGCATACAGCACACACTTTCCCACATCTGACCATAGTCACTAGAACAACTACTAGATGGTTGTTTTACAGTAGACGGTCAGGATTACATGTTTGGGTCCCTAATCAGAGTTTCAAAAATCCTTCATACAGAAATGGGATCAGTCTCTATATTAACCAGGTCAATCAGGACAACTAACTCAGTCCTAGTATACTATGATTAACAAATGATCGAGCGGACAGACTTTTTTTCCCTAACCAAGCGTTGCGGTGATGGGACAGACGACTGAACTAAAGACTTCATTTCAGCTTAACGCAGGTTGAAAATGTGTTTTGTTTATTTCACTGTTGGTTGGTTGTTTTTTTTCAAATGAGCAATTTTGGCTGCATTTTCAAGTCATACGTCAGCTCACTGTTTAGACAGTTAACCCCTTAATCTAGTTCTGTAATTAACTTAATATTCAGAAACCGCAAGGACCATAAAAAAGTAAACTTGTCGCATTGACCCGCTGGAGTGCACAGGTCTGTCAAACACGAAGCAATAAGTCCGGCACATCTCAGGCTATTAAGGGGTTTATACTAATGTTGCCTTGAACTTTACAAGTCCATCCTGTTTTGTAGTTTTCGCGTCGCTGTGCTGTAATCCGATCTCCTGCAGAATTATTGTAGAACGCGTATCAATTCCTTAAGGCAGGGAGAGTCGCAAAGTAACACTCCAGCTGTTGCGGATTAAAAATTTCCTTGAGGCTGGTAAAGCATCATGGGAATCGTAGTTTCAACACACCTGGAGGGTTACCTCAGGGCTGCATCTGCCTGCAAGTGTTTGCTACAAATACCAGCAACTCATTGCAAGCATCCCTGGCTTCGAGGGGAGTTTATTCGTGTTTTTAAAACAAGGCAAAGGGCTCCCTTCTCAAGGCCAATAAAAACCTAAATCTATGGGACAGCCGAAATCAGGCCATTGACAGTATTCCAGATACATGTAACTGTCCGCTGTGTCACGTAGACCCCAGCTAGTGCGATCTTCCCGATATATATGTAACTGGCCGCTGTGTCACATAGACCCCAAGCTAGCGTGATATTGCAGATACATGTAACTGGCCGCTGTCTCACACAGACTCCTAGCTACTGCGATATTGCAGATACATGTAACTGACTGCTGTGTCACGCAGGCCCTTAGTAAGAGCGATATTTCAGACACTTGTAATTGGCCGCTGTGTCACGCAGGCCCCTAGCACTTAGAGACTAAGATTAATATCTCACTTTGCAGAGTACTGTATTTAAGGCGGCCCTCATTGCGTGTTTTCACAGGGATCTAAACTGATTTGCCCAATACACCTGAAGCGGTTTTCAAGAATATCCCACACTCGGTAGCTGGATGTCTAACTTCTCATCACATTTAATTCCCCCTACATACATTTTTTTTTTTTTTTTTTTTAATGCAGCAGGTACTAAAAATTTGGGGACAAAATAGGTGAAATACAAAATGTCTCTAATTTAGATGTTTTCCAACTACTTTAAATGAATTTACAATCTGTATAGAGTACACCAACAGAGTCGACATACAGGTAGGTACACGTGTACTCACCTGGCCGGCCGTGTCACACAGCTGCAACTTCACTGGAATTTTTCCAACTTTCACTTGAGCTGCAATAAAGAAGGAATGGTTAAACAGTTAGTTGATGTGACTGGCAGGATAATTCCCTTATTAAATGCCCTCATTGCACACCGCTCCACCAGCTACCACCTCTGCTGGAAGGCAGGTCTATGCATTACTTATCTATCACCCATTCCTTAGTAAATAAATTTGGGTTTGAAATTTGTTTTCTTACAGTTTTGAAATAAAATAAGATTATAAGCACGGGTTACGGTAAGAAGGTATTATTGTATTGATCTGTTTGTTTGTTTATTGTATTGATCTGTTTGTTTATTGTATTGATCTGTTTGTTTGCAGTCGTGGTTTTGCTTGCTGTAGTTAATCGAATGACGCAAATGAAACCTATCAGGAGGCAGGATTTTAGTTTAGAGATGCATGCCTGGGACTTTGATAAATTGCAATCTATCACAATCCTGACGTCCAGCATTGCCTTGCTGTGTGCAGAGAGTGCAGGTCTCTTTAACTCCGCCACATGACTCACTCCTATGTACAGAGATCAGGTTTCTGTACAATGTAATCTCACTCTTGCTGTGTTACATAATGAAAGGCTGAGATAAGCATTTTCCATTGTTTTATTGATGGGTAAGATTGATTCCTGCTGTGAGTGCTGCCCATTACTTACTGACAGCTTTCAAACCCAGAAACCATTTTAGAACACACAATAAAATGATTACTGTTGGATTTTCCTGCAATATTAAACGCGCTCCGCGATGCGATACAAAACTTTCAATTATTCGACTGCAAAACTGGATGAAATGTCTTACTCCTAGCGTTACGCACTGAATCAAAAAAACTCACTGCAAACCATGACTGACTGTATGCCTAAAATGTGACTAACATTAGTGTATACACAGTCTCCATAAAAAAACAGAAAACCATTTCAATGGTGCACCATGTGTAGTAGCGCAGCAATGTATGGCTAAATCCTTGACCTAACTACACTGATCTGCTGGGGACGCGGCTGGCTAGGGCGCGGAGCTGTAACAAGGCAGCAATGTTGGCAAAGAACTGAGTGGCAGCTAATTACTGACGGAGGCCTGAATTTAAACCAATTAAAGTTTAACCCGGTGACTTTCTAGTCCAATCTCTCGGGCCTTGCCCATTCTGTCATTACTTTTGGAAGGTTCCTACTCTATATGTTTAAAGGATGGCCCAGCACTTTGGTAATGAAGGGATCACTATTTACAGCCCAAGTGTTGACGTCTCTCAATATTTTCGCTGTGACCTGGGAGGGGGGCGGAGAACACCAATAACCTTTGTCCTGTGACAGCTTGCGGAACACGGGAACGCAGCATATTCTGTGTATTGATGGAAACACCTATTCATTAGTTCAGATTATTAACAAATATTTAACAGTTTCTATCCCAGCAATGACCTCATACATCTGCAGACGTGGTGTTAACACCTTTGAAAGATTCGGGCAATTACATGCCCCCCCCCCCCCAGTTTAATATAAAGGCTGGTCACTCATTTAAAAGATTAAAAGCAGGACTCTGAAACTTGCTATAAACAATTACACCTGTCCCAGAGCTGCAACTCCCATCACTGTAGGAAAGCCCTTCCAGCTCCCCTATAGGTACTGGGTTGTTTTCCTTGCCCTGGTATACATGTAACACACACACACACAGGGAGTACAGTGCAGTGTATTTACCGAGTATATCCGCAGACAATGCACAGGTTTGGAAACTACTCAGACATTGACCCAATGACATGAAACATGGCCACCCAAGGGTGTCATTAGCCATGCGAAGATACGGAATTGGAAGCCAGCAGACCTAACCTTTCCTAATAAATCTAAAGTGAGCTGTTTGGAAACTTGGCAAAGAATATTTTGGCATATTAAACGTGTGCAATAAATAATGCAATGTCACCATAACTTCATTTACAGCCCAATCAGCAGAGGGCGATAACGCGTGGCGTAATGTAATGACGCAGCCACGGTCATTTACAGCATGCCGAGCTATATAACTGCAACATGTGGATATATAATAACAGCTGGTGCAATAACAAACAGCTATACAGACAGAACATGCAACCACATCCAATCACATCTTCCCCTTATTATATTATCATTTATAAATCGCCAACATATTCCGTAGCGCATATAGCTGGATAAGCATGCTGTTGGTATTTCCATATCATTATTATATGGCTGTAATATTCTGTCTTATTATATAGCTGCATAATATTATTACATATCTGCATGTTATTATATGGCTGTAATATTTTGTCTTATTATACAGCTGCATAATATTATTACATATCTGCATGTTATTATATGGCTGTAATATTCTGTCTTATTATATAGCTGCATAATATTATTACATATCTGCATGTTATTATATAGCTGTAATATTCTGTCTTATTTTACAGCTGCATAATATTATATGCCTGTAAGTTATTATATAGCTATAGAATTCTAGAGTATTCTGTCTGATGTGATATAATTGCATAATATTATATGTCTGCATATAACTGTGTATAATGATTACATATCTGCGTGTTATTTTAGAACGGCATTATTCTAATATCCACTTCAATGTTATTATATATCTGAGTTTTATACTACTTTTTACAGAATATCATTCAGAGTCATGTATAGATACAGATACAAGTTATAATATTGAGTTATGTAATAAGTTATTTGATAACAAGTTATAATATTGAGTTATGTAATATAAATAGAAGTTATTTGATAACATTCAGGGTGTGGTGAAATTAAAGCTGTTATGGGCCCAAATCTGTACAACAACCTAATAATGAGATTAAACTGTGTATTAACCAAGCATCACAGGACATACCCCCATACAGTAATATACAACGCCCCCATACAGCCATGCAGGGCCCCCCATACAGTAATATACAATGCCCCCATACAGCCATGCAGTGCCCCCCATACAGTAATATACAATGCCCCCATACAGCCATGCAGTGCCCCCCATACAGCAATATACAGTGCCCTCATCCAGCCATGCAGTGCCCCCCATACAGCCATAATAAATGCCCCCCATACAGTAATATACAATGCCCCCATCCAGCCATGCAGTGCCCCCCATACAGTAATATACAATGCCCCCATACAGTAATATACAATGCCCCCATCCAGCCATGCAGTGCCCCCCATACAGTAATATACAATGCCCCTATACCGCCATGCAGTGCCCCCTATACAATAATATACAATGCCCCCATCCAGCCATGCAGGGCCCCCCCATACAGTAATAGACAATGCCCCATACAGCCATAATAAATGCCCCCATACAGCCATGCAATTTACTTATACAGCCATAAATAAATACTTGCAGTAATATACAGAAGTATTACCCCCATCCAGCCATGCAGTGCCCCCATACAGTAATATACAATGCCCCCATCCAGCCATGCAGTGCCCCATACAGTAATATACAATGCCCCTATACCGCCATGCAGTGCCCCCTATACAATAATATACAATGCCCCCATCCAGCCATGCAGTACCCCCTATACAGTAATATACAATGCCCCCATCCAGCCATGCAGGGCCCCCCCATACAGTAATAGACAATGCCCCATACAGCCATAATAAATGCCCCCCATACAGTAATATACAATGCCCCCATACAGCCATGCAGTGCCCCCCATACAGCCATAATAAATGCCGCCCATACAGTAGTAATAATAAATACCCCCACACATTACTGTTGTCGGTAAGTGACCCTGGGTGTCTCTTTAAACCCCCCTCTCCCTCCCCCTTCTCAGTGACCTACCTGAGAAGTCATCAAAGGCAGTAGGTATGTACTTGGTGGGGTACCCATTGGTGGTGTAGCTGACCAGGAGGCTGGTTTTCCCCACTGCCCCATCCCCCAGCAGCACACATTTTAGCTCCCTCTCCAGGCAGCCAGGGGGGGGCACAGGCTTGGGCATGTGGGGGGGCACAGGGGGGGCAAAGTGTGACAAATAATCCATGGGCTTCTCCTGGGGCGGCATGTTCCTACCACACTGACAACCCAGCAAAGTGTCTCCTGCTCCTGGCCCCAGCACCAGGGAGTACCCTTTAAAATCCTCCCTCCTCCTGGGGTGGGACAGGGCAGGACTGGGGCGGGGAGATGGGAGAGGATGGACCCTCTCTGCAGGATATGGGAACACAGTGACAATGCAGACAGCCACCCTCTCCTGCAGAGCTTGCAATCTAAAACTCACAGAATCAGGGAGTGATCCTCTCCTGCAGAACTTGCAATCTAAAACTCACAGAATCAGGGAGTGGTACTCTCCTGCAGAGCTTGCAATCTAATACAGAGTCAGTGATATAGAGAGGGAGTGATACTCACCTGCAGAGCTTGCAATCTAATACAGAGTCAGTGATATAGAGAGGGAGTGATACTCACCTGCAGAGCTTGCAATCTAATACAGAGTCAGTGATATAGAGAGAGGGTGATACTCTCCTGCAGAGCTTGCAATCTAAAACTCACAGAGTCAGTGATATAGAGAGGGAGTGATACTCACCTGCAGAGCTTGCAATCTAATACAGAGTCAGTGATATAGAGAGGGAGTGATACTCACCTGCAGAGCTTGCAATCTAATACAGAGTCAGTGATATAGAGAGGGAGTGATACTCACCTGCAGAGCTTGCAATCTAATACAGAGTCAGTGATATAGAGAGAGGGTGATACTCTCCTGCAGAGCTTGCAATCTAAAACTCACAGAATCAGGGAGTGATCCTCTCCTGCAGAGCTTGCAATCTAATACCGAGTCAGTGAGATAGAGAGGGAGTGATACTCTCCTGCAGAGCTTGCAATCTAAAACTCACAGAATCAGGGAGTGGTACTCTCCTGCAGAGCTTGCAATCTAATACAGAGTCAGTGATATAGAGAGGGAGTGATACTCACCTGCAGAGCTTGCAATCTAATACAGAGTCAGTGATATAGAGAGGGAGTGATACTCACCTGCAGAGCTTGCAATCTAATACAGAGTCAGTGAGATAGAGAGGGAGTGATACTCTCCTGCAGAGGTTGCAATCTAAAACTCACAGAATCAGAGAGTGATCCTCTCCTGCAGAGCTTGCAATCTAATACAGAGTCAGTGATATAGAGAGGGGGTGATACTCACCTGCAGAGCTTGCAATCTAATACAGAGTCAGTGAGATAGAGAGGGGGTGATACTCACCTGCAGAGCTTGCAATCTAATACAGAGTCAGTGAGATAGAGAGGGGGTGATACTCACCTGCAGAGCTTGCAATCTAATACAGAGTCAGTGATATAGAGAGGAAGTGATACTCTCCTGCAGAGCTTGCAATCTAATACAGAGTCAGTGATATAGAGGGGGAGTGATACTCTCCTGCAGAGCTTACAATCTAAAACTCACAGAATCAGGGAGTGATACTCTCCTGCAGAGCTTGCAATCTAATACAGAGTCAGTGATATAGAGAGGGGGTGATACTCACCTGCAGAGCTTGCAATCTAATACAGAGTCAGTGAAATAGAGAGGGAGTGATACTCTCCTGCAGAGCTTGCAATCTAATACAGAGTCAATGATATAGAGAGGGAGTGATACTCACCTGCAGACCTTGCAATCTAATACAGAGTCAGTGATATAGAGAGGGAGTGATACTCTCCTGCAGAGCTTGCAATCTAATACAGAGTCAATGATATAGAGAGGGAGTGATACTCACCTGCAGACATTGCAATCTAATACAGAGTCAGTGATATAGAGAGGGGGTGATACTCACCTGCAGAGCTTGCAATCTAATACAGAGTCAGTGAAATAGAGAGGGGGTGATACTCACCTGCAGAGCTTGCAATCTAATACAGAGTCAGTGATATAGAGAGGGAGTGATACTCTCCTGCAGAGCTTGCAATCTAATACAGAGTCAGTGATATAGAGGGGGAGTGATACTCTCCTGCAGAGCTTGCAATCTAAAACTCACGCACTCCAGGAGTGACACCTCCGCAGAGCCTGCAATCTAACACAGTCATGACATAGAGAGGGAGTGGATACCTCAAGTAAGTGAGCCTGCAACCCAACACAGAGTCAGTGGGATATAGAGGGGGAGTGATACCTCCCTGCAGAGCTCATAATCTTAAAACCTCACAGAATCAGGAGTGATACTCTCCTGCAGAGCTTGCAATCTAATACAGAGTCAGTGATATAGAGAGGGGGTGATACTCACCTGCAGAGCTTGCAATCTAATACAGAGTCAGTGAAATAGAGAGGGAGTGATACTCTCCTGCAGAGCTTGCAATCTAATACAGAGTCAATGATATAGAGAGGGAGTGATACTCACCTGCAGACCTTGCAATCTAATACAGAGTCAGTGATATAGAGAGGGAGTGATACTCTCCTGCAGAGCTTGCAATCTAATACAGAGTCAGTGATATAGAGAGGGAGTGATACTCACCTGCAGACCTTGCAATCTAATACAGAGTCAGTGATATAGAGAGGGAGTGATACTCTCCTGCAGAGCTTGCAATCTAATACAGAGTCAATGATATAGAGAGGGAGTGATACTCACCTGCAGACCTTGCAATCTAATACAGAGTCAGTGATATAGAGAGGGGGTGATACTCACCTGCAGAGCTTACAATCTAATACAGAGTCAGTGATATAGAGAGGGAGTGATACTCACCTGTAGAGCTTGCAATCTAATACAGAGTCAGTGATATAGAGAGGGAGTTATACTCTCCTGCAGAGCTTGCAATCTAATACAGAGTCAGTGATATAGAGGGGGAGTGATACTCTCCTGCAGAGCTTGCAATCTAAAACTCACAGAATCAGGGAGTGATACTCTCCTGCAGAGCTTGCAATCTAATACAGAGTCAGTGATATAGAGAGGGAGTGATACTCACCTGTAGAGCTTGCAATCTAATACAGAGTCAGTGAAATAGAGAGGGAGTGATACTCTCCTGCAGAGCTTACAATCTAATACAGAGTCAGTGATATAGAGAGGGAGTGATACTCACCTGTAGAGCTTGCAATCTAATACAGAGTCAGTGATATAGAGAGGGAGTGATACTCTCCTGCAGAGCTTGCAATCTAATACAGAGTCAGTGATATAGAGAGGGAGTGATACTCTCCTGCAGAGCTTGCAATCTAAAACTCACAGAATCAGAGAGTGATCCTCTCCTGCAGAGCTTGCAATCTAATACAGAGTCAGTGATATAGAGAGGGGGTGATACTCACCTGCAGAGC
>OW240920.1:7641613-7663701 GCA_933207985.1 Pelobates cultripes | reverse complement strand
TCACGACACCTCACATCCAGGCAGGATTCCTCCCTAATTATTAAATGGATTTAACTCCTGTAGTGTTTGAATGCTGAATACTTCACGATAACTCATATCCAGGCAGGATTCCTCCCTAATTAATAAATGGATTTAACTCTTGTAGTGTTTGAATGCTGCATACTTCACGACACCTCACATCCAGGCAGGATTCCTCCCTAATTATTAAATGGATTTAACTCCTGTAGTGTTTGAATGCTGAATACTTCACGATAACTCATATCCAGGCAGGATTCCTCCCTAATTAATAAATGGATTTAACTCTTGTAGTGTTTGAATGCTGCATACTTCACGACACCTCACATCCAGGCAGGATTCCTCCCTAATTATTAAATGGATTTAACTCCTGTAGTGTTTGAATGCTGCATCCTTCATGACACCTCATATCCAGGCAGGATTCCTCTCTAATTATTAAATGGATTTAACTCCTGTAGTGTTTGAATGCTGCAAACTTCATGACCACTCATATCCGGGCAGGATTCCTCCCTAATAAATGGATTTCGTTCCTGCAGTGTAAGAATGCTACATACTTCATGGCACCTCACATTTAGGCAGGATTCCTCCCTAATTAATAAATGGATTTAACTCCTGCGGTGTTTGAATGCTGCATACTTAATGACGCCTCATATCCAGGCAGTATTCCTCCCTAATAAATGGATTTCATTCCTGCAGTATGTGAAGGCTACATACTTCATGGCACCTCACATCTAGGGCAAAACACGCAGGATTCCTCCCTAATTAATAAATGGATTTCATTCCTGCAGTGTGTGAATGCTGCACACTTCCTGACACCTCACATCCAGACAGGCTTCCTCCTTAATTAATAAATGGATTTAATTCCTGCAGTGTATGAATGCTGCACACTTCCTGACACCTCACATCCAGACAGGCTTCCTCCTTAATTAATAAATGGATTTCATTCCTGCAGTGTATGAATGCTGCACACTTCCTGACACCTCACATCCAGACAGGCTTCCTCCTTAATTAATAAATGGATTTCATTCATGCAGTGTTGAATGCTACATACATCATGACACCCCACATCCAGGGCAAAACACGCAGGATTCCTCCCTAATTAATAAATGGATTTCATTCCTGCGGTGTATGAATGCTACATACTTCCTGACACCTCACATGCAGGGCAAAAAGCATGCAGGCTTCCTCCATAATTAATAAATGGACTTCATTCCTGCAGTGAATGAATGCTACATACTAGGGCAGCACCTTTCATATAACGGCCATCAGCATGTAGAAGTCATATGTGTCCAGGCAAAGCATGGTGGATCTGGGACAGACATGGCTGTTTGCACTTTTTACCCCCTGGGAGTGGGTTTATATATAGAGCAGGCAGACAGACAGACAGACAGATGATTATGTCCGCCGGTGACGCATATGGAAAATGTATACAGTCCCCAGGAGTGCGTCACAATCATGGCTGCCCTGCAGAAGGCACCTCTTATAGCTGGGGAATCATAATTCCTCCTCCAGACAGGGTTACACTATCAGTAGAGGGCCAAGCCTGGACAGCTTTGTTATTTTTCGGTAAACTCTGATGATGTATATTTTATTTCGCAATCTGTCCCCTGTTCTGAGTGTCTCCCCCATCCTGCCACACGTAAGGCTGAGTAGGGTCGCTCCCACCATTAGGAGGCACATTAACCACCAGAGGTGCGGATTGTGACCCCTGTCCAGATCCCCAGAGGGAGCCCCCCCTTGCTAACACTGCATCTGCCTGAAGACTAGCAGCTGTCTGTCTGTCAGTCCCCTCTCTGCTTACTCAATAAATCCAGGGGTGGGCCCAGAAACCTTACAGCACGCAGACCACCCAGACAGACCCCTTGCTACCTGCAGCACTATCCCAGACCCCCGCCAGACTCTGCCCTAATAAACAGCTTCAACCCAAACATGCTGAAATTTCCATAATATGGCGGCCTCAGCTAGGCCGCCCGCCGCTCTAACAGCGCAACATTCTTTATGGAAATTACGCAGAGAAAAGGAAAACAGATAAAATATTATTATTTCTCCTTTAACAGATATTTATTTATTTATTTATTTTGTTTAAATAAATTGTATTTTTTTATTCTAAACCCCGGAGTCTTTATTTCCTAGAACCCTTTGCGGGAGTTGGAGTAATTAAAGGTTTAATTCATTAAGTGGTCATTGCCTGACTGGAAATACGACAATATTTCAAATCCAGCAATTATGGTGTCAAATTTTAAATCCGCTCTGAATTCACTTCCAGATTCACGACAATTCTCCGTTTATTCGCTAACACTGTGCGTGTGGTATAACGTTACTGCACTACAGGTTCTTACCCAGAAGCCTTTGCTGCTTTGCGTCCGATACGTTTCTGAAAGGTCATTGTTACTGTTTAGTGTAAGTTCCAGGTGACGCTCGGTGCTGTTTGAAGCTGAAGGATAGACAGGTTTGTACTTGTTTAACACATGAGCTCATCCAATGTTCCTTTTTCTATTTTTTGCCGTTGGCTAAACTCATGGACACGTTGTATAATGACCGACGTCCTGGCTTTAGCGCTGCCAATACATGTAAACCCCAAGCGCTTAGAAAATCGATTTTAATAATAATATTTAACTAGGAAATACATATTATAAGGGTAAGAAATTTCAGAAATTCTAAATAAATTTAAAATGTAAAATAGCCGTATTGGAAAATTCTCGAAATCTGCGATGCTTAGAGCTACGTCGGCGTTCACTTCGAATTCCTGACAATTCTCATTGTTAGTCTTTGCTAGTTTTCAGGAAGAATGGTGGGTCTATACATTAGTATGAGCCGAAACGAGAAGGACAATCTAACACAGTAAAACCCACACGTGGAATCGAAATCCTCTGCCTTGGCCACGATACACATTAAGCCAAATCTGTCGCTAATTCTCAGGACTTGACCCTCAGCCTCGGGGTGAATGGCTGAGTTCCCAGTATCACTCAGTGTGTTTGGACGAATTCTCGTCCAAAACAGTCAGAGACAAAGTGCGGATCACTTGTGCCACATACTGCCTGTGACGGCTGGTGAGCAGGTTATTAATACACGTGGCGTGTGATAGGCTGGTAGAATGTCAGGATCAGCTGATTGAGACAGTAATAACCAGGTAAAGGCACCGTGTTCCTCAGAATGGTGGGGGGGGGGGGATACCAGGTGGGCTAGCGCCGCCATGTGGCAATGGAAGCAAATGACACCCTAACCTGTGATAAAAATTTAAATCAATGGGGTTCATGCATTAATCTGCAAATTGTAATAATCTGAAATTAAGGCTAAATTAACCACGCACTGTAGCTGATGGTTGGAGTTATTACTGACCAGCTAGTTCATGTTACAGTTTGCAACAATTTCGATTTAGTGAATAATCCCCCATAACATCAGCATCTAAATCTTTCTAAGATATTTGCCCATCTAGTCTATACAACCAAAAACTGATTGACAATGTTGAACACATCCTAATGATTTCTTAATCACTTTATAAGTTAGTCTTTACCACTTCCACTGGAAGGCTATTCCAGGTATCTACTACCCTTTCTATATCACTGTTACTGCTCCCACTGGGAGGCTATTCCAGGCATCTACTACCCTTTCTATATCACTGTTACAGCTCCCACTGGAAGGCTATTCCAGGTAACTACTACCCTTTCTATATCGCTGTTACCGCTCCCACTGGAAGGCTATTCCATGTATCTACTACCCTTTCTATATCACTGTTACTGCTCCCACTGGGAGGCTATTCCAGGCATCTACTACCCTTTCTATATCACTGTTACAGCTCCCACTGGAAGGCTATTCCAGGTATCTGCCACCCTTTCTATATCACTGTTACTGCTCTCACTGGGAGGTTATTCCAGGTATCTACTACCCTTTCTATATCACTGTTACTGCTCCCACTGGAAGGCTATTCCAGGTATCTACTACCCTTTCTATATCCCTGTTACTGCTCCCACTGGAAGGCTATTCCAGGTATCTACTACCCTCTCTATATCACTGTTACTGCTCCCACTGGATGGCTATTCCAGGTATCTACTACCCTTTCTATATCACTGTTACTGCTCCCACTGGAAGGCCATTCCATGTATCTACTACCCTTTCTATATCACTGTTACTGCTCCCACTGGAAGGCTATTCCAGGTATCTACTACCCTTTCTATATCGCTGTTACTGCTCCCACTGGAAGGCTATTCCAGGTATCTACTACCCTTTCTATATCACTGTTAATGCTCCCACTGGAAGGCTATTCCAGGTATCTACTACCCTTTCTATATCACTGTTAATGCTCCCACTGGAAGGCTATTCCAGGTATCTACTACCCTTTCTATATCACTGTTACTGCTCCCACTGGAAGGCTATTCCAGGTATCTACTACCCTTTCTATATCACTGTTACTGCTCCCACTGGAAGGCTATTCTAGGTATCTACTACCCTTTCTATATCACTGTTACTGCTCCCACTGGAAGGCAATTCCAGGTATCTGCTACCCTTTCTATATCACTGTTAATGCTCCCACTGGAAGGCCATTCCAGGTATCTACTACCCTTTCTATATCACTGTTAATGCTCCCACTGGAAGGCTATTCTAGGTATCTACTACCCTTTCTATATCACTGTTACTGCTCCCACTGGAGGGCTATTCCATGTATCTACCGCCCTTTCTATATCGCTATTAGCCTTTAGTACATGCTTACTACTAGACTGTAAGATCGTCTGAGCAGGGTCCTCATCTACCTATTGTTCCTGTTACATTTCATTATTGTCTCATTTGGTAAAATCCCCTCTTATTGTAAAGTGCTGCGGAATAAACTGGCGCTATATAAATACCAATAATAATAACCAATAATAATACCAATACAGTAAATTGTGAGTTATGTGAATGAAGGATCATGGTTATCTGTTTTCCTGACCAAGCAGGATAGAAAGCCTTAGCAGACGCTGTTGGATTTAATTGAATCAGCAGCTGATATCATTCTGTGTCAGCCGACCCCTAGTTGATGTGTTCGGATTACTGGGGGGTCTGTTTGATTTCAGTTTGTGATAGATATGTTTGAAGCTCTACACCCCATGCAAGTTTATTTATTACAAAGATTTAAAGCTTACGTCACTTCTCGTCCAACAGGAGGTTTACAGCAAACTCTGTCGACTTATCGCCTTCCAGAAACAGGGATGCAATAATGGGAAGCACGTGATTCCGGCCAGAAGCTGAGATCTGAAGTTATGGTTTTTCCCTGACTGTTATTGTGACCCCATGTCATCTGTCTCCCAAGCCGTCGCCTCGCCGATTCCTCTGCCATCAGAGGTCAATAGACAGTATCCGCTCAGTCTCTGATACACAACGATCATTTAAACACAGCCACATGTGCCGAGTCTGACATTGCTTTTACTTTAAATGGCTTTTTACGTAAATCTCACAGATTTCACAATTCTATTAATGTCATTAACCTCCGAGCAACGACGTGTGATATCGGCTCGTCAGCCCATCGCAATATCTCTGCTGTCGTTATAAAGTTTAAGGAATTGTAGGACAAAAGTCATGATTTGCAAAATGACTGAATTTAACAAACGTCAGCCATTTTCCCAGTTCAGCTATTTAACTTTAAAACGTGCCTTTTCCCAAATACACCATTTTTAACACACTTCAATTATTTAGTGAATAAAACCCACAGTTTGTAAAATGAGTTTAATAAAAAAAAAAAAATAAGCAGTAGAGTATTTTTCTGATTTGTCTCTCAGTTAATAAACCAGATGTGAGAGTATTTACGTGAAATTGAAAGATATTAGAACGTGAATTGCCGGATTTCTTTTTTGTAAATATCTTTTCATTAAACCTTTCGTTTTTGTTGATTTTGCAACATGTCAAAGAGAAACGTGGACTCACAGGTCCCTCTGGTCATTCACAGAAGCTTATACATCGGAAGGCATGTGATGACATACGTGTCTGGGCGACTCGCAGGTCGTGAATTGCCGGATTTCACCAAATTACAAATATTAGATTAAAATAGCCAAAGCTAAAAATGATCAGCTATCGCTGGCCGTAAATTTTACATTTTCAGATAATCCTGTTGGCAAAGATTTCCCCTAGATTAGAATTCAAGTTAAAATATCTCTTTAGGAAAAACTCTCACACTCAACTATAGAAACAATTTCAATTCAGACAAACTCACAGTTTAGTGAATTAGCCTCGGAAAACCCTCACTAGAGAAGGATTGGGAAGATCTGAGCTGAGAAGTTACAGTTTAACACTTTGTTGTCAGTTTAGAATTTTTTATTCTGTTGTGAATAATCTCGAGGAGGAACGGCTGTGTGTATGCGGATGGCATTTAATAAAATCCGGGATAAACCTGTTAGCAGGAGTTTTTTGTCATTATACTCCTGGAAATGTCTGTGTTATTGAAGCTCCATTTACATACAATTCAGGGTTAATGCACTTATACCGTTACCTTTGATGTAAAATAATGTTGACTGATTCTTCCATTCTTATCTTCCCAGACCCACAATAGGTTTCCTCCAATGCTTGTTTACTGTGTCAGAGAATAATAGTCAGATCTCATCCTTACATTAAGGGGAAGTCCCTCAACCTCAATCAGTAGTTTTACTGCTTAGAGTCCACCTGTAAAAAGTTAAAAGTATTTTATAGATATTGTGTCGCCATACGCCAGTGATTTAACACCCCAAACCCTCTGCTTCCTGGACAGTACAGAGAGATCTCAATAACTGTGTCGCCATGTGTGAAATGTTGCAATAGCCGTTACATTCTTCAAGTTCTAAGATTAGTTCTAGATTTTGAAACATTAATTTCGGTGTAAACTAGTAGCCATTCTGGCCGCCTTCCGTCCTGCAGAGTCCAGCAGTTCTAGCAATATTACAGGCTTGAGATTTGTGTTGAGTTTAAGAGACAAGTCTTATTCTTAAGACCCACAATAAAGTTAATGTTCAAAAGATAGATTATGACAATTCATCCAGACATTCGCTCGCTATAACTATAACATTCACTTATTATAACTATAACATCACTAACTATACTTATAACATTCACTCGCTATAACTATAACATTTGCTCACTATAACTATAACATCACTAACTATACTTATAACATTCACTCGCTATAACTATAACATTTGCTCACTATAACATTCACTCGCTATAACGATAACATTCACTCGCTATAACAATAACATTCACTCGCTATAACTATAACATTCGCTCGCTATAACTATAACATTCACTCGCTATAACAATAACATTCACTCGCTATAACTAACATTCACTCGCTATAACGATAACATTCACTCGCTATAACAATAACATTCACTCGCTATAACTAACATTCGCTCGCTATAACTATAACATTCACTCGATATAACGATAACATTTACTCACTATAATGATAACATTCGCTTGCTATAACGATAACATTCACTCACTATAACTATAACATTCACTTGCTATAACGATAACATTCACTCACTATAACTATAACATTTGCTCACTATAACGATAACATTCACTCGCTATAACGATAACATTCACTCAGTATAATGATAACATTCACTTGCTATAATGATAACATTCGCTAGCTATAATGATAACATTCGTTTGCTATAACGATAACATTCAACCGCTATAACGATAACATTCGCTAGCCAAATTATAGGCCACCCAAATTAGAAGAGCGGTTCTGCCGCCAGAGATGTTCTTTTCCCCCTAGTGGGAGGGATGCTGTAAAGCAGAGCAGGAAGAGCTCTTACAAGCTCACTCCAAGCAGAGGGGAGACAGCTGTTTTAGCTTTCTCCCACAAATATGAGACAAGGCTCTATGCTGTGGGACAACTGGTTTTAATGGAGCCACACACAGCCTTTTATGACAATCCCCATGCAAGGGGCACTCCCCTTGGACCTGAGCGTAGACTAAGGTACAAACATACATGCGATTACATTGGCTCTCAGGTCCAGGACACTCCCATACAAAATAAGACAATCCCTCCCCTGTGCCTGGGAGATAACTGGATCGGGAACTATGCTAACTTAATTATCTTCAGGCAAAAAACACACATTGGAAAACAAGAGAGAGGTTGGCGAACACAATGGATAGTTATTCAACAATCTGTAATAAATATAACAGAATCTTCATAGGGCAACATATATGAGGAAATATTCAAATATATGTATAACAGGAAAAACTCACAATTTAGAGAGCCATATAAGTCGGCTCTCTACTGTAATAGCAGGTAAGTAGTCCCAAAACGACAGGTGGCCGCAGTGGTGATGGTCCCCCAGGAAAAAGGATGCTTCAAGTCCTTCTGGATAAAATTCAGGAACCCGATAGTAGCTTAAAATACTTTATTAAATAAAAATCAAAATAGCAGCAACAGCACAACGTGTTTCGACCAATAAACTGGTCTTTCTCAGGAGCATAAAGATAAAATGAATATTACAGGCTTAAATACCTAACATATCAGATAACAATAAAAAACATATGTGAATCATTACAAACACCCTTCCCAACTTGTCCATATATGGCAGTTCCGTTTTTATTAAGCCTCCTCCAAAATGGTGGTCTATGTCTCACTGCTGTCCAGTGGGGGCCGACCTTTTCATGATGACCACCATTTTGGAGGAGGCTTAATAAAAACGGAACTGCCATATATGGACAAGTTGGGAAGGGTGTTTGTAATGATTCACATATGTTTTTTATTGTTATCTGATATGTTAGGTATTTAAGCCTGTAATATTCATTTTAGCTTTATGCACCTGAGAAAGACCAGTTTATTGGTCGAAACACGTTGTGCTGTTGCTGCTATTTTGATTTTTATTTAATAAAAAAGTATTTTAAGCTACTATCGGGTTCCTGAATTTTATCCAGAAGGACTTGAAGCATCCTTTTTCCTGGGGGACCATCACCACTGCGGCCACCTGTCGTTTTGGGACTACTTACCTGCTATTACAGTAGAGAGCCGACTTATATGGCTCTCTAAATTGTGAGTTTTTCCTGTTATACATATATTTGAATATTTCCTCATATATGTTGCCCTATGAAGATTCTGTTATATTTATTACAGATTGTTGAATAACTATCCATTGTGTGCGCCAACCTCTCTCTTGTTTTCCATATTTAATGTAAGTGTTTAAGGTGATATAAAACTTGTGTGGTTTGAGACGCACTGGGATATACGTCACCTTCTTATAGCGCCACCTATACACCTCTTTGTTGTTAAAAAAAACACATTTTCAGCAGTACCCTGAAAGTATCCCTAAAACCCATGGAAACCCCCCAAAAAGTTACATCCCCTGATAGCCCCATTCTGGGTGACCAACATATCCAAAATTCACCCAGATCGGTCAGGGGTTCGGGATTTCCATGGAAGTCACATTTTGACCGACCGCACACGAGGCTCCTGCACAAAAGTGTTCCATGAATTCAGGCTGTGCGGTCGGTCTCTTTCGGGAATACCCAATATAGTCACAAATACCAAACGTAACAGTTAGTGGATAGGTTTAGTCTATGTCTCTCATTCCGGAGCTTGCTCCCACCGAACACTGTTCAATTCCCATCCGTTTAGCCGAACATCAACGGAAGGGATGTTCTAGCGGTGTTCGCACCGTCGAGTGTCCGATTTGGGTTCCATGCACTCAACAACCAAACACCACTCTTTGTGTTCGCGGCTAAAGATGGCCGCCGCCACCACGTGTTCACATGTCGAACGGCGACCACTTAGAATTCTTGCGGTTTAGGACTGTTAATGAGGTGACAGGGGTTAGTAAGTGGCACACTCCTCATACGGGTGGTCCGGTAGTTCATTCGGTAGGGGAATGGAATAAAATACAAAAATGAAGGAGAATGAAATGTCCCGAACACATAGACGAATGAAACAAAGGGATTACAATTCCAGGGACTGGGTGAAGTGTCACATATAAGTTAAAGAAAAATCTGAGAGCATCCCCTCCTCTCATCTAAAAATCAATTTCCAGAATTGGCAGAGGTCTATGCCAATCAAATAGCATGTGCTGACTATTTACCAACAGACGGGAGAAGAACTTCCCTAAAGTGTTATATTATTAAATTATATTCGAGGAGATATTAGCAGTAAAAGGGACCCAAACTATACTCTTATTGAAGTGGTCTGGGTGCAGTGTCTCAGGAATGTTAGGGCCCCTTACACAGCTTAAGGTTGCCTCCGGGGCCTGTCCCTGAATCCGACCACAAGGCCCACCTTGAGTCTACCCGCAAGGATGCAGTGTGCGTGTATGTATATATATGTAGGTAGGATAGGGGCTGCATTCTGTGGGCAACAAATACTTTTTCTTTTTTAATCTAAAAAAAATAATTTCTATTTTATTCCCCCCTCCCTGCTTCTTAACTGTGGCCACTGAGGGGGGCATTACACTCCCTGATGGTTCAGTGGCATTGTGCCGGCTGTATATGAAGAAGGGGCCCAGCACATGCAATCTTCACTCTCCGGCAGCCTCTCTCTCTCTAGCCCAGCCTATATGATGCGCAGAGCGCTGCCGTAGTAACCCGCGGCAATGTTTGGACGGCTAGAGGCTGTGGGAGAGTGGCGGTGGATTACAAGGTCACGGAGAGACTTTGTCTCTCTGAAGTGTCCGAGTAAAACAGGACCATCACAACTGCCACGTTCTGAAGGCGGCCCTGCCTGTCTGTTTAACCTGCAACTGGTACGATTGTTGATTTGCAGGAATGGCAATGTTTTCATTCCTGGGTTAATGTCTCTGACAGGAAGAGGTGTCACTAGAGGTATTTCTGAATTTAAAAACAGGAATAATAGGTTGCGCTACATAAAATGGAAAGGGATAAATATGTCAAACACTTTTAAACATAAATAGGGAGAAATATATAAAAAAAAGGATTTAATAAATATATAAAAGATATATATAAAAAGAATGATAGTCCAAATTCTTGATATACTTTTGATAAGTTCAAATGAGTGAATGATAGTAACAGTACTTGGTATATTTCTCTTTCAGGTTCCGGTAAGTATATGGGGGTAGAGAGTCCAATAAGAGACTGGATCTTCTAGTCTTTAGAGGAGTCTTGATTCGGAGGTGAACATGGAAAATATAAACAACAAAGACGATCCAATAGTGTAGACTGTCTATTGTAAAAAAAAATAATAGGTAGGTAATACACTCACCTATCTTAGAGCATAGACTCGCTCTAGTATGTTGGGCGTTCAGTGGCGTTTATCCCCCACTGGTAGGATATAGGTGAAGGTAATTCCTCGGTTATAGAAAAGAGATAAAAGCAGAATATAGTGCTCACTGAATATAAATGAAATAAAATAAAATAAAAGAATAAAAATACTCCCATTCGAATGAGCAGGATAGACTGCTCAGTATATTCGCATAGGTGGTACAATCCCCACCCAGGATTCTTGGTCGTGAGTAGGCTCCAAGATAATGAATGACCAGGTGACAGGAAGTTTTAAAAATGAAATAAAAAGGTATATGGCAAAATTGCTGTAAAGAAGCCACTATTCCTTTATTAATACAATAAAAAATATATAAAATAGCTATTTGGCTATTTTATATATTTTTTATTGTATTAATAAAGGAATAGTGGCTTCTTTACAGCAATTTTGCCATATACCTTTTTATTTCATTTTTAAAACTTCCTGTCACCTGGTCATTCATTATCTTGGAGCCTACTCACGACCAAGAATCCTGGGTGGGGATTGTACCACCTATGCGAATATACTGAGCAGTCTATCCTGCTCATTCGAATGGGAGTATTTTTATTCTTTTATTTTATTTTATTTCATTTATATTCAGTGAGCACTATATTCTGCTTTTATCTCTTTTCTATAACCGAGGAATTACCTTCACCTATATCCTACCAGTGGGGGATAAACGCCACTGAACGCCCAACATACTAGAGCGAGTCTATCCTCTAAGATAGGTGAGTGTATTACCTACCTATTATTATTTTTTACAATAGACAGTCTACACTATTGGATCGTCTTTGTTGTTTATATTTTCCATGTTCACCTCCGAATCAAGACTCCTCTAAAGACTAGAAGATCCCGTCTCTTATTGGACTCTCTACCCCCATATACTTACCGGAACCTGAAAGAGAAATATACCAAGTACTGTTACTATCATTCACTCATTTGAACTTATCAAAAGTATATCAAGAATTTGGACTATCATTCTTTTTATATATATCTTTTATATATTTATTAAATCCTTTTTTTTATATATTTCTCCCTATTTATGTTTTAAAGTGTTTGACATATTTATCCCTTTCCATTTTATGTAGCGCAACCTATTATTCCTGTTTTTGCCATTTCTCTTTTGAGGACTTCAGAGGGAACCTCATATCTATAGGTTGCAGCTCTCTACTTGACCATATCACGCAGCGCTGATCCGTTTTCTACCTATTTCTGAATTTAACTCTGTTACAGCTCGAATTACTCTCTTTGTATTGGCTGGGATTATGGAGGCCAGAGAAGCACACCATCAGCACAGAGATCAGTAGCCGCAGGATGTAAAATAAGTCAATCTACAAATTGCTAAACGCAAGAGAAAAAAGCCCATTCGCTACAGTTTGAATAATAATGATTAATGGCTACCAGCTAAAGTGTGGATTCCAAGTGAACTTTACATTTCAGAACTAAATAGCCAAGCTGGAAAGAAACCTGACTTGGAAAATGTTTCCAATTCAGCGATTTTGGCTTCTTATATAAAATTTATTTTAAATGCCCCCTCAAGTCCCACTTTAATGAATAACTGGGAATACGTTCGACATTACTCTCTGGCACCATCATGTGGTAAGAGAGATGTATGCCACCTAAGCAATATACAATTTTAAACATATGTTTAATAAGTAGTTACCCCCAGTATAAACATAAGGGGGGTAACTGAAAAGAAGGGAAATCAGGGAATCGATCATGCATGATTATGACCAATATCTTGTTCGATACAATAAAAGAAAGGTTTGCCATTTTCAAAGACATTGACCTACACAAATATTTTTATAAAAGAAATAGTAAGGACCAATCTGCATTGTAATACGTATACATTGACTTTATATCCGGAGTTAATATTAGGGAATAACTGACCGCATTGACCTAATGAGCCTCTTTTTACCATTCTCCTCCTAAGATTCCCAGATTTGCTCTCACTATAAGATGGGAGAAGAGGTCTGCCTGGTGATGGCCAATTCATTGACCTTATTTTCAAGGACCAAAGAGATAGTTTTGTTTTTAGTGGGGACCATCTGAAATTCTCAATATCTTGGTAGAACAGAGGATTCTGCTATTAGTATTATTTCAGGCGTGCTAATTATGTTAGGAATATCAGTTTGTTCCCAGCCCCCCATACCTTTTATTTCTTTGTAATGTGGCCAGTGTTATCCTGTACATTTCATTTTTCCAAAGAAATGTATTTATATCAGAATGGATCTTTTTACGGAAGGTGTTAGGAATACTTAGTGGAACAGTTCTTAGTTGATATAACATTTTTGAAAAGATATTCATTATTAATGCAGCTATGCTGCCCAACAATGCCAATTAAAAACGTCGCCATTCCGTGGTTATTCAATAACTTCTTCCCTATAAAAGCGAATTAACACCTGGATGGCACAATCAAGGGTGAACTAGCAGAGCTTTGATTACAACTGAGATGGAGAATTTTTCCAGATTAAATAATTTAGCCTATATTTTACTATTCATATTCTGATATTTTTAGTAAATAAGTTTGTAATGATAATGAAGGACATATAAATGAGAGAGTCTCGAGATATTAGCCTTTTGTTAGAATGTAACGGTACTTTTTCATAGATTAATCGCTCTATATAACTTGAGGCCACCCCCTGTCTAAACTACAGACGTTTTAGCAATATGAATGGTTTTAAGTTCCAAACATCTGAATTATACGGAGTATTAAGGATTGCCCAATATACTCTTTTATATAAATTCAGTACACTTGTGAGGGATCAGAATGCATTTCCAGCAGATATGATTATTTATTGATTATTGTTCAACCGTAACATAATAATAAAAATAAGATTGAATAAGGCAGAAGCGCGCTGAGTGCCAGGTTTATCCCACGGCGAGTTGCGACACGTTCAGTGTAACATGGCGTCTGGGCTGTAATCAGGGGCAGCTGAAATCCCACACCTAATACAGAGAGAGAAGGATGGTTCAAAAAGTTTTATAACAAGGAGCTTGGAAATAAATAATTTACTACTTCGAGAGGACAGATCTATTAATCTTCTATTATAAAATTTACATTTATTCAGCTTTAAATTAAAATTATATAAAAAAGAACCGTGGACCGTGGTCAGTCGCCCTTATTAATGTTTTATCTAATCGATGGAAACATACATCCCATATCTATAGCCCTGGAAGAGGAAGCACTGGGCCAGCTCTGACCTACACTGACCTACACACACTGATCCACAGGGCACAGCCAGGGCACAGACGCTTGCTACACATGATGGGGAATCAGGCAGCCAGTCCCCTTCCAAATCAGACGCACAGCTCTAGGACATTCTCCTGCAGTATACGCAGTATACGAGAACTAAAATATACTTTCAGGGGATGGCTCTGTATGCCATCATCCTGTGACCTTCTATTCTCATTACCTGCCCCATCGTCTTTACTGACACAGCTTTATTTAAACTCATTGAAGGTGGCTCAGAAATGGCTAAATAAAAAGTAATGTGTGCTTATCTTATATCAGTTGACCATAAGACTTACCCCCAAACTCTCGCATGGCCCCTACCCCACACTGACCACATCAGAAACTTACTCTCAATTCACATACTGGGTCAGAGCTCTACAGCGCCCTCTACTGATAAGGATTGGCATTGCCCTCACCACTGGAACTGGAAGTACAAGCCAAGTAAATACTTGGCCAAACACAGAGAATGTTTAGTAAATGGGGATCGTAGGTATTTACTGTGAGCAACTTACATCAGTCTTTACCTCCACCTTGCCGGGCATGAGGTAATGTTCCTCCTGGACGATGGTGCTCGGGAAATATCCTAACCGAGACGCACTCTCACCATAATCAGCTTCAACCTGGAAAAACACAGAGACCGGTGTCTGTGCTGTATCTGTGCTTTGTCTGCGCTGTATCTGTGCTGTTTCAGCACTGTGTCTGTGCTGTATCTGCGCTGTGTCTGTATCTGCACTAACACTAAGTCTGTGCTGTATCTGCACTGTGTCTGTGCTGTGTTTGTGCCACGTCTGGGCTGCGTCTGTGTTGTATCTGTGCTGTATCTGTGCTCTGTCTGTGCTTTATCTGCGCTGAGTCTGTATCTGCGCTAAGTCTGCACTGTGTCTGCACTATGTCAGTGTCGCATCTGTGTTGTGTCTGCGCTGTGTCTGTGCTCTGTCTGCATTGTGTTTGTGCTGTATCTGTGCCTATACTGTGTCTGCGCTGTGTCTATGCTGTGTCTATGCTGTGTCTGCATCTGCACTGCGTCTGTGCTGTGTCTGTATCTTCACTATGTCCGTGCTGTGTCTGCGTTGTATCTGTGCTGTTTATGTGCCTGTACTGTGCCTGTGCTGTATCTGTGCTCTGTCTGTGTTGTGTTTGCGCCGTATCTGTGCTGTATCTGTGTCTGCGCTGTATCTGTGCCCGTGTCTGTGCTGTGTCTGCGCTGTTTTAATCTGTGTGTATTACTCAGTATTAGTGTGATAGTTACTGTGTATTAGTGTAATAGTTACTCAGTATTAGTGTAATAGTTACTCAGTATTAGTGTAATAGTTACTCAGTGTGATAGTTACTCAGTATTAGTGTAATAGTTACTCAGTATTAGTGTAATAGTTACTCAGTATTAGTGTAATAGTTACTCAGTGTGATAGTTACTCAGTATTAGTGTAATAGTTACTCAGTATTTGTGTGATAGTTACTCGGTATTAGTGTAATAGTTACTCAGTGTGATAGTTACTCGGTATTAGTGTAATAGTTACTCAGTATTTGTGTGATAGTTACTCAGTTTTTGTGTGATAATTACTCAGTGTGATAGTTACTCAGTGTAATAGTTACTCAGTATTAGTGTAATAGTTACTCAGTATTTGTGTGATAGTTACTCGGTATTAGTGTAATAGTTACTCAGTATTAGTGTAATAGTTACTCAGTGTGATAGTTACTCAGTATTAGTGTAATAGTTACTCAGTACTAGTGTAATAGTTACTCAGTATTAGTGTAATAGTTACTCAGTATTAGTGTAATAGTTACTCAGTATTTGTGTGATAGTTACTCAGTACTAGTGTAATAGTTACTCAGTACTAGTGTAATAGTTACTCAGTATTAGTGTAATAGTTACTCAGTATTAGTGTGATAGTTATAGTTACTCGGTATTAGTGTAATAGTTACTCAGTGTGATAGTTACTCGGTATTAGTGTAATAGTTACTCAGTATTTGTGTGATAGTTACTCAGTTTTTGTGTGATAATTACTCAGTGTGATAGTTACTCAGTGTAATAGTTACTCAGTATTAGTGTAATAGTTACTCAGTATTTGTGTGATAGTTACTCGGTATTAGTGTAATAGTTACTCAGTATTAGTGTAATAGTTACTCAGTATTAGTGTGATAGTTACTCAGTATTTGTGTGATAGTTACTCGGTATTAGTGTAATAGTTACTCAGTATTAGTGTAATAGTTACTCAGTTTTTGTGTGATAATTACTCAGTGTGATAGTTACTCAGTGTAATAGTTACTCAGTATTAGTGTAATAGTTACTCAGTATTTGTGTGATAGTTACTCGGTATTAGTGTAATAGTTACTCAGTATTAGTGTAATAGTTACTCAGTATTAGTGTGATAGTTACTCAGTATTTGTGTGATAGTTACTCGGTATTAGTGTAATAGTTACTCAGTATTAGTGTAATAGTTACTCAGTTTTTGTGTGATAATTACTCAGTGTGATAGTTACTCAGTGTAATAGTTACTCAGTATTAGTGTAATAGTTACTCAGTATTTGTGTGATAGTTACTCGGTATTAGTGTAATAGTTACTCAGTGTGATAGTTACTCAGTATTAGTGTAATAGTTACTCAGTATTAGTGTAATAGTTACTCAGTGTAATAGTTACTCAGTACTAGTGTAATAGTTACTCAGTATTAGTGTAATAGTTACTCAGTATTAGTGTAATAGTTACTCAGTATTTGTGTGATAGTTACTCAGTACTAGTGTAATAGTTACTCAGTACTAGTGTAATAGTTACTCAGTATTAGTGTAATAGTTACTCAGTATTAGTGTAATAGTTACTCAGTATTAGTGTGATAGTTACTCGGTATTAGTGTAATAGTTACTCAGTATTTGTGTGATAGTTACTCAGTATTTGTGTGATAGTTACTCGGTATTAGTGTAATAGTTACTCAGTATTAGTGTAATAGTTACTCAGTGTGATAGTTACTCAGTATTAGTGTAATAGTTACTCAGTGTGATAGTTACTCAGTATTAGTGTAATAGTTACTCAGTATTAGTGTGATAATTACTCAGTGTGATAATTACTCAGTGTTAGTGTGATAGTTACTCAGTGTGATCGTTACTCAGTACTTGTGTGATAGTTACTTAGTATTTAGTGTAATAGTTACTCAGTATTTGTGTGATAGTTACTCGGTATTAGTGTAATAGTTACTCAGTATTAGTGTAATAGTTACTCAGTATTAGTGTGATAGTTACTCAGTATTTGTGTGATAGTTACTCGGTATTAGTGTAATAGTTACTCAGTATTAGTGTAATAGTTACTCAGTTTTTGTGTGATAATTACTCAGTGTGATAGTTACTCAGTGTAATAGTTACTCAGTATTAGTGTAATAGTTACTCAGTATTTGTGTGATAGTTACTCGGTATTAGTGTAATAGTTACTCAGTGTGATAGTTACTCAGTATTAGTGTAATAGTTACTCAGTATTAGTGTAATAGTTACTCAGTGTAATAGTTACTCAGTACTAGTGTAATAGTTACTCAGTATTAGTGTAATAGTTACTCAGTATTAGTGTAATAGTTACTCAGTATTAGTGTAATAGTTACTCAGTGTGATAGTTACTCAGTATTAGTGTAATAGTTACTCAGTATTAGTGTAATAGTTACTCAGTATTTGTGTGATAATTACTCACGCTCCCAGACCAGAACAATCTTCCTTTCCCTCTCAGCTTGGAATAGATGTAGATAGTTTGTCCACGTCGGATGGGGATGAAGCGACAGTCTGGTGGGATGTAGTCGGCTAAAGCCACGGCCATGGAGATGGGATCTGAGGACACGAAGGGGACAAGCAGAGCTCAGGGACCAGGAATTATTTTTTTTTCTGTCCAAGCGACTCATTCTTGCATGATATCTACATATTGTCTACTTACGGCTACATTCCTCGTCTGCGCAGAGTTTCCTCTCTGCCAGTTTGGGCATCTTTCTGCCTCCTATGGCATCCTTCAAGAAGAAACAGAGGAGAAGACACAGAACCCTCCAAACCATGATGGCTGCTGTCCACTCTCCGTGGGCACTGAGTTCTCAAACATCACCGAGAAGTGTTCAAGGCAATACCTTGCTTTACATTCCCTCCCCATCCTCTTTTTTTCTCCCATCCTAAGGGAAGAGTATGTAGGTTAAACGGCCTTTTAAACATAGACAGAAAGTTTAAGCAATTGAATAAGTTTTTCTAACTTGGCAATTTTGGCTGGAAATTTGCAATTCCTAGTCAGGCTTCCACACTGTTCATTATACTGTATAATATGTTATGGAAGACATTCCTTTATGGCAGTAGGTAGAAGCCAAAATTTTATAGGCTAAGCTTATACGGGCCGCAGATAGGTTTTTAGCGCGCACACTGACAGACATACAGATACATACCCAGCCAGGAAGGCATACAGACAGACATACAAATACACAACACACACTGACAGACATACAGACAAACACACGCATACACCGACAGACATACAGAGACACACACTGACATACAGACACACACAGATATACAAACACAGACAGACATACAGATACACAACACACACTGACATACAGATACACCCACTGACAGAGATATGGATACACAAACACTGACAGACATACAGATACACAACACACACTGACATACAGATACACCCACTGACAGAGATATGGATATACAAACACAGACAGACATACAGATACACAACACACACTGACATACAGATACACCCACTGACAGAGATATGGATACACAAACACTGACAGACATACAGATACACAACACACACTGACATACAGATACACCCACTGACAGAGATATGGATACACAAACACTGACGGACATAGAGATACACAACACACACTGACATACAGATACACCCACTGACAGAGATATGGATAAACACATACAGATACACAACACACACTGACATACAGATACGCCCACTGACAGAGATATGGATACACAAACACTGACAGACATACAGATACACAACACACACTGACATACAGATACACCCACTGACAGAGATATGGATACACAAACACTGACAGACATACAGATACACAACACACACTGACATACAAATACACCCACTGACAGAGATATGGATACACAAACACTGACGGACATAGAGATACACAACACACACTGACATACAGATACACCCACTGACAGAGATATGGATATACAAACACAGACAGACATACAGATACACAACACACACTGACATACAGATACACCCACTGACAGAGATATGGATAAACACATACTGACAGACATACAGATACACAATACATAAAGCCATACGGATAGACACACATTCCATTACAGAACAGCTAGTGATTGGCAGATACAAACGATGATCCCAGCTATGTACACAAAGTGAACACCTTTAAGTTGTTCTCCAAATAAAGCGATTAACCTATTATACTGGAGATCGCTCACTTTGCAATAATTTCACCATTACAGATCTATGGCCTTGATTTCATATTTTAGAATAAGCTTTTCAAATGATCACAACCTGTCAGAAGAACTTTTCAAATTAATTATCTACAGAAGTAGCCAATAATCCACCCTGCGTGCCACGCCAGCCTAGGGCTTTGGCTAGGGTAGCCTAAAGTCAGGTTTTCACTTTGCCATGTTACTTATAAAGCCAGTATTTATACAAACGTTCGCGTAATACTGATCAATTCAATCCCTACCACCTCACTCTGAGCTACTGAGCGAGTCAAGACACAAAAACTCCACCTGTGGCTAATTATCTGGCAAACGAAATCACTGGACAAACTGCTCTCTGTTCAGGGACTGTAAAGTCGGAGATACACAGAGACACTTTGTATGGCATCGTTTACAGGAAGAGGCTCAGTCTCCCCTTGCAGTTAACGGAATTATGGTTAATGGTGTTCAGGAAGTCAGAGAAATACTTAAGAGGTTTGAAAGATACGAAATGGGCCGCAGCGTGCTTTGCACTACAAGGCACGGTGACATATAATGTAGTAAGTGCTTCGCAGTATGTTCATCATGAAATAATATGATACATAAAAGTTAACGAAGAACTTCTATACCTACCCACAGCACCGGGGAACCCTTCCCGTCTATTCTCTGCATCCCCCCCGGTTCTGAGGACCCCCTGCCACCACCACCTCGGTTTTCAATAAACTGTTCCCACACTTTTTGGAAAGTTTGAAGAGAATTCCGAACCTGTGCAGTCAATTTATCCATGCGTTAGTTGTCCTTGATTTTATTTTAGACACGGAGGCTCCTATTATGCTGCACCCCTTCTTTATTTCCCTCACCTCAAAGAAAAAATATAACATTCAAACTGTATGATAATAATAAATAGCATGAGAGGTATATCTTCCTAGCGGCAGGAACAGCCAATCAGCTTCCACCTTACAGCATAATAGGCGATGATGCATAATCTACGTCCTCTTTCTTTGCTGCTCCCTCAGTTAAGTAACACCAGGTCCCACGGTTTCTTAACTGTGGGATCTTTTAAACCTTTTAGAATTTTATCTGCTTTTAATATTTGGTAATATAGTTTATGTATTTTAAATTATGCTATTACTTATTTCTTACAGTATTTATACATTTGTTTATTCTTGGTATAATTGGCCTGTATACTTATTGATTAATATTGATTTATTAAATTTTATTTAGCTATTTGTCTATGTAATTGCTTGTGTTTTCTGCAATTGCTTGTGTTTTCTGGAACTATTTATAAAACCGGGTTCAGGGACATCTTCAGGGATTTCTGTTTCTGTTCAGCACTTTCGCGCCATTTTTTCGTGAGCCTTTTACTGTTCCAACCGCCACCCACTTTATTCGAAAGCAGCGTTCGGGAGCTTATTCTTGCGAATGCACATGGTGCCTTATACGTACGGCTATTTAGTTTTTTTGCCGCGAACGCTTCCATAGACTTGCATTCGTTTCCACGAACACTGTTCGTGTGTTTTGCCATTCGCATCGATATTTCTGTTTGCGGCAGAAATGTCTTGTTTTTTCACGCGTTTTGACGCTAGTACTGCTCCCAACGGGCGGAACTTGAAGTTGGGGTTTAGTTTTAGTGGCGGGTGGACAGTTCTGGTGTTTGTGAAATAAATTTAGATTTTATTCAACTTCTGTGAGTACACTTTCCTGCCTTTTACCCTAGATCCTCTGTTTGGGTTAATCAACCCTCTCTTAGGTTTCCACTTACTATAATTGTCAGTTCTTATTTAAAATGCAGTCTGACAAAGATGCCTTAGCATCCTCTGGGTCTACTGCACCCATTCAGGTTGTTTTTGATACATTCCCAGGCAGGGCCGCCATCAGGGCATGACAACCGTAACGGTTGTCATGGGCCCGGCGGTCCTGGGGGGCCCGGACTGCTCAGGTCGTCCGGGCCCCACATTCAGTGGGTACATACCGGGTCGCAGGGGGCCCTGCGACCCCGGTATGTACCCACAGGGCCAGCCTCTTCACCTGGGGGGCCCAGCAGCCGGTCACCCCAGGGCCCCCCAGAGGCTGGCCCTGCAGACACCCGGCGGGCGGTCCGGCACGCGAGGGAGCACTCTGTGTGTGCTTCCTCTTCAGCTCCCTCGCGCACCGTACTGATGCCGGAGCCGGAAGATGACGTCATCTTCCGGCTCCGGCAT
>OW240920.1:7628536-7641513 GCA_933207985.1 Pelobates cultripes | reverse complement strand
GTAGCTTTAAGGAATGAAACAAGCAGATAAAGTGATATGATGAGTTCCTGTAGCTTTAAGGAATACAATATGAAGATAGTTTGATGAGGAGAGTTCCTATTGCTTTAAGGAATACAATATGAAGACAATTTGATGAAGTGAGTTCCTTAAGCTTTGAGGAATGAAGGTAGTTTGATGAGCTGAGTTCCTGAAGCTTTAAAGAATACAATATGAAGATAGTAGATGAGATGAGTTCCTGTAGCTTTAAGGAATGAAGACAGTTTGACGAAATAAGTTCCTGCAGCTTAAGGAATAAAGATAGTTTGATGAGATGAGTTCCTGCAGCTTTAAGGAATACAATATGAAGGTAGTAGGTGAGATGAATTCCTGTAGCTTTAAGGAATGAAGACAGTTTGACAAAATAAGGTCCTGCAGCTTAAGGAATGAATATAGTTTGATGATATGAGTTATGAGCCTGCAGCTTTTAAGGAATACAATATGAAGATAGTAGATGAGATGAGTTCATGTATGGAATATAATGATAGCTTTCCGATGAATAGAACTCAGGAGGCACGAAGAGAAATAGAGGTGTCAGTAGTAAGGAATTAATCCAATTTATAACTTGCCATTACTTGGAGGCTTTTCGAAGCCAGAAGTTTCCAAAGGTAATCCGAAGTCAAAGCGTTGGAGAACGGAGGTCAGCGGTATAAACAGTCCTGGTTCGGTACACGTGTAATTAGTATAACGAGAGATTGCTTGTAGCCGGTCTGAAGTTAGGAAGCTTCAAAATAACCAAGAACTTTAAATCTGGCACAGTTCCTCTAAGTAGTGTGAGGAAGTCGTGTCAGAGAAGGGTGTGTGTCATTGGTCCGTGAACCCGGAAGTGTCGGATATCGGAGAAGCCGATAGTTAAGTTCTGACACCCGGTAAACGACATTTCCCTGCTATCGAATCAATTTCAAATCCCAAAAAACAGGCTGTCTGTCAGAGGGAGGGGGGGGAAAGAAATTCTATGGGGGGAGGAAATTTGAGGGGGGGGAAATAAATTTAAGGAAGGGAGGGGGGAAACTTGAGGGGGGGGAATAAATTTAAAGAAGGGAGGGAGAGGGAGGAAAGAAATTTAAGGAAGGGAGGGAGGGGGAGGAAAGAAATTTAAGGAAGGGAGGGGGAGGAAAGAAATTTGAGGGGGGGGAGAGGAAGGAAATTTGAGGGGGGGAGGAAGGAACTTAAGGGAGGGGGGGAGGAGGAAGGAAATTTGAGGGAGGGGTGAGAGGAAGGCAATTTGAGGGGGGGAGAAGGCAAATGAGAGGGTGGAGAAGGAAATTGAGAGGAGGGGGAGAAGAAGAGGTTGATGGGGAGAAGAAGGCCATTGAGGGGGGAGAAGAAGGAAATTGGAGGGAGGGGGGAGGAAGGAAATTTCTGGGAGGGGGCAGAGGAAGGAAATTTGAGGGGGGGAGGAAGGAAATTGGAGGGGGGAGAAGGCATTGAGAGGGAAGGGGAGAAGGACATTGGAGAGGGAGGGGGAGAAGAAGGAAATTGGAGAGGGGAAGAAGAAGGAAGTTGTTGGGGGGGAGAAGAAGGAAATTGGAGCAGGGAGAAGAAGGAAGTTGGAGAGGGAGGGGGAGAAGAAGGAAATTGGAGGGTGGAGGAGAAGAAGGAAATTGGAGAGGGAGGGGGAGAAGAAGGAAATTGGAGAGGGAGGGAGAGAAGAAGGAAATTGGAGAGGGAGGGAGAAGAAGGAGAGGAGGGGAGAAGAAGGAAATTAGAGGGAGGGAGGGGGAGAAGAAGGAATTTGGGGGGGGGAGAAGGAAATTGACGGGGGGAGGGGGAGAGATTGACATACATCACACACACAATGCACCCCTTGCACACAGAAAAACAAACAATGCATTACACACAGACACACATACACAAGCAATGCATCCCTTACACACAGCAATACACAATGCACCCCTTACACACACTCAATGCATCCCTTACAGACGCACACACTGCATCCCATACATACACAAACTCACCTTGCAGCCCTTACACATACAAACACAGATTCACACAATGCATTCCTTACACACATCAGGACATCCCACCCACACACACTCCACCCCCTGTGACCCAGACATTGAGCTGTGTAAAGGGCCCTCAAAAAAATGGAGCTGCTTCCCGTTGATCCCAGAACATTGATTTTTGTGACCACAGTTACAAACCGCCTCCAGAGAGCCTGTTCTACACCAGACCAGTGGAACCAGACAGGAGCTAGAGCCCATCATCATCCTCATCTGGTTGTAAGTAGGCAATCTAGTATATTATTTGTGGCACTAATCTCTAATTTACCTCACATTAAAGGGGCACTATAGTCCCCAGAACCACTACAGCTTAATGTAGTGGTTCTGGTGTCTAGCCTGTCCCTGCAGGCCTTTTAATGTAAACACGGCGGCACTGTAGCACTGGTGTTAGTTAACCTGGCAGATCATATGGGTGGGGCATTGTGATGTCACATGGGGGGGCGGCAAACTTTACTTTTGCCTAGGGCGGCAAAAATCCTTGCACCGGCCCTGCAGACACTGCATTCTTGTGGGCGGACTCGGGAAGGCTGCAGGCACCGGGGGGCCCAGACCTTGAGCTGTGTCAGGGGCCCCACAATTTCTGATGGCAGCCCTGCTACTAGGTAACGTATTACTGGGCCTTAGAATGGCCAGACTAACATACCAAAGAATAGCCAGGATGCTAGCCAAGGTCAGGGGACACAGAAAGGGACACAACAATAAAGGAAAGCCAGAGGTCAGGGATACCAGAATATAGGGAAGTCAAAATCAAAGCCAAAGTCAAAAACCAGAAGAAACTTGAACCAGGAATGCACTCTCGGACAACCACTAGGGAAACCACGACAGGGCAAAGAGGAAAGGTAATTTTAGGTTAAATACCTGCTTTACCTTTCTGATTGGCCAAGATCGCTCTTTGACCCCAGAAGTATGTGCGCGCGTGGCACGTGCGTGACGTCACGTGCACGCCGACGTCATTAATCATGTGAGTGGACGTGGGGGTATAATTAGCTGTGGATCCGCAGTAGCCGGCGTCCGTTAACATGCCGCAAGTGTTAGTTATGCAGATGCACGGCCGCTGACTGCAAGGTGAGGATGAATATGTTGCAGCCTCCCAGCCTCCCCCCTGGGATAATACGCTAGGAGATCTGGCTTCACTGTCCTGGGAGCAGTGAGATCCGCAAACCAGTAAGTGGTCAGCGCTAATGGGCCCCTCCATAATTTGCCCTGCTGCTGTCCCTGACCCCTTCTTCCTGCCTACCTGGACTCCTCTGCAATGTCAGGGGTCGTCCACTACTGCGCCCAGTCCTAATGGGGTGTTTAGCCACCTGTTCCTGTTGCCTTCCTAGCAGGTGTTCCTTGCAGAAGGCAAGTACATTGCCTTTGACTTACTAGCTTGTCTCTATATGGCCTTTAGAGCTGCGCTGTTCCTGGATCTGAAACCCTGATGCTTGTGTGGCAGGCCCTAGAGCTGCTCAAAATTCCTGAGTGACCACCCACACCTGTCCCCACTTCTCCCCTAGGTAAAGTAATTGGACCACTGAGGCCCAACTCACCCGGTGCAGGACCCCCAGCAGCCATCAACAAATCTGGCCTAGCAGCAATCCTTCATCCTGTGACGCTACATGCACATATAAAGCACTATGAAGGGATTTGCCCAATAATGTATCATAAATGCGTAATAAACTCATGGTAGTGTCACATAAACATTATCCATGAAATAGGGGAACAAACAATGTGTTCATAGGTAAATTAAAGCAGTAAGTGTGTTTTATACTTACCTTCTCTTGACACATTGTAATAGCATTTATTTAGATGTATCAGTATGATAAACTGTAAATGTCTAAAAAAAATAAATAATGGAAAGTTTCTATAATAAATAAACCTTAGAATATTCTGCCTCCAAAGCTGCTCTATTGGGAAAACTCATCATATACATCAGGGTTAGTCAACCTGGTCCCTACTGCTAACTAGTGGGCAGTTTGGGATTTCAGGTGGGTGGTGGTGGGTTATTCGGAAAAAGCCTGGTGGGCCTTGATAACTGTGGGCCAAGGTCAGCAGGGGAGATCTTCTCTCCTGCTGGCCCTTGCAGAGTTAGCCTTGCTGTAAGCCTTCTTGGGCTGGAGAGGAGATCAAAGATCTCCCTCACCGTTCCACTGGCACTTTGTTCAAGCAGAGGGTGAGAAGGGCCTGGGAGGCTTTGTGTTCCTACAGCGAGCAGGCTGGTTGTAGCATTGCAGCGCATTACCATGGCAACGCTCGACACAGTGCTGTGCTCGCAGGAGGACAGGAGAGTCAGTTGGCAGCCAGAGGAGCTGCAAGCTAAGGTGAACATGTCACAACTGGGCCACCTGGGCTTGCAACATTATGTCCCTCCTCCCTGATAAAAGGTAAGAAAAAGGGAGGGGGAGACATTAAGATAGATTTTCACATCTCACCCATCTACACACAGCATAGACCCTATGCACCTTTCACACACAAACACACACTACACCCCTCACACACAGCAAAGGCGTCAGTCTTAGGGTGCTCCGGCCCGGGGTACACAAATATCCAGTTAACTGGCAGGAGAAATTTGCACAGCACTCCTCTCCTGACAGTTATTTCCTGTAGCTTGGCCGAGCGCCAGTACCCCTACTGCCCAGCACAGGAGGAGAGAGCTTCACATTCCAGCTCCCAGGACCTCTACAGGGCACATGAAAGAGCTATACAGTATATGCAAATCCCTCAGAGGATCACTGCGGCAGCCCACTGGACCCCAGGCTGTGGATCCACTCCAGTTCTCCAGAAGGTAGGGATACTGGGTGGACTGAAATAAAAAAGTGTGTGTGTGTTCCTCCACAATACTGTCCATCCCTCCCTCCCACCATAGCCCCAGTCCCCTACCCCTTACAATACTGCCCCTGTTCTCTCCCCCCACAATAGCCCCAGTCCCCCATACTGTTCTTATCCCCCCAACATAGCCCCAGTCCCCCACAATACTGTCCTTATCCCCTCTCCCAACATAACCCCAGTCCCCCACAATACTGACCCCTATTCCCCCTCACACCATAGCCCCTGTCCTCCACAATACTGTTCTTGCTACCCAATACTGTTCCCTTCCCCACAATAGCCCCAGTACCCCATAATGCGGCCCTGTCCCTCAAAACTGTTTTGATCCCCCCAACATAGCCCCATTCCCCCCACAATGCTGCCCTATGCCCCACAATACCTCACCTGCCCCATGCTGTTCCTATCCCACGAATATAGCCCCAGTCCCCCACAATACTGTCCTTATCCCCTCCCCCACCATAGACCCAGTCCCCCATAAAACTGTTCCTATCCCCTCACTAATGCCCCAGTCCCACACAATTCTGCCCATATCCCACCACACAAAAGCCCCATTGCCACAGGTGGGTTAGGAAATAGTGATTCTAGTTTTTTGAGAAGAGGTGGAAAGTTGGGGAGTCCTGTAGCTTAGTGAGGTGACCAGCCACAATTGCAGTTTTACTGTTTGACTCCAGGAAAAGACGCTGGTCATCCTCACGCTTTTCAAGCATCTTGAAAAACCCCTTAACCCCTTAAGCTACAGGACTCCCCAACTTTCCACCTCTTCTCAAAAAACTAGAATCACTATTTCCTAACCCACCTGTGGCAAACTCACCCATTTAAGGGAGTTTGCCATGAGTTTTTGGAGGGGCCTGATTTCCAGCCTGCTGCCTTGTGACTATGGCCCTGTGTTAAACTCAGGTTCAGTACTGGAGAGAGACTGTTGTTCGTGTGTTTCCCCTGCACTGCTTCATTGAATAGAACTTGTCGAATGGATTATGCTAATGTTGTTCGTTTTACCGAACAAACTGTCGAACGACCGACCACCCTGCATGTGGAGTGTGCAGCTTGTTAACCACCCAGAAGCTGTGGTTAACCGCAGCTTAATTGGCAAACCGCTGGGTGGTCGGCGTTCGTATGAACAAACACATGGCGGCGGCCATTTTGTTTAGTCGAACGCACTCAGCGGTGTTTGGTTGTCAAACGCGTGGAACTATTTTTGGCTACCTTTTCCACGAACACAACTGAAACTTCTACCTTCCGTGCGTTCGGGTAAACCCATGCGAACAGAGCACTCTTTCTCCAGAATAACCTCACGAACAAGCCGCATCTAAAGTGAGTAAGCACGAATCAATGCGTTCATGCAATTTGAACTTAATGCAAATGAAAAATAGACCGATCACACAGCCTGAATCTGTGGAACTGTTTTGGTCATACAAACACTCGTGCAGTCGGTCCAAAAAGACTTTTATCTATCTCCCGAACACCTGGACGGATTCATGTGATTTTTTACATATGTTGCTCCTCCAGTTATGCGGATCACAAAAATATAAGTTTTATTCGGACACGATGTAAAATCAGGAAATTATAAAAACGTATAAAAAGTATGATTTTTTTAAGCTTGGAGATAATTGAGTAGATACAGTAAGTAACTCAATTATCTCCCAAGCAGAGGGGAGGGAAAATGTGAGATGCAACCATTGTTTGATTGGCTAATGCATAATTGTCTGTGGGTGTCTCCCTTGCATGGGAAGACTGCATAAAAGAAGAATATCTGCCATTAAACCTCAGTTCTACTTCACCCTCAATTTGGAGTGCCGTCTCTTATTGGGGGGATCTGCTACAAGCGATTGCTATGCTAGTCATACTTCCTTGCTATATCACTACTAAGCTCTTGTAAGAGCTTGTTCCTATCTTGGCTCTCTGAAGGAGTCTACGGTGTTTATGGTGTCGGCTGCAGTGCTTGGAGCCCTCAGGAAGCGCTAGGAGCATCCTTCAACGGAGGTACCCAGTCGGGGTGCCCGTCGATCCGTTACACCACCAGCCTTGTATCTCCCAGCCCAGCATCCCTTTCTCGCCTACTCAGAATCACCAGTTGTCTGCCAGGGGGCTGAGGTATGGTGCGCTTGACTGAGAGCTACACTAAACTCTCCTGGAACTGAGTCAGATCGCGGAGCAGCTAAAACTTAGTGCCTATAGTGTCCCTTTAAATTTGAAATTCACTTAGAATAAACTTTGCATTCCTCGCAATACTCACTAGTAAATAACCCTTATAGTACATTTTCCAATTTTTTATGAGAAATTCAGATACTAGTATAAAGCAACATTTTGTTCTGTTTGCTCCAAAAATAAATAAATAAAAGATTTATGTTCCTACCGTGTTTCTCCGAAAATAAGACCGGGTCTTATATTAATTTTAGTCACAAAAAACACACTAGGGCTTATTTTCAGGGTAGGGCTTATTTATTTACGGTACCGGTATGTACAGCTCTTTCTCTTTGCACTCATCTTGTCTGGGGATCAAAATACCATACTGTCTAATTAATCCACCCCCCCCTTTAATAAATCCACCCCCCTCTAATTAATCCACCCCCTTTAATTAATCCACCCCTTTAATTAATCCACCACCCTCTAATTAATCCACCCCCTTTAATTAATCCAGCCCACCCTTTAATTAATCCACCCCCTTTAATTAATCCACCCCCCTTTAATTAATCCACCCCCCTTTAATTAATTCACCCCCTCTAATTAATCCACCACCCCTTTAATTAATTCACCCCCCTCTAATTAATCCAGCCCACCCTTTAATTAATTCACCCCCCTTTAATTAATTCACCCCCCTCTAATTAATCCAGCCCACCCTTTAATTAATTCACCCCCCCTTTAATTAATTCACCCCCCCCTTTATTAATTCAGTCCCAGACATAAAATATCTACTCACATTTCAAAGATTCCTTGCCCGCCGAGTCCGACCACTGGGTGCCTCACCGCCCGGAAATGGATCCTTCCGCTGAAGATCCGTGAAGGCAGACTGACGGCGATGCGAAAGGTCGTCATCACGTTGCGCGATGCCGCGGCCCGCAATGCTCCTCCCCCTCCTCCTCATACGGTAGAAGAAGGAAGTCTCGCCGGGCCGCAAAGGTGCAATGCCTAGGTCTTATTTTCGGGGTAGGGCTTATATTGCAGCCCACCCCGATATTCCGGCTAGGGCTTATTTTCGGGGTATGGTGTATTTTCGGGGAAACACGGTACTATCATCTTATCATAAGCATGTTAGATAAAGAGTGCATTCTGACTTGCAGTTCAGCCCTATTGGTGACCTATCTACTCTCCCTTTTCGTTAATGTGAAAACAGACGTGGGCAGCTGGCTTAATATTTAATCATTCAGGCAGAGTGTGTGAAATGATAATTAGATTAACTGCAGATTGAAATAATGCATAACCTAAAACATGAATTGCTGCTGCAAATAAAAAATTGTAATTATAGCATAGCTGGCATAAAATTAAAGAAATAGAGTAACCGAACAGCGAAGAGTATTTATTAAGTGATGTGCTTATTTAAAGGAATGGTCTCTCACAAAATACTTATGATAACCTATTTCACAGCATAACTTATGTAGTTAATATATTAAATTCTATCCATTGGTCCATACATTATGATGTATTCTCGTCCTTTAAAAATGGAGGGATTGTTAGCTATTAAGTACAAGATAAACAGTGAGACAGTACACAGAACATTTGTATTATGGATTATTCTAGCCCTAACATAAATGGTTTACACCATCCTAAGGGGACATATGGTTTTCTTTAACCCCTTTAACGGACACTCCAGTGCCCAAGTACAAAATAAATAAAGTTCATTGTTTCGTAGCTATACCACAAATGAAAACATGCATGTTTTTAATGATGTATTTTTTATTGAGAGTAAATCTTGTAAAAGCTGCTTTTCTCTTGTCTTCAGTGTTGCAAGCCCTCCCCTTCTAAACACTTTCTGTAGCTGTCCAATCACAGACTTCTCAATGCAACTCAATGAAAAGTCTTTGCAATGCAGGTGCACTGAGGAATTCCCGTCTCTTGAGTTTAGCTCCACTGAGCTAACCAAATCAGGAAGTAACATGCCCGGTTGTCTGTTTGAAAGCCAGGGGGTGTGCGCAGGTTACTTTATAAAATTGTCAATTTCTGTTGAACTCTGCACTTGTTGCAAAATGAAAAAAGAGGACACACTCTTCATACATAATTTTCTTTCCAGAAAGTTAAAGGTGCTTTAGGGGTCTGAAGTATTCCTTTAAGTACTGGGACAATTGTCCAAGTTCTGAACCAAAATAAGCCCTAATGTGTGAGAAATGTAGAAATTGTATTTTCCAAGTTCTGCATGGTATTTTATTACGGTTAGCTTTTTCTGCAATAAAACACACATATGTGTATGCTGTGATCAGTGGCGACTCTAGGAATAATATATGGGGGGCACATAAGATACCACAGTCAAAACTGGGGGAGGGGGAGCTCTAATAACTTCCACTACTAAATTATACAACTAAAAAAATGAGTGTGTAAGCGGTGACAATGTGTGTGTAGGGGGTGACTGTGTGTGTGTAGAGGGGGTTGCGTTGAATGTGGGAGTATAACTGTGTGTGTAGGGGTAAGACAGTGTATGTGTGTGTATAAGGGTGACAGTGTGGTTTAAGGGGTGACAATGTGAGTGTAGGGGGGGTGTCTGTGTCTGTGTAGGGGGGGTGACAGTGAATGTGTGAGTGGTGACAGTGAGTGTAATGCATTTAAAAAAAAAAAAAGAAATCCATTCCCTGTGATTGTGATATTCAGTCTGCAGCTCTGCCATGTGCAGAGCTTCAAACTATGTGTCTCGCCAGGGCTGATCCAGACTTGCTGCTGTGGCCAGCTGGCAGGCTGCTGCGGCTGGTCGGCAGGCAGGTTGGCTGCTGTGCCTACACGGCTGGCTGCCACTGGCAGCTGTGGCTGGCTGTCAGGACTTTTTCTTCTGCCAGCAGGTGTCTGTTTCTGCCCCCAACCCCTTTGTGTGTTTCTTTCTTCATCCAGCTCTTTGTGCATCTGTTTCTCCCCCAACTCATTTGTGTGTCTCCTTTTCCCCTTCCCCAGGCCCTCTTTGTGTCAATTTGCTCCCCCAGTACTTCTATGTTCCTCTTTGTCCCACCAGCCCTTCTATGTGTCTCTTTGTGCCCTCAGCCCCTCTGTGTGTCTATTTGTGCCCTCAGCCCGTCTGTGTGTCTTTGTCTCCCCTGAGCTCCTCTGTGTGTCTTTGTCTCCCCTCAGCCCGTCTGTGTGTGTATTTGTCTCCCCTGAGCTCCTCAGTGTGTCTTTGTCTCCCCTCAGCCCTTCTGCGTGTGTATTTGTCCCACCTCAGCCCCTCTGTGTGTCTTTGGGTCCCCCAGACCATATGTGTGTTGCTCTGTGTCCTCCAGACCCATTGTGTGCCTTTTCCACCAGCACCTCTGTGTGTCTCTTTGTGCTCCCCCCATCTGTGTAGTTAATATATTAAATTCTATCCATTGGTCCATATGGTATGATGTATTCTCGTCCTTTAAAAATGGAGGGAGTGTTAGCTATTAAGTACAAGATAAACAGTGAGACAGTACACAGAACATTTGTATTATGGATTATTCTAGCCCTAACATAAACAATACACCATCCTAAGGGGACATATGGTTTTCTTTAACCCCTTTAACGGACACTCCAGTGCCCAAGTACAAAATAAATAAAGTTCATTGTTTCGTAGCTATACCACAAATGAAAACTTGCATGTTTTTAATGATGTATTTTTTATTGAGAGTAAATCTTGTAAAAGCTGCTTTTCTCTTGTCTTTAGCCCCATCCCCTCAGTGCCCTTATGTAGCCTCCTGCCCTCCTGTGACCTATTTAGCTCCTGTCCCCTTATGTAGCCCTCCTTTCCTCCTGTGCCCTTATGTAGCTCTCATTCCCTCCCCTTGCTGTGCCCTCAATACCGCACTTAATGCATTCACTATGCACAATAAGATAAAAAAATTCATATACGAGTATGTGAGGAAAAATTTATTTATTAATCACTGATTATATGTATTTCATTAGAGTATGAGATATCATAGGTGGATCCACCACCTTGTTGTGGTGATGCTAGGCCATAGAGAAGATAAGAAAAAATAAGAAAAAAAACCCAAGAGAAAACAATATTGCTAGAAAATTGTAAAAAATCTGAAGAACAAAAGAAAAACCAAAAAAGGGAAAATGAAGAAAAAAAAAGGGATGTACGTCACCGCATCATCTGCAATTGAAAAAAACTTTATTGTCCATAAAATACATGACAACTGACAGTTGGGATCCTAACTAGGACATGTTCTTAATTGAAGGTCTGAACGGTATCCCATATCTGTAAATGGGAAACATGTTATTGTTTAAAAGTGATTGCTGTATAGAAGAAGACATATATTCAAGGCGAAACAATGTGAGAGTAGTGATGTACCGAACGGTTCGCCGGCGAACGGTTCCTGGCGAACATAGCATGTTCGCGTTCGCCACGGCGGGCGAACATATGCGCGGTTCGACCCGCCCCCTATTCGTCATCATTGAGTAAACTTTGACCCTGTACCTCACAGTCAGCAGACACATTCCAGCCAATTAGCAGCACACCCTCCCTAGCAGACCCTCCCACCTCCTGGAAGGCATCCATTTTAGATTCATTCTCAAGCTGCATGCTTAGTAAGAGGAGGGAAAGTGTAGCTGCTGTTCATAAGATAGGGAAAAGCATAGCTAGGTTAGGGATAAGGGTATGCTTTTTTTTTATTTATTTTTTCTATGTAATGTAATTGCACTTAGTTGTCTGCCACTGCTGCCAGCTTCTGTGTCAGGCTCACAGTGCATACTGTGCCCATTTCCCCAGTCAGTGCCACCACTTACATCTGGTGTCACAATAGCTTGGATTTAAAAACAAAAAACTTTTTTCACTGTTATAGATTAAATAGCAGTCAGTTGTCTGCCACTGCTGCCAGCTTCTGTGTCAGGCTCACAGTGCATACTGTGCCCATTGTCCACCACTTAGATCTGGTGACACAAAGCTTGGATTTAAAAACAAAAAACTTTTTTCACTGTTATAGATTGAATAGCAGTCAGTTGTCTGCCACTGCTGCCAGCTTCTGTGTCAGGCTCACAGTGCATACTGTGCCCATTGCCCACCACTTAGATCTGGTGACACAAAGCTTGGATTTAAAAAAAAACACTTTTTTCACTGTTATAGATTGAATAGCAGTCAGTTGTCTGCCACTGCTGCCAGCTTCTGTGTCAGGCTCACAGTGCATACTGTGCCCATTGCAGTGCCACCACTTAGATCTGGTGACACAAAGCTTGGATTTAAAAAAACAAAAACTTTTTTCACACTGTTTTAAAGCACTGTTATAGATTGAATTGGATTTAAAAACAAAAAAACACTGTTTTCAGTCAGTGTCCTTAAAGCGGGTGTGTTACGCTAACAGTGGATACGGTGACCAGTGCCACCACTTAGATCTGGTGACACAAAGCTTGTATTTAAAAACAAAAAACACTTTTTTCACTGTTATAGATTGAATAGCAGTCAGTGTCCTTAAAGCGGGTGTGTTACGCTAACAGTGGATACGGTGACCATTGCCACCACTTAGATCTGGTGACACAAAGCTTGGATTTAAAAACAAAAAACTTTTTTCACTGTTATAGATTGAATAGCAGTCAGTGTCCTTAAAGCGGGTGTGTTACGCTAACAGTGGATACGGTGACCAGTGCCACCACTTAGATCTGGTGACACAAAGCTTGGATTTAAAAACAAAAAACTTTTTTCACTGTTATAGATTGAATAGCAGTCAGTGTCCTAAAAGCGGGTGTGTTAAGCTAACAGTGGATACGGTGACCAGTGCCACCACTTATATCTGGTGTCACAATAGCTTGGATTTAAAAAAACACCACTTTTTTCACTGTTATAGATTGAATAGCAGTCAGTGTCCTTAAAGCGGGTGTGTTACGCTAACAGTGGATACGGTGACCAGTGCCACCACTTAGATCTGGTGACACAAAGCTTGTATTTAAAAAAAACCAACCACTTTTTTCACTGTTATATATTGAATAGCAGTCAGTGTCTTAAAGCGGGTGTGTTACGCTAACAGTGGATACGGTGAC
>OW240920.1:7565475-7628436 GCA_933207985.1 Pelobates cultripes | reverse complement strand
ACCCCCAATAACTGCCCCCCCCTACAGCATGTGAATCCTGCATACAGCAAGGCAGCACTAACCCTCCAATAACTGACCCCCCTGCAGCATGTGAATCCTACATACAGCAAGGTAGCACTGACCCCCCTGCAGCATGTGAATCCCGCATACAGCAAGGCAGCACTAACCCTCCAATAACTGACCTGCAGCATGTGAATCCCACATACAGCAAGGTAGCACTTTACCTGTGCCGGCTCTAACACCAGTAGTGGCAGGATTAATATGTCTCAAACTTCACCCATCTCACCCACCCAGCCAGCATAACATTATTAGGATATTATTGTGGGACTTATTTACTAAGCTCTCAGATTAAAACCTGATTAGCAAAATGTAGAGTAAAATAACTCCCCTACAAAATGCCAATAGGTGACAGTTCGGTGATAAAATTCAGGTATATCTATAAAATCCCCCATACATCCATGTTGGTAGTATTGTGAGATATGTCAGTTTATAGTGTTCCCTTTGGTCATGTAGCCTGTCAGTCATTATGTGTGATCCACTCTGGTAGCCGAGTAACAAATGTCGATTTTCCATAAATCTGTGACTGACAAGCGAGTAATTATTTTATTGTGATTATTTTCCAGGACTGTGTATGTATATAAATTAATAAAGGATCCATGCCAGGTGAAGATGGAGATAATTCTGCTCCCAGACCAATCCCCCCTCCTCCGTTACCCCCACCTGTCCAAGTGCCCTCTGTCCCACAATCTGACGTAAAAAGCAAGTTCTATAAGAAGGTGGCCGAGAGCAGTGACCCATCAGCTGGAGAATGCAATGAGTTGAAAAGGATGATCAAAAACCGTCAGAGCAGGTACATTGTGTGCGAAGTAGGCCAACTGTGTGCAGTCAATACCGGGAAGGTACATTCTGTGTGCGGTAATGGCAGATGGTTGCCAGATAGGACAAGGGGTCTAAGTACAGAATCTTATCGACCAAAAACACTAAAACAGTCCTACCTCCCAAGCGTTATGTATCTGGTGGAGATGTTGCCGGAGGGAAACCCATAGGATGCAGCTATAAGAAAACTCAGATTCTCTTAAAATATGATAATTCATGCTTTCATCTTTCAAGTAAATCCATAACCCCTAACAGCAGTGTCCAGTGAAGCAGGAAGTCAATGGGCAATGTAAAAGAGTGTGCCACTGACGCAGATCATGTAACCAGAACTTCCGAAAGGGAGGGACATGCCCAAAAAGGAGGTGTGGCTGCCCAAAGAATTGGAAGGCTAGCCTGGCATGAATGCAGGCTGGCCAACAGCATCCTGAGCTTGGCATAAATGCGTCTAATGATGCACTCGCTCCACGCTTTCTAATGACTGTCCCCTAGCACTCGCTGATCCACTTGTCTCCTTACCTTCTTACTAGCAGGCAGAAGCTCCTGCTATACAGTCTGAGACAGTGAGTGTAGAAAAAAGGGAACATCCACAGTGTTAGAGAGACCAAAGTAAGCATTACCTTAAAGGGACACTATAGTCACCCACACCACTTCAGCTCAATGAAGTGGTCTGGGTGCCAGGTCCCTCAGGTTTTAACCCTTCAGATGCAAACATAACAGTTTCAAAGAAACTGATATGTTTACATTTGGGGTTAATCCAGCCTCTTGTGGCTGTCTTCCGGACAGCTACTAGAGGCGCATCTGCGACGTTGGAGGCACTTTTCGCCTCCATCGTGCAGAGCGTCCATAGGAAAGCATTGAGGAATGCTTTCATATGGACACTTTGAATGTGCGCACTGCACTTGCCGCGCATGTTCATTTGGCTACGCTGACGTCGGATGGGGGAGCTGACGTTGGCGGGGGAGGAGAGGTCACCAGCGCCGAGGGAGCCTCCCTTGGCGCTGGAATAATGGAAGCTGCTGAAAACGGGTTTGTTTTTCTGACACTATGATCCTTTAACTAATTTCATTTCAGCTAGTCCACACAAGTTTTGTTTCCATCTATCCATCTTAAGTTTCCATACTTAAAAAAGAGTATGTGAAGAGTAGTTAGGGTTGCCTTTCTTAGAAAAAAATACAGGCCTTACTAATTTGCATAACTAATTATGTATGTGTGACATCACATGATTTAAATCACAAGGAGTGACATCAGAGAAAATTCTGTAAAATCACCAAAAAACTACTTACAATTTGATTCTGCTGTGTGGATGGATTGCTCCCAGTGTCCCCATGTCGCCCAGTGTCCCCTAGTGTCTGTGTCCCCATGTCTCCCAGTGTCCGCATGTCACTAGGGGACACTGTGGGACATGGGGACACTGAGACTATGTATCACAGTGTCCCTATGTATCACAGTGTCTCAGTGCCCCATGTTGCCCAGTGTCCCCTAGTGTCTGGGTCATATAGAGACATGGGGACACTGAGACACTTGGTGACACTGGGAGACATGGGGACACTGAGAAACTAGTTACACTGGGAGACATGGGGACACTGAGACAGTAGGGACACTGGCTGGGAGACATAGGGACATTGTGTCCCTAGTGTCCCCATGTCTCCCATTGTCCCCAAGTGTCTGTGTTCCCATGTCTCAGTGTCCCCATTTGTGTCTGTGTCCCCATTTGTGTCTGTTTCCTCGTGCCTCCAAGTGTCCCCAAGTGTATGATCATCCCCAGAGGTCTCCCAGTGTCCCCATGTCTTACAGCGTCCCCTAGTGTCTCAGTGTCCCTATGTCTCCCTGCAGCCTTTACGTTATCCCTCACCTCCCTGAGCTGTAGGCTGTCTCTGCAGGCTGGGAGCTGCTGTCTGGACTCTCGGTGCTGTGTAGCTGCTCCTCACAGATCAGTCAGTAGAGAGATGTAGGTATATGCTGTAACTTCCTATCCCTGCCTCACTCCACACACAGTGACCCCTACTGGCCGGTCGCAGTGCAGGTACGCTGTGTTCAGTAATGAGGTCGCAGTGCAGTCACACTATGCAGTAATGGGTGCAGTGTTGGCAGTAATGGGGTAGTAGCTTAGGTACACTTTGTGCAGTAATGACCAAGGGTCACTCTATGATCTATTATCTCTGATTCCTTCTTTATTAGGTTCAGTGAGGAGTTAAAATGGCTGCTTTATAACCAGCATGTGCCGTCTCTGATCCAGGAAGGACCCCAGTAAGTTAATCCACACATCATACACTGACAATCTGTGTACAACACACTGTGCTCTACGTATAACACACATTCAAATATTACAAGTTTTTAGAATGAAAACTGTACTTCATTATCTGTTACTTTCCCACTGTTCCCATGTGAAATGACCAAGTTATGGCCTTGTATCTTTGCCAAGTTAAGGTAGGTCCTAACATGACCTAATTGAAAATCTAATGTATACATTTCTGAACTTATTAGGACACGGAGGAGAGAGTTTGGAGACCGAGATACTGCTCCATTTTATCACGACTGAGAGGTTGACTTGTTCAGGAGGGGATGTTATTCTATTTACTGATATTGCAAGCATATACCTTGATCTTATAAACTCTGCTATAAATTATTGTAATGGATTATTAAGGTTTTATATGTCTATATTTTTATTTTTATTTAATAAAAAATGTTTTTATATTTAATATTTCTTTATTCAATTTTATCATATAAAATACATACAATAAGACATAATATTCCTTAATAAATAGACTCTAAACCGGCCTTTATATATTCATCATCCAAAGATAGGTTGAAATAAATGTTTCTAGCATTTCAGGACCGTGACATAAAATAACATCCATAGATAGTCGGATCATTAATCTGTACGGAGCAAAACACAAACAGATGGAGCTATTCCAGTTTGTATCTTGTGCAGTAATACTATTGGCCTATAGCTAATGCTTCCATTACAAGACAAACCTGTATTGCTTCCAAGACTATCCCTATTGTATTCTCAATTATTTCTATATTTTAAATAGAGGATCTCTTACTAACTATATAATATTATGGCTATCTGTATGGTTAGCCCTGCTAAATTATAGAAACATGGCAGAACCATTCGGCCCATCTAGTCTGCCCAATTTTCTAAATACTTTCATTAGTCCCTGGCCTTATCTTATAGTTAGGATAGCCTTATGCCTATCCCACGCATCCTTAAACTCATTCACTGTGTTAAAAGACCACTATAGGTACCCAGACCAATTCAGCTCAATGAAGTGGTCTGGGTGCCATGTCCATCTAGGGTTAACTCTGCAGCTGTAAACAAAGCAGTTTCAGAGAAACTGCTATGTTTACATTAGGGTTAATCCAGCCTCTAGTGGCTGTCTCATTGATCGCCGCTAGAGGCGCTTCTCACTGTGAAAATCACAGTGAGAAGACGTTGGATGTCTATAGGAAAGCATTGAGAAATGCTTTCCTATGGACTGATTGAATGCGCAGAGATCTCCAGCGCAGAGGGAGCCCGGAGCTGGAGAAAGGTAAGAGTTTAACCCCTTCTGCCCTGAGGGTGGGGTAGCCTAAAGACCCTATAGTGCCAGGAAAATGAGTTTGGTTTCCTGGCACTATAGTGGTCCTTTAACCTCTACCACTTCAGCTGGAAGGCTATTCCATGCAAATTATTTGCTTTAAAGGGACACTATAGTCACCCAGACCCACTTCAGCTCAATGAAGTGGTCTGGGTGCCAGGTCTCTCAGAGAAACTGCTATGTTTACATTTGGGGTTAAGACGGCCTCTAGTGGCTGTCTTCTGGACAGCCACTAGAGGCACATCTGCGACGTTGGAGGCATATTATGCCTCCATCACGCAGAGCGTCCATAGGAAAGCTTTGAGAAATGCTTTCCTGTGGACACTTTGAATGCACTTGCGGCACTGCCGCGCATGCGCATTCAGCTCCGCTGACGTCGGCGGGGGGAGGAGAGGTCACCAGCGCCGAGGGAGCCCGGTGCTGGAATAAGGTAAGTGGGGAGGGGTAGCCACGGGAGGGGGCACCCTCAGGGCACTATAGTGTCAGGAAAACCACTTTGTTTTCCTGACACTATAGTGATCCTTTAAGGCATTATAGGACTAAAGTTACAGTGTATTGCACAAGGCACATACCACTGCTCTGTGTAAAATGGAAACACAAATCGTGTTCTTTGTTTATAACATGCAATCTCTGTGTATTACACACATAGAAACTGTGTTCTGTATAAGATGGATGAGCTTTTTGTCCAGTTCTTTCTTTATACAGATATATAATACAGATATAAAGATACATTTTCTCTGTGTATAGTACACCTTATAATACAGAATCATGCAATGACCTTTGAACAATCCATTCATATTGCGCGTTATGTGTCATACATTGCTCTGTCTCTGATAATATAGCAGACTCTTCATAATACACAGATGCAGACAATACTGTCTACATAACACACACTGCTGTCTGTACTAACAATGCTTCTTCATATTCACAGCACGTGTGTATTGGGTATATTTGATGTATGTGTATTGAGTATATTTAATGTGTGTATATTGGGTATATTTGTTGTGTGTGCGCTCTCCCGGCACTGTGTATAATAGGTATATTTCTTGTGTATACTCTCTCCCGGCACAGTGTATATTAGGTATATTTGTTGTGTGTGCTCTCTCTTGGCACTGTGTGTATTCTTGGTACATTACTTCCCTAAGCCTGTTTCATTTCAGGTGTGGATTGGTGGCTCTGTGCATGGCCGGGATGTTACTGGACATCAATAATGACATATCGCTCGGCAGAATCGTTGATGTTGCCGTCAGCCGAGGTTATACAGCTCAGGGGGAGATGTTCTCCGGTCAGTCCATGCTCCATGTCATACATAGCAGTGTGGTTTCCTCCACCAAATGTGCAATCTATTCCCATTCTTGTCATTCTAAAGGTTTAGATTAAACACGCAGACAGCATAAAACACAGGTTACGTTATAATACCGACATCACACAGGGCTGTATTCACTGTGAGCTACGAGGACGACGACAGAAAGTCTGATCTAAAATCCAGCAAAAATTGAAATAATGATCCCACTTTTTATCCCACACAAGCACAGCGCATGCGCAGAATTCTCCAAAACACATTGTCTGCCTGTAACCAAGGCTTATTGGAGTTGGTAACTAACCATACTACATGTCCGCTGAGTCAATCCAAATGATCTCTCCATGTCCCTGGCAGAGAGTGGGCTATTAATATGTCTTATGGGGGCAGTCATTAATAAACACTGACATTACTGTCCAGTGTTTACGAAGTATCTGTTCTAACATTGCTCTTTCTGTCTAGCCGCTAATATGCGCCATCTGGCCGAGGAGATGTTTGGCTGTCAGTGTGAACTTCTCACGGGGGGGATGGAAGGAGAGAACAGAATCCGAATCCTGCACCAGCTGACTGCTGGCCGGCCTGTCCTCATACCGTATCCTTCTTCATAGCAATGTGTACACTGAGCAGGGAAATACAGAGCACACAGCAATCTGTATACATAGCACGCAGCAATCTGTACACTGAGCAGGGAAATACAGAGCACACAACAATCTGTACACTGAGCAGGGAAATAGATAGCACACAGCAATCTGTACACTGAGCAGAGAAATACAGAGCACACACAGCAATCTGTACACTGAGCAGGGAAATACAGAGCACACAGCAATCTGTACACTGAGCAGGGAAATACAGAGCACACACAGCAATCTGTACACTGAGCAGATAAATACAGAGCACACACAGCAATCTGTACACTGAGCAGAGAAATACAGAGCACACAGCAATCTGTACACTGAGCAGGGAAATACAGAGCACACAGCAATCTGTACACTGAGCAGAGAAATACAGAGCACACACAGCAATCTGTACACTGAGCAGAGAAAGCAATGTGTACACTGAGCAGGGAAATACAGAGCACACACAGCAATCTGTACACTGAGCAGGGAAATACAGAGCACACAGCAATCTGTACACTGAGCAGGGAAATACAGAGCACACACAGCAATCTGTACACTGAGCAGGGAAATACAGAGCACACACAGCAATCTGTACACTGAGCAGGGAAATACAGAGCACACAGCAATCTGTACACTGAGCAGGGAAATACAGAGCAATCTGTACACTGAGCAGGGAAATACAGAGCAATCTGTACACTGAGCAGGGAAATACAAAGCACACAGCAATCTGTACACTGAGCAGAGAAATACAGAGCACACACAGCAATCTGTACACTGAGCAGGGAAATACAGAGCACACAGCAATCTGTACACTGAGCAGGGAAATACAGAGCACACAGCAATCTGTACACTGAGCAGGGAAATACAGAGCACACACAGCAATCTGTACACTGAGCAGAGAAATACAGAGCACACAGCAATCTGTACACTGAGCAGGGAAATACAGAGCACACAGCAATCTGTACACTGAGCAGGGAAATACAGAGCACACACAGCAATCTGTACACTGAGCAGGGAAATACAGAGCACACACAGCAATCTGTACACTGAGCAGGGAAATACAGAGCACACAGCAATCTGTACACTGAGCAGAGAAATACAGAGCACACACAGCAATCTGTACACTGAGCAGGGAAATACAGAGCACACACAGCAATCTGTACACTGAGCAGGGAGATACAGAGCACACAGCAATCTGTATACTCAGCTGTGAGCTCAAATTCACCCCAAAGTTATACGTCCATACAAAGTAACATGAATTTAGACCTGCGACATTGGCAGGCTTATGCACTAATAAGAGAACTCAAAGTGAATTTCAAATTTAAGGTCCGAGTAGCTGAAAAAAGCCAGCTATATTTCGAAATTGGCCACTTTGGCCGTACATTTTAAATTCACTTTCAATTCTCACTTCAGTGAATAACCCCGAATGCATTGGCCATTAGGGGGCATGGCAGCCTCCGTCGATGTATTTGCAATTTATCAGCCCGATACAGAACACATCACACAAATTTGTTTTGTTTTTTCAATATAGCACAGACCTAACTTGACATTTAGATTTGGAAGTAAAAGTACATGGATTTTAGTTAAATATTTTTTTTAAATGGAATCTATGGAGTAGAAATAACTACCTAATTTTTTTTAAAAAATTTTTTTAAGACATTCTTTATTGAAATGTTTTGACATTAGTTAGTTTGGCGTAAACACATCAAATAGAAGGTAAAACACAAATATGGGCAGAAAAACAAATTGTGCTTCACAATCCCAGGCATCGGAATCTGGGCCTACCGCCTATTTTTTTAATACATAGTAAAGCTAATACATTAAAAATCTGTCAATAAAACAGCTGCCTACATTTAACGTTCCCGTCCTGGTTAGGGGGTCTGTGTGCAGCTGGAAACAGACTCTTCCCTGGGTGAGAGAGAGTTGTACCCCACTGGCACCATGTAGCATAAGTGGAACTGTTGTGTAAACTAATTGCAGCCATACTGCCAATATTTTACATGTTTTGTTACAGCATGGTCTTCTGGGAGGTGAGAGCTCAGCCCAGTGTTCCAATGTTTCATGCAAAACGAGGACTAAATCAGTGTTGGGCAACCAAAACTACGCACTCCTTGTTCCTGATTGACAGCTCTGAGGGGCCTTCTTAGAGCTGCAGGACTTGGTACAAATAACTGCAGTTGGGAGCCGCTGTCAAAGCTGTGAGTTGGCTGGTTCTTTCGAACATCAGCTTTACAATGATTAAAGTTGTGCTGATGCTGTGAGTGACCTTTTAAGCAGTGTGTTTTGCTAACATCTGCATTTTTAATGTGAGAAACCTGCAATAAAAAAAAGGTTTTGCACGTATCTCCATAACTTTTGCATAAAAAAAAAAAAAAAGAATCTGCAGAAATGCATTGTGATTCTCTCTGAAATGAACTGATCATTCTCACATAGTGTCATTTGTAAAGTCTGTTAGAATGAGCATGTCTGACAATGAGACGCCCTCAATGTGATGCTGGGTGCAGTGGAATAAGAATCCGGCAGCCTGATGTGATTTGTAAAGGCAGTGACAATGACCAATAAATCTAGCTGTTACACTGACAGCGATGGTATATATCTCACATCAGATCGTGTTCCAAAGAAAAGGAACCAAAGTTGTTGGATGACCCTTTAAACGTAGAGCATGCAAATTCCAAAATTACAATTTAAATGAATCTGGCTAGAATTGTAAAATATTGGAATTAAGGAAGTAATTCTCTAAAAGACAATACCATCACATAACCAATGCCAATATACTTGGAAAATTCCTTTATTAGGTGCTAGGATAAATGTCAGATGGTATGTCCACTAAATATCTAAAAAAGGTTATATACACCACCTCATTCGAAGATTTCAAAATCAATTGGAATTGTACCTCAGTAAAACCTGTGGAGATTGCTATTTAGAAACAAAGAAACTGTTTCAACAAATGTATTGAGGTACCATCCCCTTCTAACTAGGTAGCTGTTAGGAGTGAGCTGTAGAGTGAAAAAGGATTCTAAGCAGGGCTGTAATATTAGTATTAGTATCAGATCATGCATTCAGCAGGTATCAAACCGTGCACAGGCACCCAAAATTCACTCGCTTCACAGATTAACTCAGGATCCTCGTTTCCTACAATGTGTCAATCGTTACTGATAGCTAGCTAGATTTTATGAGCTAGGTACCTATCCAGAATAATATCTCGCCAGCGGGTAAAGCTCTGGAAAGACCCTAACTGGCTAGTTTAATCTGCCAGGGAAATGTTCATTACTAAATAACTGCCAGCCACTCCAACCTAACCGCTACCTGAACCTTAGCATAATTCTAAATCAGATAAAAGGAGCCGAAATGCTCCATAGTGGTATAACCCAAAATGAAAAAATATGTCACATTACTTCAGTATTGCAACAGCTCTGAATCACTGGAAGGCATCCATGCTCTCTGTGAGTCATCCATCTCGTTTGCACAATACATCATCACATTCTATACAGATATAGTGCAGCATGGCAAAAATATCTTAATATCATTAAAAAAAATAAATGCATACCCAATGTTTGCACAATCCATGTGTTTTGCAATGTGAACTAAATTGGGCCATGTGTTCATGTTATGGGTAGGGATCTGTGGACTTTAGACAGTGATGCTCGACCCTTAACTATTTCTGCAGATATGATGAAGACTTTAACCACGAACCGTGTCGGAGAGATGGCCACCGGGCTCATTGGGCAGTCGTGTCAGGTAGTAATGTGCAGTCCTTTCAGTAAAACTGTGTACAGCAATTGGACTTGTATGTCAGCCAATTGTTTGTTGTACTGCATACTTTGCTTTTACAAAGGTATTATTGTGCTTAAAACACTGAAGCTTTATTCACTAAACTGAGACTTGTGTGAGAACAGACACTGGAATTTTAAATGCAAAAAAGGCAGAATTGAAGAACTGGTATTAGTCATGATTTCAGATTTTGCTTATAACCCAAGTGAATTTTAAAATCCTTCAAAACTAAATTGCAAACTTTAGCCAAAACAGCTGAGAAAAAAAAAAAACACAAAAAAACCCAGCTACTCAGTCAGTCACTGCTCGGCTGTTTAGACGAGATTTAGCAATTTCCTACAATTCAGCGTTAATCCTAATCCCAGTGTGTGTTCATATCTAATGACGAAGCAACTTTGTCCTTCAAGGTGTCTTGTTTGGAATAAAGAACGGGTCCTTCCGGCCTGACCACGACTTCCCTGGATTGTATTACCCAACACCTGACTCTTGTGTCTTGGAATGTGAAGATATTCAGGAGACCTACCTCGTAGCCAAACAAGGAAAGAGCCTCCGATACCAGCTGTGGTCTTACAAGTCAGTTAGTCAGAGTAATGGACAGCTCCTACATCTCGACCCTAAGAGAGCCAGTGATGGCACCGTTTATGTGCTGCCCAAAGGTGGCGTAGCCGCAGGGCTCTGCGGACAGGTTGTGCTTCTTAAACAGCACTGAAGTAGAATCTGTGAATGCTCCTCTCCGAATACCTCAATGTCTTCCTCACTGGACAACAGCAGATCTCCAATACTTTTCCTGGACAACTTTCTATTTGAGATCTTATTTTCTTATGAAAGCAAAAAATGGCAAGAGCGTGAGCTTTACAAAACCGAACACTGCAGAATTTATTGACAATTATATTATTTATTTACAATAATAGTGTGCATTTCTCATTTCTAACTCCCGTAGAATAAATATATATAAAATAGAACACACAGAATACTGACAAAATGACAAGCAATGCCAAAGGTTTATGTCGTGTGTGTATGTTTAAAAAAATAAGAGTGAGCAGTCGGTTTTGTTCTTTGACATTTCTGTATATTTAATAAGCAAATACACTGGCTGATACTTTCACATCATGCTTTGTTTTAAAGGGACACTATAGTCACCAGAACAACTACAGCTTATTGAATTTGTTCTGGTGAGTAGAATCATTACCTTCAGGCTTTTTGCTGTAAACACTGTCTTTTCAGAGAAAATGCAGTGTTTACATTACAGCCTAGTGATAACTTCACTGGCCACTCCTCAGATGGCTGTTAGAGATCCTTCCTGGGTCATGGCTGCCTAAAATGCATCCAAACATTCCGTATCTCCTCCCTCTGCATGCAGACACTGAACTTTCCTCATAGAGATACATTGATTCAATTCATCTCTATGAGGAGATGCTGATTGGCCAGGGCTGTGTTTGCATCCTGCTGGCTCTGCCCCTTATCTGCCTCTTTGTCAGTCTCAGCCAATCCTATGGGGAAGCATTGTGATTGGATCAGGCTACCACTTCTGATGATGTCAGCACACTGCTTGTTTTTTTTTTGAGGCAAACAGCATGCAGATCTACAGCTTCTGGCTTGAATACAGTAAGATTTTGCTATATTTATGGAGGCATGAGGGGCCCAGGGGGGCTAGATGGTGGTTTTTACCCTATAGGGTAAGGAATACATGTTTGCGTTCCTGACCCTATAGTGATCCTTTAAACTCTGATTTTCACACGTTTCTTTAATGCTTTCTAGTAAAAATAAATATTTGCAGTGAGACTAAACACACAGAGTAATAATTAGGAATTTCTAAATTGTGTTCCAGATGGCCTGGTAAACATGGGACAAAACATTTACACTGAAAGTTCTCTCTGGATTCAATTAATATGAATTAGCCATGATGTGTACCATTTCCTGCGTCCGTACTCCTAGGGGAATGGTTCGCCATTGTACCATTTCCTGCGTCCATACCCTCCGGGGAAAATGGTGAGGTTGTGGTATTTCCTGCGTCCATGTGCCCATAGGAGGGGGTTTACCATTACCCACCATCTTTCCATTCAATATCAGCCAGTGTTCGTTTCCCACGAAAGGCTATTACTCGCATTTTACTCATTCTGTATAACAGTATTTTCTCAGATATTTTTTATTAGTAAAAGAAAAAGGTTTTTGGTTCTTGTAGTTCAACTGTTAGCGTGTCTGCGATCTCAGAGAGCAGCAGTTTTTAGTTTCCCTTTACTCAAGTGTTGTGGGTCATGTTCACAAGATCCCATCTAGGGATCTTTAACAAATTAACTAAAAACCAATTCCACTACATGACCTGCAGTATAGTCTTCATCCGACGTGCAACTTACCAGAAATGGCTATAATGAAATGAGTCGCCTTGTGGTTTCTCAGTCCAAAGCACAACCTCAACAGAAAAATTGAAATATTTTAATTTTTCAATAAAAAGATCGTAGTGAACCTCTCTGTGTGACATTTTTATATATAATCACTGGCTCCAATAACACAGGGTTTATTCAAAATAGCCAAGTCTAAAAAAAAAAAAAAATGTCCATAATTCACTTTATAGTGAAAATACCCATTTGTTAATATGGGGAACAAAAGGATAGTTTAAAAAAAAAAAAAAAAAAAGTGTTTTTTACCAATAAAATGACTACTGGCAATGCACGTATTATTTTTGCTTACAGGAAAACAGACTCCGTAGAACTGTCTGGCTAGTATTCATGGGACGTCTAGTTCAATAGTAGCCGTTTCACCATTATTTTATAAATGAAAAAAGCGTTTATACTTAAAAGGACCACTATAGTCACCCAGACCACGTCAGCTCAGTTAAGTGGTCTGGGTGCCAGGTCCCCCTGGTTTTAACCCTTCAGATGTAAACATAGCCGTTTCAGAGAAACGGCTATGTTTACATTGAGGGTTAATCCAGCCGCTAGAGGCGCATCCACAACGCTCAATGCGAAAATCTCATTGAGCACGCAGAACGTCCATAGGACATCATTGAGTAATGCCTTCCTATGGGTGGTTTGAATGTGCGTGCGGCTCTGGCCACGCATGCGCATTCGGTTCCACTCGGGAGCTGACGTTGGCAGGGGGAGGAGAGGTCACCAGTGCCAAGGGAGCCCGGCGCTGGATTAAGGTACGTGGCTGAAGGGGTTTTAACCCCTTCAGCCCAACTGGAGGAGGGTCCAGAAGGTGGGGGGGACCCAAGGACTATATAATGCCAGGAAAACGAGTTCGCTTTCCTGGCACTATAGTGGACCTTTAAACTTCAGAACGTTAAATAGGAAAGAAATAATACAGTTGTGTTTGCAGATTTTATTTGCTAGAAACATGTCATTTTCTACTCTGGGTTTCAAAGCAACAATAAGATAAATGTACAATGAGATGAAACATAACTATATTCAAGGCGGTTTAAGATTGGTCTTGGTGTGTACAGTGACAATGTCAGCTTCCAGCTTAAGAAGCGCAAAGCTTATTACTGCAATACCTCTATAAACACGCATTCTCTTTGGTTTAGTAAGGTAGGGAGTAAGAATAATTAAAAAAATATATATATAAACCTAAACGCCATAGTCAATAGTAGATAAATAAAAAGATTTCGCCTCCCCCATGTTATTAACATTATCTGCTTATAAAAAAAAAAAATATCTGTTAAAATAGAGCATAAATCAGTCTATTGCATCTAAAAGTTACAATATTAAAATAATATATACATTAAAAAAAAGAAAGGATCTCCACTTCTGTCCCCAAATAGCTTGAAAACGGTTTTGTATGTACAATAATTCCAGTGTTGAGTTTCTTGAGACTGTACAAGCATAAATACGTTTTATAAAAACAAGTTAAAAATACATTCGAATAAAAACGGACATGGTTTCCTAGACCGATCTCTGCGACATAGTGTGAAAATTCCACTCTTCATGTGATTTGCCTTTTAAAAGCTGCTCGACTACTCCCACTTGTGGCAACCTTCCAAAGATTCGTCCAAGCAACGCAACAGAACGTGGGATGGACGGAGAGTAACCGTGCCCCCGTTTTGATGGAATGTATGCTGGGAACTTGGGGGTTTGAGGTTGCTGGGTTCTCATTTGGTTAGACATTGTGGTTAGTCCTGCACCATACTGGTGAAAATATTAATAAGATTGTCTAGTCCCCACAGGTAGCCATCTTCCCTGTTACCCTCCACCCATGGAGAGCGGTGGTTTAGTGTCTGTTTGTAGGGGAGCCGCACGGTCTTCCCAAAATCGATCATCCACACTTTGGCCAACCCAGAGGAATCATGGACAAACAGGAGGGAGCTTCCAACCACCTGAGGAGACAGAAGCACTTCATGAATTGGAGTAGTTTCTGAAAACTGAATCTACTAAATGTCAACCTTTTATAAAAACCATCAACTGCTAGATATGTCTACAATCATTAAAGGGTTACTCCAATTGCTCGTTGTTCCTGGAGTAACCCGTTAAACTATTCCACATTCCCCACTAAGATACACGTTCATAAATCTCACCCGGCACCTCAAACTGTGTAAAACCTTTTTCGCTCTCTCTCACTACCCCTTATCACCATTTCTGTAAAAGATCTAAGCACAGCTAGAGAATCCCAGGAAAAGGTGTAAAATAAAATACCTCATGTGATTTGAAGAAATCAGATTTCTCAAGCTCTGTGCGTAGATCCTTCAATCTCACCAAGTAGTTTTTCTGTATAATAGAAGAATATTTCCATGAGTTGGGGGTAGAAATGACCACTCACATACAAACATGGGCTTGTTCTTTGCACACGCACTTTTCTGAAATACAGGGTTGACCGTGTAATTGTATCAACTCACCAAAATAAGTTTATTTTCATCTACAAAGTCCTCTAAAGCCCTGACAATCTCGTCTCTTTGTTTGGTCTTTTTGAAGTTGGTGTCGCACGTTCCATCGGCTCTCTAAGAGTTGAAAAGAGAATTGTTAGTAGATGTCAAAGGATCTTGTAACATTCCAGAAAATGCCTTTGTTTACATTTTATGAACAGTCAGATTTAGGAGTTATTCCACTTGCCTATTGTTGTCAACTTCCAAGGATTGATAGTTCAGTGCAAGAACTAACAACTGAGCTGACCAATACTTACTGGGACACTACAGTCACCAAAACAACTTTAGCTTACTGTAACAGTTTTTGTTTATAGAACATGGCCCTGCAGTCTCACTGCTCAATTATCTGTCATTTAGGAGTTAAATCATTTTTATTTCGGTTTATGCAGCTATAGCCACACCTCCCTGGCTGTGACTGACACAGTCTGCATGAAAACAAAATGGTTTCACTTTCAATCAGATGTAACTTACTTTAAAAGTTTTTATCTCCTGCTCTGTGTAAATGGGTTTTCTATTGATTCGGATTCACTATATAGAACACATGGATGGTTCAGATGAAGTCCTATAGTTTTGAAGAACTACAGTCCCTATAATAATTTGCCATCTCACAAGAGTTGTGTAATGTGTCATTCCCAGACCATGTCCCACTGCCTAAAATATTTTCACACGCACCTTAATGCCCTCAATTCTGAAGCCCAGAGTTGCAGTAGAGCTAAGAGTCTCTCTCCATTGCATGTATCGTGGCTTCAAGATGGCTCTCTGTATGTGCTCTTCTTCTGTGGGTGCATTGGGATCTACGGCTATCATTTTCTCGTACATATCTTTCCTCAGCTTGGGCTTCTCACGTGCCTTTACCAACTCCTCTTCTAGGTAGGTCCTGGATGGAAGAAGCAGAGCACGGAGTTGAAAGGGAGGAGGAGATATGGATTTAAGGAAGAAGACAATATGATGGAAGACAGTGGAAGAGGAATTGAAGTGACCGGCAATAGAACACAAACACTTTGAAAATACTAGATCTATATATTTGAATGTGTTTGTTTTCAAACAAAATCCCTGTTTATCCAAATGTTGGGCAAATTATTTGTATTTGTTTAAATTCCGCAATTTGAAAACACCATATGGTGTATCACAAAACCAGCAATGGACGAGCTATTTGAAGAAGGAATGAATGTAGAAGAAGCGGATTCTTTTTTGCTTTGCAGTTTATTAACAAGTCCATATTTGCATCATTTTAGTTCAAAAACCTCACACAGATGAAGTTTAGTTTGACAAACTATATTATTCTTTCACAGGTTAAATTACTCAGAATAGATTTTTATTAATTTCTGGCCTTTACTTTTTTTGGGGGGTGGGGGGATTATTTAAACACCCCAGAGGGTGCAACACTAAATTGAAAATTCCTTATTTAAACACCCCAGAAGGCAGCAGAATAGTTCTGGGCACAATACCAGCAGAGCAATGCATGGTCTCTTACCGGACTCCCATTTTGCAATCCATGATGGATGGAGAGTCGAACTCTGAGAGAAGATCTTCCATCTGGTTGTAGGTCTCTCCATCCTTCTCCACCACGCCATAATATCCTGGGACAAAGGGTCGCAGCGAGTCTCTGTTCAGCCATTCCAGACACTGCTGCTCAGACAGGCAGAACTTCTTTAGGATTTTCCCATATTCCCCGGCCTTGAAATTACCTGTGGGACAAAACAGGGGAATTAAACACTGCAGCTTCTTTCAGCTTCATACGGCCTTCCTAGACTTGGCTTCAACTAGGGAGCAACTCCTTCAGGATGAGGCAACCTTGATTTCTGTGGCAAATGTGGGCTATAAGCCCAACTGACCCAACCTCAAGGACTGTCCAACTTAAAGGCTCCTCTTGCCCACTACACTTGCTAGAAGAGCGCGGGCTGCATCCTGGCTATACACAGAGCCTCAGCAAAGAGAGATGTCATAATTAAAATTAAAGAGAATCACTTAATAGATAGCCTAACTGCTTTGGTTCATAACAGATTCCAGAATTTGAAAATACATGGCTTCCATGGACAGAATATGTCTCAGCTATTTAATGGAGGCTGACCCCTCGGTGTTAGCCACATCGCGGCAGCGGGTTTCCCCTTTCCCATTCCCCTCCTTTTCGTCTTATTGTAGGCTTTTCTTTTTAGAGGACTGTGCCTGCTAAGTCCTGCGCTCCCTTACCTGCATGCCCCGCCAGCTGTATCCACGGGTAATTCTTCTTAAAGGACACCACAAATGGTGACCAGTGGACAATGTTTTTTAACTTCTTCCACGACCTCTGAAAAAAAAAAGGAAAAACTGAAGTTGAGTTTTGGGTTATGTTTACTTCATAAAGGTTTATGCAGCTGTCAATAAACCGGAATGTTAGCTTTTGTTATTTTTAAAGTTAGAAGAGTTATAGCCTTTATATGGATACGCCATTTCTACGTAAATTGTTTTGAAAGGCCCGACCTTGTGCTATCTCCAGAACAAGCAGGAAAGAGGCTGAGATTATCGGCTAGTGACTGGCATTCACTGGAGGCAGGGCCACAATTCGCCAAACAAGCCTATTTATACCATGGGGCAAAAAAAGAAAAATCTACACGCCACGATCACCATGGAAAACCAAAAGATAAATCACAGGTTTGCTTATATATGTTCATGTCTATAAAGAGGCAACTGTACAGACCGGGGGCTAACCAAGTAAATCTATCTGTATCACGTTGTGGTCTATTGTGAAGTGACAAAAAAAACAGAATTTAGGGTTTATTTTATATATAAATGGGAAAGCCAAAAAAAGCTCAACCAGAATAGTGCCAAGTTCTGCACAATAATACTTATTAAAAAGAGACCGAAAATCGAAAATACATTTAGCCTGGAGCAACGAAGGTTTTGGGGACAATTTTTTCAAATGTACAAAACCTCAAGGGACTATAAGTACAAGAAGGTGACATTTTGTAAGAAAAAGCTAAACACAGAGGGACAAGATGTGAAGTCGATGAGAGCGGAATTTCAGGTGGAAATATTTTACGCAAATAGACATGTTGCACGGAGAAGCCGATCGGCTGAAATGATTATTATTTTATTATTTATATAGCGCCATCAGATTCCGCATTGCTGCGCTGTACAATGGAATGATAGACACCGCAGTATATTAGAAAGGCTTTATACATATTTGTCCTGATATCCAAAATAAAAAGGAATAAAGGCTGGATTTTAAACTGGGAATGGGAGGGCAGCATTGGCCATCCACAGCTCCATGCAATGGACACACCGCCCCAAATACACTAAAGTGAACAAAACACAAAAAGCGGAGAGCGACCTGCTGAAACAGACTTACAAAACCTCACAGCTTCATCCTTCCAAGAAGAGCACTCAAGACAAGACATGTTTATGACGTGCGTGTGTTGAGAGCTTCGTCAAAGCTGGCATTATTCCAGTAAATGTAAGACATAAAGGATGCAAAGTTTCCTTAAAGGAAGTTGAATTAAGATGAATCCTTGGGCATATTTAGCAAAAGGGGCAGGATAGGACTCTCCCTAAAAATACAAACAAAATGTATTCACCTCCTGGACCAGCTCCCTATGAACACAAACAACACGCTGCATGCGAACTGTCCCGAGGGCCGATTATAAAAACAGCTGAACCTGGGAAATGGAAAAGAATGGGCGTGCGTTCAGCCAACTCAGCCCCCTCCACCAAACACCATCTGATGTTCTCTGGGATCAAATGTTCAGGAAACAAAACTGAACTCTCACAGCCTCCACTGTCCAACGATCCATACTGCACCACAATATAAACCATTTACAGTGTCCACATAATCTGTATCGGAGTACATCACAGGGATACAATATATACATTGTTGTAGCCTGATAACTAACAGATGGTGAATTGTCCCTGTGTAGAGCCAGCAAGAATTTATATTGTGAAAAAATAACTAGGGAATTGCAAATTTTACACCAAACATTGAGAATTCACCAACTTTAATGCCTAAAGCTATTTCAGCCTAAAATTTGCGATTTCTTTGTCTTGCAAATAAACCGTTGGAGTAAATGTTGGATTTTTTTTTTTTTTTAAACATTATTATTATTGCCATTTATATAGCGCCAACAGATTCCGTAGCGCTTTACAATACTATGAAAGGGGGATTTAACTATAAATAGGACAATTACAAGAAAACTTACAGGGATGATAGGTTGAAGAGGACCCTGCTCAAACGAGCTTACAGTCTATAGGAGGTGGGGTATAAAACACGTTAGGACAGGAGGTAGCAATAAAACAAGGTGGGAGTGAAGCAGAGCTGGAGGAGAGAGTAGAGTGCTGCCTTTTAGGAGAGAGCAAGAGACAGGTATGTAAGTTAGAGGTTACTCTGGGAGACCATAAGCTTCCCTAAAGAGATGGGTTTTAAGGCACTTCTTAAATGATTGAAGACTAGGGGAGAGTCTGACGGCAATAGGCAGGCTATTCCATAGGAAGGGAGCTGCTTGCGAGAAGTCTAACAATTAATTAAAATATGAGGGTGTTTGCTGACCTCGCAGAGAATGAGGGAGACTCAGACTTAACACGTAGAAATAGTACATTATAGAGTGGGGTATTTTAAAGCTGCAATTGGCCAGTAATCTAAGACGTGTACAATGTATGAATACGGATGGAAAAAAAGTTGGTGTGAGCTCGGACACTGACCAGTCTGATGTTTTAGGAAGGAATAAAGAGGGAGGGACCAATTTTAGAGCATACGGTTTTCGCAATGCAAATAAAAGCTTGTACAGTGACGAAAAACTCAACGAAGCAGAGCTGTAAAACGGAAGGCACATACATGAGTTTTGCAAACACAACGTCACTTGTATCTCACGGACCTTCTGAAATCCCCCAAAACAATCTAAAGCCGTGCCAGTGATGCAAACACCTAGATAGATTTGGGTAAACAGCCATCCCAGCACAGCGATTACGAGATTGGGTAATGAGGTCAGAAAGTACAGGTCCTGCCTCAGAAATGTTAAATGAGCAAATCAGGCGATTTACAAGAATCCTACCTCACCGGGGGCCAAATCCATCACCACACATAATGTGCCGTCTGTGAGATGTGCATATCTGGTAAGTACGATACAGCCGAGAGCTGGACAGAGACAGCAGAAATCTGTCTCCTGAAAGCATGGGCTCTCCTGAATCTGAACGTTTGGTATAGGATCGGGCAAAGTCCTAACTCCACTAACATGCTTGCGTAAAATAGAGAGAGAGAGAGAGAGATACTCTGGCAGCTTCCGCTCCACTCACCCCTCCTTTCTGCAGGATTTAAGGTAAAGACTTCGAAGTGACCATATTGCTCATGTTTTTTATTCTTTAAAAGGCCAAAGGGGTAAAGAATGGTTTAAACAACATTCTGCCACTTTAAGGGTAAAAACCTGTCCCTTTTATAAAAACACTACACATGACCGCAGGGCATGCCGGCTCATCTAACCCATCATTCTAGTCCTGTTGGGTTCGCTTTACTTTAAGATGCCAACATTACAATACTGAATATCTCCTTTGGCTGACCACAGCAGTTTGCCAAACCTAACCACCCTGGACATACTCACTGAATAATAAACATGGGGGGGGGAGGACAGCCATGACTTGTATCAACTTATTGCAAATTCTTAGAAGCTCTAAAACACAATTCTCACTGACATTCAATAAATCTTATAGTAATGCGGAAAGTACAAGACTGGGAGTTACCGAAAACAACAGATTGTTTCCGTAAAAAAAAGATCTATTTTAAAAACACAATGGCGTTTTTATTCCCAACAAACTAAAGCTTTTAACACAATGCTGGGTCAGACCTTCATGCAAGAGCAGAATATTATTTAACAAACACCACGGAATATGGAATAACTGGATATAATGGAACTAGTCAGAGATTTATGTATAAAGAGGGAATCATGTATCACACAAAAGCAAGTGCTGCGATGTTATTCTAGAATTCCATTGGTATCATTTTTAGGGGTTTATTGAAAAAGTACCAACACATTCCTAACAATATACAGTTGCAATCCATTCACTGGCCCTACTGCAAGGTTAGACTCTGCAATCAAATGAGAAACATTATCCTCTAAACAGGGATTATAGAAGAACCGGCAGAGAAATGGCAATTTGTGGGACTAAATTAAATAAATCTAACGCCATGATATTGCAGATATCCACATTCCATTATTTAGTAAATAAAGTGCTACAGTGTTAAGCTAAAAACAAGGCTGCTAAAAATATAATGTATTAATAATAACAACAACAACATGTTACAATGCACCTTGCGGTTATTCATCACTTAATGTAACAAAATTAAAGCTCACAAGTCCAAGACAATAAAACAGTAGCTCCCATTACGCAGAGCCGGAGTCCTCAATACTTTGTAATGACACAGATAATGGAGAGCGAATAGACGGGAATAGACTCAGCTTTGCTTATTGAAATGTATCCAATGTCTGACGATCTCAGGTCAGTGAGAAGCTGTCATGTTGCGTTTATATATTTGTCGGAGTGTGACCATTGTCAAACAGTAAATGTTTACACTATGAAAGTGTAAACAGAGAGACAAACATTGCGCCGGCTGTGGTGTTATAGATTTGTTCTTTAGGATAAATGTTTACAGAGAGCTTGAACTAACAAGGTCTGACCACAGAGACATCGGTCAAAGATGACAATCGACCAGGTAGCCCTAACGGGTCTCCATTTATTGTAACAGCAACATTAAAAAAAGTGCCATCAAACAGGAACACTACAATGATAGGAGTACAAACCTGTATTTAAAATACTATAGTGACCCTATTTAGTTCAGAGCCCCCCTGTTCACCATTAAATGAAGGAAAAGGTTGTAGTTACCTTTTTGCCTCGTCATTGAGGAGTCATGTCCTCCTCCAGGGGTGGTATAACCCAATGTGATGCACATGGAGTCTCTCTCATAGGAAAGCAGTGAATTCAAGTGGTCTGTATGACTTTATTGTCATTTAGCAACCATTAAGAGGGGAAAGAATTGTGAAGAGAATAGTTATGGCACACAATTCCTAACTGATATCAAAACAAAGTAAACTGTGTGAATTAACCTCAGATATTCCTCGTAGGAAAAAATGGAAATATGGATTTGGGTCAACAATAAGGACTGTCCATTCTAAACAGAGTCACTTGGTAGCTATGTATTCAATAAAATGTTTTTATTTTAGTTTTTTTACGTTCATTTTTCTCCAAAGGTCATTGGCCGTTTTCCCCTTGAATCTCCATTCTTGAGAAAAATAATTTACCCACTGAGAATTTTATACAGAGTTTTCTCAAGGAGACGGAAGTAGAGAATCTTACAATTCAGCCCTAAAGCTTGTTTCCTTATAAATAGAGTTTAAAGTGAAGCACATGTGCTATTAATAACAAAATGACAGCTCAGAGTAACAATGTCACTAAACGAATCTTTCATACGCTATATATAACCCTTTGTTAAAACGTTTAATTAGTGGCTCACCATACTTCCTAAAGAAACCATCTACTAGCTGAAGGCTGTCTCTCTATAGATAAAGAACACATTGTTTGGCTCTAAAGGGAAACATATCTCAAACATAAATTGCTTTCCATGTATTTACATACGCAGCACTCAAGGTTAGTCTCTAATATTGGCTTTAAATAGCAGAGGGTTAATGGATATAATTACAGTCTTAAAGTGACACTCGAGGCACCATATTCACTACATCATACCATCATGGCCAGGAGTCCCTGTTCGCCAGCAATCTGACAGACCATTTACAAACATTCTGACACTTAACTTGTTGTGTCAAGAGCCCATGCTCCTTCCAGTCTGAGTTGGTGTATTAAAAAACCCATACCAGGGTAAAACAGTAGTCCTTGGCTGTGGCTGTGGTGTGTAGAAGGCCCAATTACGGATAAGCTAGTGGTTATGGGGCTCAGTGTTACTATAAAGTAAACATGTACCTGACCTTAAAATCTCAAAAGGTCCAAGTTTTTTTTATAAAATAACTAATAACTAATTAGATATTGGATTAAGGAAGCCCACCAAACACAGTATGGCGATTTTATCATTAGCCACATTTCCTAAAATCATAGAACCGTGCATCGTCCATATATGTTAACAAGCATTCAAGGAGCCATACCACAAATGTACTAATGACAATGACATGTTTAAGGGTCTGTCCGTCCCAGGATCACAGAGTACTAATAACAGTGACATTTTTCAAAGAACACTACAGTCACCAAAACAACTTTAGATTAATGAAGCGGTTTGTGTGTATAGATCAGGTTTACTGCTCACTTCTTTGCCATTTAGGAGTTAAATCACTCTGTTTATACAGCCCTAGACACACCTCCCTGCATGTGACTTACACAGCCTTCCTAAACACTTCCTTCAAAGAGAGATCTAATATTTAAACTCCCTTTATTGGAAATTGTGTTTAATTTAGAATTGATTACCTCATGCTTTGTTAATAGCTTACTAGACCCTGCAGAAGCCTCCTGTGTAATTAAAGTTCTATTTACAGAACAGGAGATAAAAACTGTTAAAGTAAGTTAACATCTGATTGAAAGTAAAACCATTTCTTTCCATGCAGGCTGTGTCACAGCCAGGGGAAGGGTGGCTAGGGCTACATGAACAGAAACAAAGTGATTTCACCTAAATGGCAAAGAATTGAGTAGTTAAACATCAGAGGCATGATCTATACCAGGAGTAGAAAACCGTTGGCACTCAAGATGTTATAGACTACATCTCCCATAATTCCCTTACAGACATAATGCTGGCAAAGCATCAAGGGAGATGTTGCCAACCCCTGATCTATACACTAATACTACTTCATTAAGCTAGAGGTTTTTTGTGTTCCTTCAAGGGTCAGTCCCTTACAGGGTCACAGTGTACTACTGACAGGGCAGTGACAGGTTTAGGGTTCAGTCGATCATAAGGTTAAAGTAATTAAATGGGCAAGTCTGTCATGGGATTACTATTTTATCTCCACAGCATGAAATGTATCTGCAGAAATCAAGAAATACGATGTAAACTGTGCTCGGTTTATTCAGAAGAATCACAGTTACTTAACCTACTTCTACTGGCAAACAATGTGTCCCAGGTCAGCCAATCACGGGCCGCTCATGCAGAGCGCCCCTCCTTGTGAGCGCAGTCATGATGTCTATTTTTCCACTGTGGTTTCATTGCGGTTTGGAGGTGAATGGTGTGAGCTGTACAGAGAATAGAGAACAACATCTCTGTGCAAACACATGCAGGGTCAGCTGGCAAACAAGTTACCAATGAATTAAACATGCAAACAAATAGACATTTCACCTGCGTGTAATCCAAATACTGTATTTTATAGAGAGTCAGAGACTGGCAGGAACACCTAGACCACATATCACTCTATTTAATGTATATACACAGGGCCAGACACTGCTAGAATCTTATTAATGCTTTACAGGACTAAAATACAAAACGTATCTGCTATGCTGGTTTCCCCTAATTAATCAGCTCGTCGCAGCGATGCCTACCTAAAGATGGCATCTCCCTGCCAGGAGAAATTTAGGGCAGAAATGACTTTTATAGAACATAGAGGGTACTTGGAGTTTATTGTTAAATTACAGATAATTAATGCGTTGCCTGGAGTCACACAGTGACAGCATAATTAATCCGGCTCTTTGTGCGCTATTTATAACCCATTATTAATTTGTTTAATTGGTGCAGATCTAGATTTAGATTAGCATGTAGAGGGAGTTAAAACAGAATAATAAAAAAAGACATGAACATATAATTGTTTTATTGGTGTTAACTAATCAGACAGTGAGGAGAATTGTATTTTCGCAGTTTTCTATTCACTAACACTGAGCAAAAACATTTCTAAAAAGGAACTATTAATACGGGCGAGAATCTGGCATTAATCGTAAAAAAATCTTGTTTTCAAAGTCTATTTCTTGCAAGTGTTCATTTCTGGGTGAATATATCTTTATGGGTATTTTTTCGCCGTACCACTAAGTAGATTCGGTATACTGATTTTTGAGGATTAAAGAGCAAGGAAGACAAATCCATCATGATTGTGACTGTACGTCTTTGACACGCAGTTGATTTTTTCATTATTATGTTCACTTGCACCTGGTTAGTACTGAATCACAGATCCCGGCTCACAGGCAGACCCCAGAGGGTTGTGGTTGCAGAATTAGAGATCCAGCGAGACTGGAGCACCAACTGACAGACCCCGTGAGACTTGTGGTTACAGAAGTGCCATGACCCATGTAACCCCATAACCACATTTTATTCAAACATTCAGGAAAGACGTTACCCCAGTCATCTTATTGCCGGTGGGTTTTCACTGGCACCTTGGTGACTCTGCAGGCACAATGAGAGCTGTGCCAAGCCATTGAACGCCAATTCTGAGAGTCAACATTTAAGTAGAAAAAGTGAAAATCACCCCCCATATATCTGAGGTTTCCGCCTATTGTTTCCGTGGAACAACAGTGGGTGTATGCTCTGCTAGTGCACACGCTTCAAACACGTGCATCTGTGTGCGTGTTACACAGAATATCTCTGATCTATGCTTTACACTTGATGGATCAAAAAAGAAATATAAAGGACATTTTTGCAGCACTAAAAAAAGGGAAATCAGGTGTGTGAAAAAAATGGGATAAAACCACAATACCTGAACTGCACAATTATAATGTGCTACACACTCCAGTGTTATAACAACAATCCAACATCAAATCTAATCCAGATGTGTTTTAGTGATATCTACCTGTCCATAGCGTACACCTGTTAACAAGCAGAGTGTACACACAGTGCAACACACACTGCTGGCCATAAAACCAACTTTAAGGAGACAGGGCTCGTAAAACGGTTACTGCTGTTGGCAAGCATTGCCTGGATAACACAATGAAAGTACTGCTCCAAAAATACAGAATAAAGATCATACACACACGCACATGTATAAATAAAACCCTTAGGCTCCAGCAGTCTGTAACATTTGCCCAGGCTGCACGTGTGGAGTACTAATGTGTGCAACAAATGGCAGAATTTAAAACAAATTCTCTGGCCAAAGGGGAAAAACATCCTAAAATGGGGTTAAGGCACATTCTGCACTGCAATCCCATACAGAGCTCGCTGAGGATAATGGGACTAAATAGACAATTAGAAGTCTAATGGATGCCAGGACAGCTGTCATGGGAATTAGCAAACATCGTATTGTATCTCTGGGGCCAGTGAACCCTTAGAGATCCAGCCTTGGGCAGCAGAGCTGTAAGTTTTCTTAGAGTGCAGCCATTATGATTCCTATATCACAAGGCATTTTATTTTGAAATTATTATTTAGTGGATGTGATCTGCCCCCAATATGTAGTACACACCATAGGTGGCAAGATATATCAAAAACGGGGTGCAAGGGTGCACAGTGTTCCTGTTTTGCTGGAATGGGCAAGCAGTTTTCTCATTTAAATTGTGAATATGTGGGTTTTTTTCCCCTACAAATATTAGTTCTACCTTGTTAACATAATCAGTGGTAAAATCATAAAAAAAAGGAACAAAAAATGTAAATGAGAAATAACGTGGAAGAAAGACAGTTTATTTTGCCGCAATACAGAATAAGTCGGCCAAAAGTCACCAATGTATAAAGTGTGGAGTAGCTATTTTTTACATTTGACGCACATGTGAACACAAATCTAATCATTTTAATAAAGCACGGTCTTTGTAAGCCTGTTACCCTGTTGTTGAATAAATAGCACAATCTATTGTCCTGCAGGTGGATCAGTTACAGCTTATAAATTTGCAGAACAGAATCGAGCGGATTCCATAATAGACAAATTGTCATCATGGGGGCAAACATTCCAAGTTAAAATAGTTTTCAAATGCCGCATACCTGTCTTGTCACATTAATTGCTGTAATCCAAACGTACGACATGACTGGAAGCTCATTTGCATTCTATAACAAGGGAATCGTGGGAGATTTACATGGGAATTTCAGGCCATTTTTCCAGTTTGATTATTTTGTACTTAGGTTTGCAATTCCCAAGGTTAGTAAATAAACCCCAACAGAATAATGCAGTTTAGTTGGTTTCAGTAACCGGTCATGTGATCCGGAATGTTTTAGCTCTAACGGTCTCAGTATAATGTGTCTGTAGAGATCAGTAAGAAACCTTAGAAGTAATGAATCTCTCCAGTAATGGCGGCGATTAGAGCCAGTGGATTGTTTGCCGGAAAGATTTGAATATATTTTCTTTGCACAAGAGATAATGAGAGTGGAATATGAGCAATCAGAGAAAATAGAAAATGTATGCAAATATATCTGTACTGATTCAAAAGCAATTTTATAATATTCAGGGAGATAATACATAGTAAAACATAGAAGGCAATAACAATGTCCTTTTAAAGCGTCTGTGCACACAATTAAAGGGATACCCCAGCTATAATTAATATATGTGCACTCATGGTCTTCTATGGTAATAGTCTTTATTTCTTCATATTTGAAGCTTTCACACTTTCTGTGTACAAAGTTAAGTGAACATTTCAGTCTACAATCAGGAATTACCTCAAATATATATATATATAATTATATAAAACAAGAAACTTCACCATGTGTATACCGTGTGTGCCATGTCCTGTATGTCTACTTATTTTATTCTACATCTTACCTCCCAAGATTATTTTTAAAGGGACACACCACTGCCCAAATAAATAAAGATAATAGTTTTCTATAGATATAACAACATGAATTAATATTAATCTGTTATCTGCAGCCTTTGCAAACCCTCCCCTTCTAACCCCGCCCACATTTTGTGTCTATCCAATCACAGACTTCCCAATGCAGTTCAATGAGAAGTCTTTGCAAGGCAGATGCTCTGGGCAGTTGCTGCCTCTTGAGTTTATCTCAACTGAGCTAAACAAACCAGGAAGTAACAGGATCGGCTGTATGATTGACAGCCAGGGGGTGAAACCAGGTTCATTTATAAAAGTGTACATTTATGTTGAAATCTGCACTTTTTGTAAAAGGATTTTATTTTATTTTATTTTTAAAAGAAGGACACTTCAAAAATAAGGCAATTTCAAGAAACTAAAGTGCTCCAGGTGTCGGAGTATCCCTTTAAAGTAGCTGTGTACATAACATGAGTATAATATATTGTAAAACTTGTTCTTGGACCAATGGAACTACACAATGAAAATTGTTCAGGATATGTATGGTTTAATGTAAACAAAACAAATGTGTAGAACATTAAATCTGCTGACCAGAAATCAGCCTTTCCACGAAACCAACAAAACAAATCTCACCTCTCCATAGAAAGCAGACTGCCATAGCAAACTATAAAAACACAAAACATACACAAAGGAGAACCGGAGTCTGGTAGAGTTAAAGCCACGTACTCAAATAACAATTCTCAGAATTCTGGCACTGTATGAAATACATACTATTTATAAGTTCAGTTAAAAAGGATCCAAAAATTCTGCAGCGCTTAACAATTTAGAAAAAAGAGACGGTACAAAAAACAAAGACCACTGCAAAAGGGTAAGAGTACCTACCACACTGCCACGATCAGCGCTTTCATACCACTTTTATATTGCCGGCAGCCGATTCTCCTGTGCAGAGTGCAGTAGTCTTTCCAATGATAAGGAGAGCTGCAGAACATGCCAGACCATTATAATTAAAATGAACTGATCTGGGAACCCAAGCGCTATAAATCCTCGTGCCATTCTACCCTGGGCACAGACCGGTGATTTCCCGAAAGCTCAACTTGCCACAAAATTTGTCTTCCTTGCAAAAATTATAAACACAGCAATATCTTTCAAGGATGCACGAATAATTAGCATTGTACTTCCAGCAGGTAGGTACATATATTGGACAGTAACACTCTGCAGGTAGGTACACATCCTGAGCAGTAAAAGGCTGCCTGTAGGTATGGAGACAGAGCTGCAAAATTCTGCAGGTAAGTACATTACCAGAGCAGAAACACACTGCAGGTAAGTACAGACCCAGAGCAGAAACACACTGCCAAGGCTGCAAGTACAGACCCAGAGCAGTAACACACTGCAGGCAAGTACAGACCCAGAGCGGTAACACACTGCAGGTAAGTACAGACCCAGAGCGGTAACACACTGCAGGTAAGTACAGACCCAGAGCGGTAACACACTGCAGGTAAGTACAGACCCAGAGCGGTAACACACTGCAGGTAAGTACAGACCCAGAGCAGTATCAGGCTGCACGTAGGTAATCATAATATAAGCCAACATACCCCCTTATACAAAATATAATGCTATTAGGTACATGATGATTCAAATGAAATAATTAAAGAACTAATTATAAACCATATTCCGGTGAGTAAAACCACCTCCCTGAGACCAGTCACCCACCTGCTATGCTCAAACCCTTTCCAACATACCGGTGAAGTTACACCTTTCACCTGGGGTTCCATGGCAGACACCTGAGCAGTAGCATTGTCTGCGAAGAAAGGCCGAGAGATCGAAGTGAGGAAGACGGAGCACAGCGACCGGGGAGGGGTTGGTGCTGACGTTGAAAAGTTGCTCAGTAACTGCAACCCCAGGAGAATTTTTCCATGACACAGGAGTAAAATAGAGTGTTTGTATTGAGGGTTAACCCCTGACCTCCCGCAGGCAGACTGGTTCACATACATGACCTCGCTTGGCCTTTTGTGGTGGATAGCAAAGAAGGTAAGAGGTGAAACCACATACATGCATCAACACACCCACAGGGCAATAATGATAAACGAGGTTCCCAGGAGCACCGGTCCATGCCAGACAGACACATAATGCAGGATTTATTGAATATTACTAGGGCCATTATATGCTAACGGTGACATAAAGCAGACACTGCAGGAGCAGAGCTTACTGTCAGCCGAGGACAGAGTTACAGCCTGGGATCCCAGGACAAGCAAAGCAGCAGCAGGTTTAAAGGCACACCAAGCTTCATTTTATGGAAGGATGGATTTAGATTCAATATTACACCTCGTACAGCTCCACAACCTACCAAATCCCAGCATCATATTCCACGCAGTCTGTAGGACAAGTTGGTTAAAAAGATATATAATAAAGAAAATAAACGTATTAACATTTGTACTTCATATCCATTTTCACAGCGTCCTGATGAAACTCTCACTTTGCACATGTATGTGATGTGAAAAATAAATAAAAATCATAAATACAAAGTTAAAAAATTATTAAATTTTAGGAAAAAAGAAAAAGTCAAATGTAATTTTTTTTTTTTATCTACTGACTTGTGCAAAAATTCAAGATGGGGCACTTTAAATAATCACTCTCTCCCGGGGACACAGTATACGAATAACAGTGACATGTTAAGGGGTCAGTCCCTCCCAGGGTCACAGTGTTCTAATGACAGTGACATGTTAAGGGGTCAGTCCTTCCCAGGGTCACAGTGTTCTAATGACAGTGACATGTTTAATGGTCAGTCCCTTCTAGGGTCACAGTGTACTAATGACAGTGACATGTTTAATGGTCAGTCCCTCCCAGGGTCACAGTGTTCTAATGACAGTGACATGTTAAGGGGTCAGTCCTTCCCAGGGTCACAGTGTTCTAATGACAGTGACATGTTTAATGGTCAGTCCCTTCTAGGGTCACAGTGTACTAATGACAGTGACATGTTTAATGGTCAGTCCCTTCTAGGGTCACAGTGTACCAGTGACATGTTTAATGGTCAGTCCCTTCTAGGGTCACAGTGTACTAATGACAGTGACATGTTTAATGGTCAGTCCCTCCCAGGGTCACAGTGTTCTAATGACAGTGACATGTTAAGGGGTCAGTCCTTCCCAGGGTCACAGTGTTCTAATGACAGTGACATGTTTAATGGTCAGTCCCTTCTAGGGTCACAGTGTACTAATGACAGTGACATGTTTAATGGTCAGTCCCTTCTAGGGTCACAGTGTACCAGTGACATGTTTAATTGTCAGTCCCTTCTAGGGTCACAGTGTACCAATGACAGTGACATGTTTAATGGTCAGTCCCTTCTAGGGTCACAGTGTACCAGTGACACTCTAAGCACCCCAACAGCCTGGGTCTCTTCCAGCCTCCGCAGCCCAAACATCCATAATTTCCATGGAGAGCACCAGTTAGTTGAGAGCTCTCTGCCAGTTAACACAGTTCTGTATCGGACCTCCTTAGCTACATAAACAGACCTTGCTTCTCCTGCAGAAAAAGACAGAAAGCAGCAAGGCACCAAGAGGACCCAGGAAAGTTGCAAAGTCGAAGTAAAACCAGAGGTGGAATTCATGACTAGTAGTTTACTGGTACAGTTCAAGAGGCAGCTCAATCACCGAATCCAGTGTGTCAAAGTTGTCAAACCGTTCTACAATGCTTAGTCTGGGAACACACCTTAACTACTACAGTGAGCTGTAGTGGTTATGGTGATTGGATTGTCCCTTTAAGTGTCACAGAGTAATAGAAGCATGTCAAACTTGCGGCCCACCTGCCTGGGGCCACATTGTGCGGTGGCTGTGACCAGCCACAAGCCAGGAAAGATCTTTCCTGTCTGCCCTTCCACGGCCGATCGCGTGCTCCGATGGCATATCCGGCAGTGGCGCTACAGTGTGCAGAGTGTCTGTCTGCAGAGCAGGCCAGCCACTCCCCCTTCCCTCCTGCTCGCAGTGCCAGCCACTCCCCCTTGCCTCCTGCTCGCAGTGCCAGCCACTCCCCCTTGCCTCCTGCTCGCAGTGCCAGCCACTCCCCCTTCCCTCCTGCTCGCAGTGCCAGCCACTCCCCCTTCCCTCCTGCTCGCAGTGCCAGCCACTCCCCGTCCCTCCTGATCGCAGTGCAGAGGAGCGTGTGGCCTGCTTGAGCAGAGAAGAGCAGGGCTGGAACTGGAGGACGGGTGGCTCATGTTAAGGTAGGGGACGAGCGGCAGTTAATTCAATCTGGGGTGGGAGGAGGCAGTGTATTCTTTTGGGGAAGGCAGGGTGGCAGTGTATTAAATTGGAGAGGGAAGGGAGCAGTGTATTAAGTTGGGGGAGGGGGACAGTGTATTCAATTAGAGTGGAGTGAGGGGGGCAGTGTATTAGATTAAGGGGCAGTGTATTAGAGTTGAGAGAGGGGGAATGCATGGGCTTTGGGGGCAGTGTATTAGATTGGGTCTGCATGGAAGCGCTGAATGCTCCTCGTGGAAAAGCTCACTGACAGCGCACCGTTTTGCCACACATGTACAATAGCCTCCCAATGCTTTCCTATGGGAAAGCATTGGATTGGCTGAGATCATTAAGTTCGATGATCTCAGCCAAAGTGAAGAACACACTAATAGGACAAGATAATGTCATTGGTTTTTTGCAGCTGTGCAACGGCATACATCTACCATTTCAGTCCCATCACCAAACTTTTCAAAATATGTCAAGCTAGTTGGACTGAAACATTGGTTATATAAAAATGCCGTCTCCTTATGATTAATTTGCTCTTTTGTTTACTTTGAAGCCCTACGAGCATGAGGACGTCCAGTGTCAGTTAGGCGACTGTTTATACTGTACTTTTTTAAATAAACCTATGTTTCTATGAAAACTGACGTTTTTGTGATTTTGCGGCCCACATAAACGTAAACCTTGTTTATTTGGCCCGTGTTAGCCTTTGAACTTGACATGCTTGCTGTAATATGTCAGTGGTTACTTTGGCTCACTATCCATTGCTCGGATGGGACTGCACTGCATTTAGTAATAGCTTTTTGCAGAAGGCCATCCCAGGGTTAAGAGAAGCCGCTGCCAATGTTTTGCCAAGCAGCTGTTGAATAGAGCCGGCCTCCCGAGGAGGGGCTGCGTCACACACCTTCCTGTTTGTTCAGCGAGCCAGGAATGTCTGACACAGGACAGAGGAATTCCTGTTTACTTCATTCAATACACCACAGATGGCAATAGCCCCACAGCAGGGCTGCTCTCCAGCACCCCTAGTGGCGGTGTGCAAGTAAAATCAATCAGGTTGGGTTCAAAATTACTGTGTCCCCATTTATGTAGCAGGTAGCAAAGTATTTATTTCTCGTTTCTGCACCACACAGGAAGAATGGCTAATACACACCCACAGATAATAAACACAGTTACTGCAACATTTACAGCCATATTTATAAAGAAACACTACATGCACAACTTCATCCGAATTAAAGGGACACTAGTGTCGCCAGAACCACTACAGCTTAATTTAGTGGTTCTGGTGTCTAGGGCTTGTCCTTCCAGGCTGAGCAATGAAAACGCTTTGGTGCCTAGGAACCCCTCTAGGTGCAGTCACTCAGGCGACCACTAGAGGTGCATCATATCTCAGTGCTGCAAAGTGTGCAGCACCTACGTTTAGCATTTCCACACACTGCATGGAGGCGCAATGCATCTCTACGAGGAGATACTGATTGGCGCAGCGCAGAGTCTTGCTGCGTATGCGCAATAGCCTCCCAATGCTTTCATATGGGAAAGCACTGACTTGGCTAAGGTCGTCAAGATTAATGATCTCAGCCACAGCGGTAGGGCCAGCTGCGGCGATGGAGTAAAGATAAGTAAAATACCTTTTAACTCCATTCTGAGTGGGGCTGGGAAAACCTAAATAACTAGTCTAACATGTTAGGGATACTATGGTGTTCCGTTAAGTTGTTATGGTGCAAGAAGGTCCTGCTTGCCAGCTTACCTTCTGGGGTAAACTGTTCATTGATTGGTTGTGAAAAGGATACACATCTTTTTCACTCTATTTTGTGAATGGGGGGCTTATGATAACCACTCAAATCATCATTAATCCCCCCCATTGCAAAACCATCTTTTCGGGCTGCACGTCACTGCACCATTGTTTATGGTGTAAAATTCTCCACATACTTTCCGAGTTCCCTCTAAGTCCGGCCCGGAATCTGATAATGTGGCCAGTATTAATTTAAATGGGCTGTTACCAAGCTTTATAAAATGACTGTATCCCAGGTTAGTTGGTGAATTAGGTGAATTCTGACTTTACTGGTACTGAATCCAACCAGAGCGATCTGCTTTCCGCGCACATGACCAGGTGCCCTTATTATGATCCATGTAGATAAAATGCTGTGCTTGTACTGACTCGTCTGGAGAGGATTATTTTTACAAATTACCAGCCGTCGCTCACAAGCACAATATGGGCCTGATATTTGGTAAATATTTCCCTCACTTGCTACATTTAACTTGCCTTGGGTGGAGTAACCTATGGCACGTTTATCAGGTAGCTGCGGAATTTCTTACCAAGGACCAGTTACGCAGGCCGTAAACCGCCTAAACTGGGAATATCCCACACAGTGGAAAACCATAGCAGGAAATACATAAAACGCAGAATGCTCAACTTGAGATACATAGGGTATTGGGGGGGGGGGGAGAAATCACAGTCCACATTCTAATGCTTCCTTACTAGCCCAAGCAGCACAGAGGGGATCCGCTGTTTAGCATTAAAACATTAAATGCTGGAAGGACAGCACCACTGGACTCCAGACACTACAACCACTTCAAGCAGCGTGCTTTCCTTTTAATCTGCAGTCAGAGAGTGTAGGTGGGTGGGAATATGATGGGCGATCTGCGTCCTTGGAAGTAACCAATACACAGTCTCGATGTAGGAGATGGATAAAGCACAAATAGAATGACAGCAGGAAGCATGTACCCATTTCAAGTGGGCAGGAAACGACGAGGAAAAATAAAAAAAAGAAATAAAAACACAACACAAAGACTGACTCACGTGTAGGCAGCGGCTGGGGATTCGAGGAGGGATTGGGTTTGTGTGTCTATAATTAATACGAGCCTGCAACATCGCAGGCGTGCCCGCGCTCTATAACAATAGATCACGTTTTAAGAAAGTCTTCTGTTTACTGGCATTTGTTCCCAGCTGGGGAAGCCGTCTCTGGGCCAGGAGGGGAAAATGGATGTGATTTTAGGACACAGCCCGGGGGAGCGATGGAACTGGCCTGGCATTTCCCACCCCCGGATTAGCAAATAGATTTGTGTATGGGTTTCAAACCAGCTATAACAGGGGAGAACAGTCTGTCTGATGTTACACCCAAACCACATGAAAAAAATAATAATAAAAATACAAGAGTAAAACTATAATCTCATTGAATTCACTGCCTATCCATCTTCTGCAGTGAGCTTTAACCAGACCAGGAATTGTCTGAGATTGCTCAGCCAATCCCGGTGCTCTGGGTATAATCAGCAATAGGCGGTCCTTAATAAGAATTAAAGAGAATTTGTGTATGGGTTTCAAACCAGCTATAACAGGGGAGAACAGTCTGTCTGATGTTACACCCAAACCACATGAAAAAAATAATAATAAAAATACAAGAGTAAAACTATAATCTCATTGAATTCACTGCCTATCCATCTTCTGCAGTGAGCTTTAACCAGACCAGGAATTGTCTGAGATTGCTCAGCCAATCCCGGTGCTCTGGGTATAATCAGCAATAGGCGGTCCTTAATAAGAATTAAAGAGAATTTGTGTATGGGTTTCAAACCAGCTATAACAGGGGAGAACAGTCTGTCTGATGTTACACCCAAACCACATGAAAAAAATAATAATAAAAATACAAGAGTAAAACTATAATCTCATTGAATTCACTGCCTATCCATCTTCTGCAGTGAGCTTTAACCAGACCAGGAATTGTCTGAGATTGCTCAGCCAATCCCGGTGCTCTGGGTATAATCAGCAATAGGCGGTCCTTAATAAGAATTAAAGAGAATTGTGAAAAGGGGGGATTCTAAAACCAAACATCGCTCAGGTCCTGTGTGTGTCAGAAAGCCTAAAGTTGTGCAGGTTTTCCTGTTTATGTGCAGACTGTCTCACAGCCTGTGACATTTCCTGGAGTCTCTCTTCTTATTGAATAACCAGTGCAGGACTCAGACAAGGGATAAATTACCACTAGACCGTCTCTTTTTTTGAGGTGACTGGATGGCAGAGGTTAGTTTCATGCTGTAAAGAAGCCAAGAGCCCCAAACTGCGTGCGTACAAGCGACTACTCCAGGGCACGAGTGGGCATAATTCTCCAATGCAGCTCCTCTAACCCCTTAAGGACATATGACATGTGTGACAAGTCATGATTCCCTTTTATTCCAGAAGTTTGGTCCTTAAGGGGTTATACTGGTTAATTAGGCTAATTGCCAGTTCAGTGAATATTCTGTGACTCGGATGGCGGCTGGTTTAGGCTGCTTATAGCGTTTGTTTGAAGTCACGTTTTGTAGGCCCGTCCGTTTCTTAGGATGAAGACCTGTTGAAATGAGTGGATGTATAGAAGGTGTTAGGAGATTAGCGTATCTATAGAAGGTGTCAGGAGGGAGAGGCTTTGTCAGCCATATAAATGTTCTAAATGTGTCTTCACTTCCTCCCACTGTGTTTTTCTCAAACAGGTTTTCCAGGTAATTCTCAAAATAGCAACAAAAGGCTATTTGTGCTTGTCGAGAGCCTGGAGATTACCTGTTACCTCTCAGGATGACTTGCCACTGACTCACTAAACGTGCTCCACGAGCTCCGTGCAAACACAAATCACTGACACCTTATTCACTATACTGGGAACTGGCAGTGGAACATTGAGAGCCGGACCAAAAAACACAGATGTGTGACGAGTAGATCACAGAGCTCCACAGCAATAAAACTCACAGTAATGTGATGTGTGATGAATAGATCACCGAGCTCCACAGCAATAAAACTCAGTAACGTGTGACGAGTAGATCACAGCGCTCCAAAGCAATAAAACTCACAGAGCTCTAATGTGTGACGAGTAGATCACAGAGCTCCAAAGCAATAAAACTCACAGTAATGTAATGTGTGACGAGTTGATCACAGTGCTCCAAAGCAATAAAACTCACAGTAATGTAATGTGTGACGAGTAGATCACAGAGCTCCAAAGCAATAAAACTCACAGTAATGTAATGTGTGACGAGTTGATCACAGTGCTCCAAAGCAATAAAACTCACAGTAATGTAATGTGTGACGAGTAGATCACAGAGCTCCAAAGCAATAAAACTCAGAGTAATGTAATGTGTGACGAGTAGATCACAGAGCTCTAATGTGTGACGAGTAGATCACAGCACTCCACAGCAATAAAACTCACAGTAATGTAATGTGTGACGACTAGATCACAGAGCTCTAATGTGTGACGAGTAGATCACAGAGCTCTAATGTGTGACGACTAGATCACAGAGCTCTAATGTGTGACGACTAGATCACAGAGCTCTAATGTGTGACGAGTAGATCACAGAGCTCTAATGTGTGACGACTAGTTCACAGAGCTCTGTGTGACGAGTAGATCACAGAGCTCTAATGTGTGACGAGTAGCTCACAGAGCTCTAATGTGTGACGAGTAGATCACAGCACTCCACAGCAATAAAACTCACAGTAATGTAATGTGTGACGACTAGATCACAGAGCTCTAATGTGTGACGACTAGATCACAGAGCTCCACAGCAATAAAACTCACAGTAATGTAATGTGTGACGACTAGATCACAGAGCTCTAATGTGTGACGAGTAGATCACAGAGCTCTAATGTGTGACGAGTAGTTCACAGAGCTCTAATGTGTGACGAGTAGCTCACAGAGCTCTAATGTGTGACGAGTAGCTCACAGAGCTCTGTGTGACGAGTAGCTCACAGAGCTCTGTGTGACGAGTAGCTCACAGCACTCCACAGCAATAAAACTCACAGTAATATGTGTGACGACTAGATCACAGAGCTCTAATGTGTGACGAGTAGATCACAGAGCTCTAATGTGTGACGAGTAGATCACAGAGCTCTAATGTGTGACGAGTAGATCACAGAGCTCTAATGTGTGACGAGTAGATCACAGCACTCCACAGCAATAAAACTCACAGTAATGTAATGTGTGACGAGTAGATCACAGAGCTCCACAGCAATAAAACTCACAGTAATGTGATGTGTGACGACTAGATCACAGAGCTCTAATATGTGACGAGTAGCTCACAGAGCTCTGTGTGACGAGTAGCTCACAGAACTCCACAGCAATAAAACTCACAGTAATATAATGTGTGACAAGTAGATCACAGAGCTCCACAGCTATTATAACAGGAGGCATTAGAAGTCCCTGCCAAAACGCTGTGTGATAAAGGTTATCAATATGTATAACCATTCCAAACACACGGCTCCACAGAGGTTATTAAAAGAAAGAATTCGTAACAAGTTTGGGCTGGACTATCGCTGGGATATGTGCAGAGAGGAGTTGGTTTTACATGCTTTACTTAGGAGACACTGCGTCGCTGTCAGACAGGATTAATTAGTTATAGAGGGTGCGGGATTTAGAGCACATAGTATATTGCTAAAGGGGAATTACTAAAATTCTACAGAGTGATTAACGAAAAGCCTTTTGTGAAATGTATAGATTGGACATTTGCTTGAGGGTCCTTAATACATTTGTAATTTGTCTTATGTCACATTTCAATCCTATTTGCATAAAACAAGTATATTTTCCCTTATGGTTGATCGAATCGCATCAGACGCAGAAAGGTGTTACTGGTGGGGGATACAAACAGTGGCCTGGTAACTTCCATTACACACACACTGCATGGTACCAGTGCACACGCAGCACACACACACACTGCATGGTACCAGTGCACACGCAGCACACACACACTGCATGGTACCAGTGCACACGCAGCACACACACACACTGCATGGTACCAGTGCACACGCAGCACACTGCATGGTACCAGTGCACACGCAGCACACTGCATGGTACCAGTGCACACGCAGCACACTGCATGGTACCAGTGCACACGCAGCACACACACACACACTGCATGGTACCAGTGCACACGCAGCACACACACACACACTGCATGGTACCAGTGCACACGCAGCACACACACACTGCATGGTACCAATGCACACGCACACTGCATGGTACCAGTGCACACGCACACTGCATGGTACCAGTGCACACGCACACTGCATGGTACCAGTGCACACGCAGCACACACACACTGCATGGTACCAGTGCACACGCAGCACACACACACACTGCATGGTACCAGTGCACACGCAGCACACACACACTGCATGGTACCAGTGCACATGCAGCACACACACGCACACTGCATGGTACCAGTGCACATGCAGCACACACTGCACCAATGCACATTTTGGCCTTAAACTTGAAATTCTGTTTGATTTCCATTTTCCAACAATGCTTACCTTTAGTGAATTATCTGAAAATCGCTGGGAAGCTAAATCCTGGGGGTAAGACTAAGCATTTTAGGAGGTCAACATGCATTTGTAGGACAGTCACAGCAAATATTTGTGAACTACATTTCCCATGATGCTTAGTAAGCCTAAGAGCCTGCCACTTCCAACAATGGCTAGGATACTGGGAGAGTTGATGGGAAAGTCACCAAGAATTTCACCTTGTGCTCCCAAAACTGGGCGAAGAGCAATGACGGTTCGGTAAGTCTAGATTAAACACATTAAAGTGTGAGGTAACAGCTTTGGTAAAACAGGATGGCACACTGCGAATGCCTAGATCAAGCCAGGTTGACTTCTTCAGATTATATGTGCCGGTGTCGATTCAGTATTGCGTTATGTGCCATCCATTAAATCCATGGCACCCTGACTATTGTGGACTAAAATGTTCTGTGGCCGGCCCAGGACTACTTAGCCCGTGAGCTGGAAAGAAAGAGTTCCCTCCCTGGACTCAGAGTGATGCCAAGGCCTTGTAGAATCTAGGTGGCAGACAGGACTGTTGGGTCCTAAACATCTTGGAACCCCAAATTAATATATTGTCAAGTATGCCGGTTGATGGGATATCATGAATGCAATCACAATAGGTCAGGAGAACACAAAGTTTAAAAGTGCATTCAATTCATTATTTGGTTTAAAAAAACAATACTTGGCATACTTGCAGACAGGGTTAAATGAGTGAGCACTTTATTTCCACGGACAGTAAATCCGAGATCCGTGTCCACTGCAAAGCATGTACAGGAGCGACGCAAGCAGTGTCTGGCGCAGGTCTCAGGCAGGGAATAAAGATAGACAAATTATAAATGCTGAGTGTAATCAACAGCGTCTCTACGCATTCCAAGTGACAGAGTAACACCCACACAAGTATTGTCACATAGTATCAGGACAACAATACAAATCTTGTACGGAACCGATAGCCAAACAAAGAGGCCATTTACCAACTCCGTTCTGTAAGCCTGGGATACAGATTCAGTTCTATCGTCTAACAATCATTGTTCAATCTCTGAAGTTTTCACATAACAGTGTGATAAAACATGCTGGTGAACGTTGCAGTCACAGTTTGGGGCCTTTTTTCTGGATCCTGAGGAATGTCCCAAACTGGGACTGAAACGTTGACCAGCATGTTTTATCACACTTTTCCAAGATGGAATAATAAGAGATTTACTGCATTATAAAGGCCGTGAGTGCTAATACCTCTTTTTACCAATATATGTATTATTTCTAACTAAAACCAACACACAGAAGGGGCAGTAGCCACATAACACTTGCAGGATTTGTTGTCAGAAATGAAAAGGTAAATGCTAACTTTTTGCCCAGAATATCTGGACGGAAAACACTCACAGCGGGATCATTAAAGTGAGAATTCAAAGTGAAATTCGATTTCAAGGTAAAACAGCCGAAATAAAAACATTATCGAAGTTCACTTTGGACTTTTTGTATTTGAAATCGTCTTTAAAATTGTCACTCAGGAATGGAGCATTTTAGTTACGAAGAAAGGTTAAAAAATTTAAATCTTTTAAGTTTGGAAAAACGGCGCCTGAGAGGGGATATGATAACTTTATACAAATATATTCGGGGCCAGTACAAACCTTTTATCTGGAAATCTATTCATAAACAGAGCTATACATAGGACACGAGGTCACACATTTAGGCTGGAAGAAAGGAGATTTCATCTAAGGCAAAGAAAATGGTTTTTTTACAGTAAGAGCAATAAGGATATGGAATTCTCTGCCTGAAGAGGTGGTTTCGTCAGAGTCACTACAGATGTTTAAACTGCAATTGGATAAATACTTACAAAAACATAACATACAATGTTATAATTTCTAATTAGTGGGGTAATAGCTGCTTGATCCAAGGAGACATCTGACTGCTATTTTGGGGTTAAGAAGGAATTTTTCCTTAATTTGTTGCAAAATTGGAAGCGCTTCAGACTGGGGTTTTTGCCTTCTTTTGGATCAACTACAAAACAAATGTGAGGAAGGCTGAACTTGATGGACGCAAGTCTCTTTTCAGCTATGTAACTTGAATTAAAGGACCACTCTAGGCACCCAGACCACTTCAGCTTAATGAAGTGGTCTGGGTGCCAGGTCCAGCTAGGGTTAACCCATTTTTTCATAAACATAGCAGTTTCAGAGAAACTATGTTTATGAATGGGTTAAGCCTTCCCCCAAAGCCTCTAGCGGCTGTTTCATTGACAGCCGCTAGAGGCGCTTGCGTGCTTCTCACTGTGATTTTCACAGTGAGAGCACGCCAGCGTCCATAGGAAAGCATTATGAATGTTTTCCTATGTGACCGGCTGAATGCGCGCGCAGCTCTTGCCACGCGTGCGCATTCAGCCGACGGGGAGGAGAGAAGGAGGATCAGAGGAGGAGAGCTCCCCGCCCAGTGCTGGAAAAAGGTACGTTTTAACCCCTTTCCCCCTTCCAGAGCCGGGCGGGAGTGGGACCCTGAGGGTGGGGGCACCCTCAGGGCACTATAGTGGTCCTTTAATAACGCAGAGGCAGAATTTGTCCAAAGATCTTTCCATTCCTGACTCTCTGCACTCTAGTGAATAACCGATAAAACATTTACCCCAACTAATTCATAGTGGCAGGCAGCTCGGTGATAAAAACAACGCAGGCTGGAGTCTCGCCACCCAAAACGGAAGTTTATATTATCATCACTTATTGATGGCACTGCAAATACGTGTGTATTTCCCATGACACAAAGTCAACACTACATTTCCCATCATGCACAGCCAAGCTGTATGGGCATCAAAGGAGAGGTAGTTGACAAGCATGCAAGCCACTGTTCCCAATTCTCGCCAAAATACTTTTTCCTGCAACAGTCATTAACCAGTGAGAGCTCCATGAATGTCTATGTGACCCATCCGACATTATCAGGTTTACAGCTAAAGTAGGGTTACGGTTGGACTGTCAGTCATTGCCCCCACGTGCAGTCACACCAGCGTGACATTGCCACAAATCTCGAGCCTTTAAAGTGTGTCTCTGTTCACTACCCACATCTGTCAGCACACACCAGGCGTGTGACCAGCTTCCTCACATTGGGGACGTGCGTCATGTCAAAACATTTATGATGTAAAGGGACACACGGCACGGTGAGAGTTTGTGCACCGGCTATTAACGCACGGAACGAATCGGGATGAGCTGCATGTATACACGTACGCTGTACATGCAGACAGCTCGCTGGGATAGACTAGAGGATGTCAGATTTCTGTATACAAAGCAGGTGTGTGTTTGCCAAAGGCAAACTGAGAACAAAGCTTTTGAAGTGCAAACACACAGTATTATTTTATATAATGGGCTTTTATCTCAGGAAGGCAAATACAGACAGCATTCTCGTTAGCTATCCTGCTGTCACTGACGGGGATCAGACTGCACGGGTGTGAGACCTGCTACGGAAAATAAACCCGTCTGAAATAAGGTCTGAACCGAAGGGTTTAGAGCTCAATCGGAGCCATAAACACTTAAAAATTTGCACAGCCGGTAAAATAGCACCGCATCACCACCAGCGGCATTATATATTAATAAAATGTATCTGGCAGTGACCCAGCATGGAGAGAACACACAGAATATACTAAAAGAAGGTCGTTTTCATAAAACGCCCTCCCAGTTTAGAATGGCGGCTGTTGAATAGACGATCGTGATGCTTAACCAACAAGTCACTGTAACTCTAGACAACAACAAGGTAAACCTGAATACTGGCTTCCACGGGGATCATCCACTAAACTGGGAATTATACAAAATAACAAACGTTAAAACAAAATCTGATATTCAGGCCTGGAACCCCACTTTAATAAATAAATCTCGTACTTCTGCAAAGAATTATTCTTCCCTATGAACTACCATTATGCACAGCCAGTTCTATCTGAATTGCAATTTTAACGGCACAGCATGTGCACCTGAGAGTTCTTTTTTATTTAGAATATTTAACATCTGCTACACCAGAGCAGGTAGAACCATAGACATCTTTTATTGGGCATTACTATCAAAAATGTTTTGAAACACCAAGATTATTAGCAGTGCTACTCAGCCAGTATTTTGTGCAGAGCTTTACAATGGAGCAGATAAGAGGCAAACGACAAGTTAGATTGTAAGCTCCTTTGAGCAGGGCCTTCCCCGTCCCATTCTCTGATTGTAAAGCGCTGCGGAATACGTTGGCACTACGTTACAATAACAGAAGGCGCAGAGGGTCCTTTGCCCAAGAGAACGCACATTTTAGAGATGGTAGCTTGAAGAGACGGCGATCACAAGTATAACAATGAAAAAAATACATATTTATATATATACACACCTAAAGACATCTATTGTTAACTGTCATGTACAAGTTAGGTAAAATGTGGTGTATGTTCACTATCACTAAATGCCCCATAAGAATGCAGGTCACGGGCAGTCCTGAGCCTGTAAATGAAGATAACTTGTTAGACAATTTCATACTAACCGTTGCGGCATGGTCTTCGGGACTGCAGAATAGGACGTGTAATCCATTTGGTTCAATGTCACTGCCACCAAAATCGTCTTCAGACTCCTCGAAGGATGATGCAGAGGACAGGCCAGACGAGCTGGACAGCTTGCGTAGGAAGAGAGAGGGCACAGGGGACCCACCACAGCCACTGTCCGAGCAGGGAGACTCCGCATCTCCAGAAAGGGGTACATCTAGACTGCAGCTCGACTCCAGTAGCTGGGGAGATGAAGAGGACAGACGGTGGTTGGGGCTGGGATCCCGAGTAACAATAAGTCTTGGAATTGAGTAGCTGTGGGTATCGGAGGCCAGCTCTGCAGGCAACAGTCTAAACTCCAGAAGTGGTGGCCCCTTCCTGGGCAGCTCCCTTCTATGAGCCATCTCAGGGATAAGTTGAGAGTCTGGTGGGGTGACTGTTAGCCGCAAGCTGGTTATGCCCAGATTGCCACCTCCTAATGTCTCTTGCTGGCCGGTCCCTGACTGTGGTATCTCTGCCAAAGAAACATTTTCTAGACCTGAAGTCCTTTCCTGGCCACGTAGCATTAGGTCTTTTTCATTCCTCTCTGCATTTGTTGTTGTTTTCTCTCCAACTTCCCCACCTCCTGTGCCAACGCACTCCACTGAACCCAAACTTCCAGGAAACATCACGGTCTCTTTTTTCCAGGACATCCCCAACAGCTTGCTCCCATCACCCAGACTATTTACAGCGGTTGCCTCTTCCCTATAACTTTCAGCCACAGAGCTCTGCGGCTGACTTTCTGTCTTTTGTTCAATAAAGCTCAAGACAACCGTTTCATTCTCCACGTTTCTTTGTGTGTCTTTCAATGACTCCATGTGGCTCTTCCCATAGTCTTCGGACCATACCTTTCCTCTGTCGGTCATAGCACCCTGTGAACCACCACCTTTGGAAATATCCCTTCTGCACCCCACTCCCTGCCCATCCAGTCTCATCTCAGGTAATAGGGCAACTTGTGTGCTTGGCGCTGTATCACTGGGAAGTGTCACCCTTCGCTCTGAGCCTCCTACGATAGATACATTTGGATACAATCCAGGGAGTGTATTCTTAGAAGGTTTCAAAGATGTCTGTGTCTTTGAATCTGCTGGTGAACAAAGACTTGTGATTTGGATGTGTTTCTTGGTGGTCCCTTCTGTTGACCTCAGAGCAGCATCAATATAAAGGGGCACCGTTGGTATGTCCGGTGCTGTGTCTGGGAATAACAGCCATGTCCCAGTGTCAGACTGCAGCGTCTCTTCCAATCTGAATGTTACTTTTCTTTCCTCTGAAGCGATGCTTTCTACGCACGCTGCAGTGACTGATAGCGTCCTCTCAAGGGAGACGGACAGTGTACCCTGTACTGTACCTCTCTTAGTGCCTGGATCTATATCACTTTCTGTGCCAGTCTCTATACTCAGCACTGTACCCCTCTCTGTACCAGGGTGTATACCCTGTACCTTACCTACCTCTGAATCAGACACTGCACCCTGTACTGTACCCCTCTCTGTGCCAGACTCTATACTCTGTGCTGTGCCCTGGCTGGGAGTACTGGATGAGGCTGACACTGTACTCTGTGCTGTACCCTGGCTGTGAGTACTGGCTGAGGCTGGCACTGTACTCTGTGCTGTACCCCTCTCTGTGCCAGGCTCTATACTCTGTGCTGTACCCCTCTCTGTGCTAAGCTCTATACTCTGTGCTGTACCCCTCTCTGTGCCAGGCTCTATACTCTGTGCAGTACCCCTCTCTGTGCCAGGCTCTATACTCTGTGCTGTACCCCTCTCTGTGCCAGGCTCTATACTCTGTGCTGTACCCCTCTCTGTGCCAGGCTCTATACTCTGTGCTGTACCCCTCTCTGTGCCAGGCTCTATACTCTGTGCTGTACCCCTCTCTGTGCTAAGCTCTATACTCTGTGCTGTACCCCTCTCTGTGCTAAGCTCTATACTCTGTGCTGTACCCCTCTCTGTGCCAGGCTCTATACTCTGTGCTGTACCCTGGCTGGGAGTACTGGCTGAGGCTGGCTCTATACTCTGTGCTGTGCCCTGGCTGGGAGTACTGGCTGGCTCTATACTCTGTGCTGTGCCCCTCTCTGTGCCAGGCTGTATACTCTGTGCTGTGCCCTGGCTGGGAGTACTGGCTGGCTCTATACTCTGTGCTGTGCCCTGGCTGGGAGTACTGGCTGACACTATACTCTGTGCTGTACCCCTCTCTGTGCCAGGCTGTATACTCTGTGCTGTACCCTGGCTGGGAGTACTGGCTGACACTATACTCTGTGCTGTACCCTGGCTGGGAGTACTGGCTGACACTATACTCTGTGCTGTACCCTGGCTGGGAGTACTGGCTGGCACTATACTCTGTGCTGTGCCCTGGCTGGGAGTACTGGCTGGCTCTATACTCTGTGCTGTGCCCTGGCTGGGAGTACTGGCTGACACTATACTCTGTGCTGTACCCCTCTCTGTGCCAGGCTGTATACTCTGTGCTGTGCCCTGGCTGGGAGTACTGGCTGGCTCTATACTCTGTGCTGTGCCCTGGCTGGGAGTACTGGCTGGCTCTATACTCTGTGCTGTGCCCTGGCTGTGAGTATTGGCTGTGGCAGAGCTGCTGTTGTCATCACTCCGCTTTCTTCTCGCTCTGAGCAGCTTCTTGCGGTGTGCGGGTGTGTATAGACCTGGAGTTGCCTGAGCTGCGCGTTTCGATGAGATTTGTCCCATCCTGAGCACCGTGACGGTGACTCCCTAACCCAGGCGCCGACGTCACACCAAGAAATGACCAATCAAGATCGGCCAGGCGTGGCCAAACACAAAGCCCTGGGTGTCCCAGCAACACATTCAGTGGTGCGAATCACAGCGCAGCGAATCCCTGCGCAGGATAATTCACAAGCAATATCCTTCCGCGGCCAACTCCAGATCCAGAATATAGTCCCAACATAAACAAAACAAAAAGTGAAAAAAATCCAATCCTTCTCCTCACAGGGGAGCTGCAGTCCCAGGCAGCATGTCTCCAATAAACATTACATGTAAAATAATCCAATAAACATTATCTGTAAAATAATCCAATAAACATTATCTGTAAAATAATCCAATAAACATTATCTGTAAAATAATCCAATCCTGCTCACAGGGGAGCTGTAATCCCAGGCAGCTTTCCTCCAATAACCATTACAGGGATCATCTGTGGAGACATAAAACACAATGTCAGATATCACCCAATCCCTAAAATTTCACATAAATATAAAAACAGTTGTGGGATTCTGAAGATTATTAGACTGAAAACAATCTCTTCATATGACAAAAGCACGTTCATAACAAGCAATGTTTGTTATGGCAGCTCATATCATGCTGAGCCAGCCGCGCACACTACCCTGAAATGGGAGGTAAAGGTTCAGAGGTGGAGGGTGGCTGAGATTTTCTGGTTCTCCAGACAGGCTGGGTTTCTGTCCTTGAGGCTCCCTGTCAAATAAATAGATAAATGGCCGAATCTCTGGCTGGCTGAGTGTGATGAGAGTGCAGCAGTCCTCAACTCTGGCAGCTGGGCAATAAACCGCGGTATAGAAGTGTGATGTACCCACTATTAACAATCTCGTTGGATGAGCTCCCCTATTTCGTTAAAAAGTTTTACCAAACCCCAGGTGCTTTTCCCTGTTTCGGCACTTGCGAACTGCCGAACACTGATCACCCCCTGGCTCGTTTACTACAAAGAAACCACAACTCTATCTGGGTGGCCACCATTCGTAAAACCGAAAACATGTCCTTCGGGTCATGGCTGCCATTTTGTCTCCTGAACGCAGGCAGCGGTACTTGGTCATCGAGTGCGTGGAACTATACTTCAGACACTTTGCCTCGCGAACCCTGGGAAAATCATACCGTTTATACAAACAACAAAAAGTGTGTAGCGCATATACAAAGTTCACGCCATATCCTGAATATCAGAGTATAACAAGTGAATAGATGCAAATACAGAATACATACCCAAATATTGGAGCAATCAAAAGGAGTTGTGGACCTATACATAAAAACATAGCGTAATACTGTATTGTAATAGGAGTGGAAAATCAACTTCTGTATGGTCCAACTCACATTCTCAAGAGCCTGTTCACAAGAAAAACTGGCTCAGGTAATAGTGTTTAGGGGTATAAACTTGAATAAATTCCAGTAGGCGAAGCTTGATCCTCAAAAAAAGAGGCACAGGCTCAAAAAAAAGAGGTTCCCAGACAACACCATAAGGAACAATATAAGCAGAGAGAGCATAAAAAGATGATTATCAATGGACAGAGGTGAGAAGAAGACATAGGAACTACCATCAAACATCCAAGATATATACACACCACATTCCAAGTATTATCAACAAAGATCATACACTCATAGGAACAGATATGAACCACTCCGAGAGCAAGAAGAAAGGGTTGGTTTTTTTTTTGGTTTTTTTTTTTTTAGGAACCCCGAATTTACACAGGACATTTTTAAGACCCATTCGCTCTCCCCTAAAAAGGAGACGTTCCTCCGTGGGAGAGGATCTAGAGGAGGAAAGGGGAAAAAGGAAGGCCGAGAGACTTGTAGAGAAACATCAACAAAGAGATTGTAGTCAGATAGAACCGATATAAATCTTTAATCTCTCTAAAAAAAACTTTGAATGATAACCACACTAGAGTCCTTACAAAAGGGTTCAAATTTGCACCAAGTTGCAATATTAACAAGTTTGACACTTTTTTAGACCTCAATAGATTTATGACGAAAAGGGATAATGAACTTGCTCTGCAAGAGCTTAATGAATTCAATCATACTGCCCTAAAACCGTATCATCTCAAAACACCCAGTATGAAAGCTTTTGAAAAAGCTTGTATTACGGATTTGAAAAGAATTAAACCGCTTTCCAAATTTCAGCAAAATCTTACTTTGGGGGGAAAAAAGGCCCTTGAAGACCTAAGTAGGAATGATAGCATTGTAATAAAACCGGCAGATAAGGGGAGGGGGGTTGTTATTATGAATAAAGAATTTTATTTGGAATACATTTTCAATCAATTAAAGGATGACAAAACGTATGGGAAATTAACAACAAACCCAGAGCCTAATATTAAAAAAGAACTTATTACATTTTTAGATCGAGTTTTTATAATTGCAGGAGCTATAAGGCCTGTTATAATAGTAGAATTTTAACTAGAAAAACTGAGAAATTTTATTCTAATGTAACTAAAAAAGAATATGTTATTAAAGAGTTTATTACATATAATTCTAGTAACATTATTTATTTATTTATTAACATGTGTTTGTGGCCTGCAGTATGTTGGGCGGACAACAAGACCCCTTAAAGTTAGAATTGGTGAACATCTGAGAAATGCACAGAAGGGGGTTTTGAATCACCCGGTGTCTGCACATATTCATCAGATGCACAGTGATGAAACCAAAAGTTTGCACTTTGTGGGGATTCAGAAAGTTAAAAAACCTGGAGGGGGGGCGACCATTTAAGGATCCTCAACAAATCAGAGATGAAGTGGATCCTTGATTTGGAGACCCTCTCTCCACAGAGTTTGAACATTGATTTTGATATGTATAATTATATTTAATCCTTTTTTTTTTTTTTTACTTGGTTTTATCGATTTGTATAATTATATTATTATATTTATTTTTTCTTAAGAAATATTGGTGTTATGATTTTTTAATAAGATACTTTTGCAATAATATACTTTGTATCTATCATTGTTTTTTAAATATTTAAATATTTTTATGTGTGTTCTCTCTTTTATATTTAATTATGGACTTATGCCGAATTATGGCTAATATGGACTATTTCTGATATCCGGATCGTACATCTAATAATGGTGGAACGCATGCGGATGATCATTGGACGTCCTTGGAACGCATGCGACCCAGAAGTGCCGACCGGGGCACGAAACTGGAAACGATTACGTCGTGGTGGAACGCATGCGGACGAGTATTGGACGCTCTTGGAACGCATGCCACCCGGAAGTTCAGACAGTGGCACGAAATCGGAAGTGATTATACCGCAACGGCAGCGGTATGGGAAGCTCTAAAAACATAGAGATTGTTGATTGGTTGTTGGGCAAAGGGGGCAGGTCTTCAATACCCGTTTCCCGCGCCAATATGGGGGATTTAAATATTTGTGTGAAGCTTGATGTAACTACTGCACCTGAGGAAGACGTTTATTTGTCGATTTTATATATTTGTTAAATAAATTATACTTTTATTTCTAATCAGTATGCCTCTTTTTTTGAGGATCAAGCTTCACCTACTGGAATTTATTCTGACCGCACGTTATCAGGACAGGCTTAGACAGCGCTGGGTTTATATCTAATGTAGGGGATCTGACTGCACGTTATCAGGACAGGCTCAGACAGCGCTGGGTTTATATCTAATGTAGGGGATCTGACCGCACGTTATCAGGACAGGCTCAGACAGCGCTGGGTTTATATCTAATGTAGGGGATCTGACCGCACGTTATCAGGACAGGCTCAGACAGCGCTGGGTTTATATCTAATGTAGGGGATCTGACTGCACGTTATCAGGACAGGCTCAGACAGCGCTGGGTTTATATCTAATGTAGGGGATCTGACTGCATGTTATCAGGACAGGCTCAGACAGCGCTGGGTTTATATCTAATGTAGGGGATCTGACTGCACGTTATCAGGACAGGTCAAACAGTGCTGGGTTTATATCTAATGTAGGGGATCTGACTGCACGTTATCAGGACAGGCTCAGACAGTGCTGGGTTTTTATCTAATGTAGGGGGTCTGACTGCATGTTATCAGGACAGGCTCAGACAGCGCTGGGTTTATATCTAATGTAGGGGATCTGACCGCACGTTAACAGGACAGGCTCAGACAGCGCTGGGTTTATATCTAATGTAGGGGATCTGACTGCACATTATCAGGACAGGCTCAGTTCCCTTAGAATCTTAGACTCTTCATTCTATATCTTAATCTCCTTGTTATGAATGGCCGCGCTAAACTTGTCCTAGTGACATAGGTAAAGTAATTTAATGCAGCTGTAGGTACAGTGTTTGTCATGCACATTGCGAGTCTCCTTGTAACAGATCCTCAGTGAGTCACGTCCATTGTGCGACTGTTGGGAAAGGAATTTTATAGGAAGGATCAGACTGTCTCAGAGTGACACACAGTTTCAGTGTCAGCTCCACGTCCAGGCTGGTTGGCTGGCCGTCACGCTGAGCATTTAATAACCATGGGAAATATTCCACAGATCCTAAAAATAACCGAGCTTACACATTAACAAAAACACAGTATTAGCAAATCCTCAGCGGAGAGGTTAAGACGTCAACATTTAAAGGGGAAAATAGAATAAAACATTCATTGTTATTTAATTCCCATAAAAAAGTGCTGGAGAGATATCTACCTCTACAATTTCAGGGCTCCTTCTACTCCTCAGAAATGCTCGATGCAAGGCACCCCATTGTCTCCATAATTAACAGGAAGCACACATGGGAATGTCAGAAGAGTTAACAAGCTGAGAGATACAATGATAGGATCCGCATGTTCCTGAACACTTTTAAAGCAGCCAAGGGCCCTTAATCCTGACTGCACACCTCCAGGTGGATCACACATGGTGACATAGGATAGGAGTCCATTCTCTGCCTACTGGACAGTTACATCTTTCCACAAGTGTCGCACTCACTGCAACACAATGCCACACAATGTAAGAGGGACGAAACTTCCCCTTTATCAACACTTTATTGTGTAATGATACTGCGTCTGTATAAACACGCCACTCTGTATAATACTGAGTATCTATACGCTGATAATGAACACAGCACTCTGTATAATGATACTGAGTATCTATACACTGATACTGAACACAGCGCTCTGTATAATGATACGGAGTATCTATACGCTGATAATGAACACCGCGCTCTGTATAATGATACCGAGTATCTACACACTGATAATGAACACGCCGCTCTGTATAATGATACTGAACACAGCGCTCTGTATAATGATACTGAGTATCTATACACTGATAATGAACACAGCGCTCTGTATAATGATACTGAGTATCTATACGCTGATAATGAACACAGCGCTCTGTATAATAATACTGAGTATCTATACACTGATAATGAACACAGCGCTCTGTATAATGATACTGAGTATCTATACACTGATAATGAACACAGCGCTCTGTATAATGATACTGAGTATCTATACGCTTATAATGAACACGCCGCTCTGTATACTAATACTGAGTATCTATACGCTGATAATGAACACGCCGCTCTGTATAATGATCCTGAGTATCTATACACTAATAATGAACACAGCGCTCTGTATAATAATACTGAGTATCTATACACTGATAATGAACACAGCGCTCTGTATAATGATACTGAGTATCTATACACTGAATGAACACAGTGCTCTGTATAATGATACTGAGTATCTATACACTGATAATGAACACAGCGCTCTGTATAATAATACTGAGTATCTATACACTGATAATGAACACAGCGCTCTGTATAATAATACTGAGTATCTATACACTGATAATGAACACAGCGCTCTGTATAATGATACTGAGTATCTATACACTGATAATGAACACAGCGCTCTGTATAATGATACTGAGTATCTATACGCTTATAATGAACACGCCGCTCTGTATACTAATACTGAGTATCTATACGCTGATAATGAACACGCCGCTCTGTATAATGATACTGAGTATCTATACACTAATAATGAACACAGCGCTCTGTATAATGATACTGAGTATCTATACGCTGAAAATGAACACGCCGCTCTGTATAATGATACTGAGTAGCTATACGCTGATAATGAACACAGCGCTCTGTATAATGATACTGAGTATCTATACGCTGATAATGAACACAGCGCTCTGTATAATGATACTGAGTATCTACATGCTGATAATGAACACAGCGCTCTGTATAATGATACTGAGTATCTACATGCTGATAATGAACACAGCGCTCTGTATAATGATACTGAGTATCTACATGCTGATAATGAACACAGCGCTCTGTATAATGATACTGAGTATCTACACACTGATAAGGAACACAGCGCTCTGTATAATGATCTGAGTATCTACACACTGATAATGAACACAGCGCTCTGTATAATGATACCGAGTATCTACACACTGATAATGAACACGCCGCTCTGTATAATGATACTGAACACAGCGCTCTGTATAAAGATACTGAACACAGCGCTCTGTATAAAGATACTGAACACAGCGCTCTGTATAATGATACTGAGTATCTATACGCTGATAATGAACACAGCGCTCTGTATAATGATACTGAGTATCTATACGCTGATAATGAACACAGTGCTCTGTATAATGATACTGAGTATCTACACGCTGATAATGAACACAGCGCTCTGTATAAAGATACTGAACACAGCGCTCTGTATAAAGATACTGAACACAGCGCTCTGTATAAAGATACTGAACACAGCGCTCTGTATAATGATACTGAGTATCTATACGCTGATAATGAACACAGCGCTCTGTATAATGATACTGAGTATCTACACGCTGATAATGAACACAGCGCTCTGTATAATGATACTGAGTATCTACACGCTGATAATGAACACACCGCTCTGTATAATGATACTGAGTATCTATACGCTGATAATGAACACAGCGCTCTGTATAATGATACTGAGTATCTATAAGCTGATAATGAACACACTGCTCTGTATAATGATACTGAGTATCTATACGCTGATAATGAACACAGCGCTCTGTATAATGATACGGAGTATCTATACGCTGATAATGAACACAGCGCTCTGTATAATAATACTGAGTATCTATACGCTGATAATGAACACAGCGCTCTGTATAATGATACTATCTATACGCTGATAATGAACACAGCGCTTTGTATAATGATACTGAGTATTTTTACGCTGATAATGAACACAGCGCTCTGTATAATGATACTGAGTATCTATACACTGATAATGAACACAGCGTTCTGTATAATAATACTGATTATCTACACTCAGTACAGCTGCACCCATAGTGAATTGAATGCAGGGAGTTTGTGATTAGGGAGCACTTTGAAGCCCAGTATTTAAACAGTTAAAATGCCATAAAATCAGCAAATGCAGAGTTTCCCGCTAATCCTCGTTGATTTTGGAAAATGTTAGTGGTTTACTAACTTTACAGGAACTCAGATCCAGACAGTCTCAAGGTTTCCGTGTGTTCCATAGCAGAATTACTCACACTTTATTGCGCACGGTTAGTATTTCTGAGAATGCATTACCGCTTATTTTATGTATTTACTAGGTGTCAAGCTATTCATTAAAACATCCACAGAAAGGACAACAACACAGAGGATCAAAGGGAGTTTATAGACGAACTTGAGAACTATCTTCTCTATTTAAAGGGCTACTACAAGCACCATAACCACTTCTATCTGCAGTGTTCCTGTATGTGTGAAATGCTGCACATACCGAGTTTAACCCGGAACCAGGGTTCTAGACTGGCTAATGTCAGTTCTGTGCAAAGTTAATTGCACAGACACTCATTGTCTGATCGTGGTCAGCTGATGCTCTAGGCCAATGAATGAACAGCACTTGAGTACTACCACCATAACCACCACAGGGGGGCTGTAATAACCCTTTAAGGAGGAAAATAAAATCCACTTTTTGAAAAAACAGAACAGAAAACCCATTGAGGATTATTTACTAACAGTGATTTAAGGTGAATGGAAAACAAAATTGCAAAATTCAGGGTAAAATAGCGAAGCTGTGACTACATCGATGTTGAAGAATTTTTCGAAATCAACTATTTTGCTGTTTAGATTTCAATAAAGTACAACTCACTGATTGAATAGGCCATGATGCATCTCCCATGTGTGTAATATTGGAATGACACTCTCTCTCCCCCCCCCCGCTCCGCTCCAACCTCAGTCCCTGAAGGCTTGACTGGGGCCTCTTTGCAGCCCTACTCCCAGGCACATATTGCCCCCTTCGCAAGCCCTTCTCCCAGGCAGGTATCGCCCGCTCTGCTTATTCCTCTGCTGTTTTCCTTCCATGTAGAAATGCACCTCTGCTTGCAACACATTTACGGCTCTCAGACCTAGCTCTCTTTCGTTTATTCCAGGATTAGAAGGATCAGTAGCCAACATAATAGTACAACAACTCCATGGCTGGGATCCCTAATAATTCCACACAGAACCAAAAAGATCAGCTTTTACTCGGGACTAGCCCATATGCTCATTACATAAAGCTTACTGTGATAACTCAATAAAAATACAAACAATCAAATCATATTAGACAATATACAGGAACTTGTAAGAACATAATGACAAATTTATAAATGGGTGGGGAATACAATAATTAATACAAAACATCTCTCCTGCCTGCAGAATTAGCAATATGCAAATCTACCTGAATATGCAAATTAACAAGCCTTGCTATTCAGGTAGTGCATATAGTTGTTGCTACCAACAGAGGGCGCAATATAGGCTCCATAGCCAAATCCCCCTAGTTGGTAGCAAACCTCAGCAGGACAGGAGAGCACAAAAAACAATGAACAATAAATACTTAATACACACCCTGCACCTATAACTGGCACAAGGTGTTCGTCCAAAACTCCTGGATGGACAAAATCAAGTGAAAATGAATGAATTCCATCAATGGCAATTCTCATATTTACTAAAGGTAATTCAGGACGGAATTTGGTAAACCAGACCGTATCCACAACAATAGTCCGGATGCATTAGATGTCTGGGATAAAATCCAGTGCTTTTCGCATCCAAGTAAAGGATTGCGAATATGTACGAAGCACTGCTTTTAAACACAATAGGGACAAACTGCATGCAGCACTATGCACAATCGCAAACGGTCGTTCACTTGTTTTTAGTGAGCGGCTGCTCGATGTAATTAAAAACTAGTGACTAGGTAGTTATGTAGCTGTCCCGTCGTGAGGCCTGTAAAAGGGGGAGACTTGCTAAACAGGATGGCTTTCTAGCAATAGCTTCCTAGCTGCATGGTTTCAGTTCACTGTTTGGTAGACGTGCCCCAACCTACGGCATGGTGGGTGGGGGCATGAACGAAGTTAAAAACTTATCATCCCCATGGCCTTTTTCAAATATATATTTTTTAACACTTTCTAGCAAGTGCTGGTCAGCTGCCACATTATTAACCCTTGGATTTATTTACTCTGTCCTCGGGATGCTAGCCCTGCCAGCGGGGAAAACAGTTACATTTTTTAAACTCTGGGCCCTGATTTCCACAAAGTTAATATGTCTACATTACTAAACATCTGGCATGTACCATTTAGAACATCCGCTGCACACAGCACATAACAACACAGGGTGCTGAGCTCACCGCATTGTGCAATGCTCACATGTGCGTCTGCAGTCAGTCCCAGTGTCTAGTGTGTTTCTACTGCGTAAACAATGCGGACAGAGGAAGAAGGTTTCAGAGTTTACTACCAAATGCACAATGTTCTGAGAGGAAATCCGACATGTTGTAATGTTCTCCGGCTGTGTACGAATATACAATCTATACGTTAATAATCAACTAATTATAGCCAGTTAAACAATACACTGTCCTGTTTACATGGTCTATGGGGGGTTCTACAGAGGCCAGATTTCTGTTCCAAAACCTTCACTATAAAGGACAAAAAAAATCTAAATAATTTTTTTTTTAAAATGACAATCAAAGCAAAGCCAGGAACTCACAAGACACATTTTGGGTGAATATTTGGTAAATTTACTTTCATCTGAAATGTAAAACTTTGCTCTAAAATTCGAAGTCTTCGCAGCCCACAAATAAACAGTTCAATAAATAAATGATCGATTATATTATCTATTATAACAGAGGATAAACCAGAAGGCACTCCAAAGGCATGTCATTCATATCACATTAATGGCTGTAGCGGAACCCCTTTTTGGCTGTCCTATTCCGTTTAATAATTGTTGGCCCTGCGGAGATTTTCCTGTGCATAAAGTACCCAAAACTGTAAGTGACTAGATATGGACATACTTTGTTCGGTATGGGAATAACAGCTGACATGTGAACCACCAAAATTCCCCATACGAACAAAGTACCGAATGAACCGGACCACCCTGATGTGTATAATGGATCTATTTACCTCCCCGCTTGCATTTCATTCCCTTGTACGCATGAACCCGCCGCCATTTCGGCAGCCGAACACTTGGCGGCCGCCATCTTAAATCCGCGAACAGAGGTGTTTGGCCGTCGAGTGTCTGGAACTGAAAACGGACACTCGACTAGCCGAACACCGCTAAGACCTCCAGGGCTTCAGAAGGCACGGATGGAAACCCACGAACGGCCCGGCGTTCGGTAGGATGAATCCCACGAACTAGGGCATTCATCCGGTTACCGAATGCATTATGGATGACATAGCAATTTGGGACTTTTGGGGCACGAATGGAGACCGACCGCTGGGCCAGATTTCATGGAACTATTTTCGGCTACTTTACCCAGGCGGTCGGTCAAAACTTTACCTCCCCATAACTCCCGAACCCCTGGTCTGATCTGGGTGATTTTTGTATATGTTTTTCACCCAGATCAGGGCTACCAGGGGGTACCATATTTAAGGGCACCCACCTATTTGGGGTACATCTGGAAAGTGGGGAAAAATGTGCTGTATATAATGGGATTAAAGGCTAATCTAAGGGGAGGAGATGTGTAGGAGGTAACGTCGCTGTTATTGGGTAAAATGCTAATTGTGGTGAATCCCTCCCTTGCATGGGAAAATCTCATAAAAGCAGGAATGTTGCCATTAAAAGTTAGTTCTACTCCTGATACTGTGTGTCGTCCAGTGATTGGGAAAGGTGATGGGATATTATTGGATTGTATTGCTGATTGTGCTGGATATTCTCATGGATTTATTACTTGTTCCTGCATCCTCTTAAAGTACTTGGTGGAGTTAAGCTGTGGGAAATCAGCTCTCTGCTACAATGGCCAAGAATAAACAAAGTGTTGGGCAGAGGCTAACACCCCCTCCTCTGGGCTGTGCGGTACGGGTTAAATACCTGTTAAAGGGACACTATAGTCACCCACTTATTCTCATTGAAGTGGTCTGGGTGCAGTGTGCCTGTCCTTTTAAGAAACGGAAGGAAGTGGGCATGTAGTCCCTATATGTAAGCATTGATTATGGGAAAGTTTGAATGTGCCCATTGCATGTGCATTAGGTCCCTAACGCACCTTGGAGCAGGGGAGACTCAGCACCGGAAAGAGGCAAGAAAAACCGAATCTGAATTCTTTTTTATGGCAAAAAAGAGGGAGGGCAACTACATAGAGCAAGGGACAGAGACTATATTTATATATATATAATACAGGTTTGCATTCCAACACTATAGAGTCCCTTTAAATGGTATCCCTCAGTGTGCAGTGGATGAGGGGTTAAATATTAGGGTATTAACCAGGTTAATAATTCTGTCTATACTCTGCATGTAGTGCATGTGATTTAAATGAATGGGGTTTCTAATGTTTCTCCTCTGCAAAAAACAATGTTTAGTTCCAAGACATCAATGGTACCCTCAATTACAGAATGTGAAATTTAAAGGGTTACACCAAGTACCATGACCACTTTTTTCTTTCAAAGTAGTGATGGTGCCCGCAGTCGCTTTGAAATAATACAAATATTCTGAGCAAATCAGAAACCAACATATTCATTTTCTGCTACTGAAACAGACATCCCTAAGAAATGAAAAATAAAACTGTTAAAATGGTTCAATGCCTTGAATCGGAGTTTCGGATTAAATCCCATTGTCTCATTCCATAATCCTCACCCCACCACCCACCACGTCCATGTTATTTATTACCCCCACCGTTTACGTCTCATTGTTGTTTTTGTGAGTGTTTTTCACGTTTTTTTGTTTGTGAACATGCTGGTGTGTGTGTTCGTATGTTCTGGGGAAGTTTGTCGTACGATGAGTGTGTGTATTAGAGCAGGGTGACTAAATGTGGCATCATTCAAAGAGCTCAGCATTAAACGAATGAGTCACTTTCTTTCCAAACAAGTTCAACAAGAAATGCTAAAACTGGAGGAAATGTGATAGGGGACAAGAAGGGGAAGACGGATAGGAGATTTATATTGATGGAAGCAGGGAGGGAAAGAGGGATAGATTTATAGGGATGGAAGTAGGAAGTGGAAGAGGGATAGGGAAGTTATAGTGATAGAACCAGGAAGGGGAAGAGGGATATGGAATTTATATTGATGGAAGCAGGAAAGGGATAGGGGATTTAAAGGGATGGAAACGGGAAGGGGAAGAGGGATAAGGAGTTGATATGGATGGAAACCGGAAGTGGGAGAGGGATAGATTTATAGGAATGGAAGTAGGAAGGGGAAGAGGGATAGGGAAGTTATATTGATAGAATCAGGAAGAAGACGTGTAGATTTATAGGTATGGAAGCAGAACATAGAAGAGGAATAGGGTATTTATACTGATGGAAGCAGGAAGAGGGATAGGGGATTTAAAGGGACGGAAACAGGAAGGGGAAGAGGGATATTGATAGAATCAGGAAGAAGATGGATAGATTTATAGGTATTGAAGCAGGAAGAAGATGAGGAATAAGATATTTATGCTGATGGAAGCAGGTTGAGGGAAAGACCGGTTTATGTTGATGGAAGCAGGGAGGGAAAGACCGGTTTATGTTGATGGAAGCAGGAAGGGGGAAGAGGGATTTATGTTGATGGAAGCAGGAAGGGGAAAGAGGGGTTTATGTTGATGGAAGCAGGAAGGGGAAAGAGGGGTTTATGTTGATGGAAGCAGGAAGGGGAAGAGAGGTGTATGTTGATGGAAGCAGGAAGAGGAAGAGGGATTTATGTTGATGGAAGCAGGAAGGGGAAAGAGGGGTTTATGTTGATGGAAGCAGGAAGGGGAAGAGAGGTGTATGTTGATGGAAGCAGGAAGAGGAAATTATGTTGAGGGAAGCAGAAAGGGGAAGAGAGGTGTATGTTGATGGAGGCAGGAAGGGGAAGAGGAAATTCTGTTGATGGAAGCAGGAAGGGGAAGAGGGATTTATGTTGATGGAAGCAGGAAGAGGAAATTATGTTGAGGGAAGCAGAAAGGGGAAGAGAGGTGTATGTTGATGGAAGCAGGAAGGGGAAGAGGAATTTATGTTGATGAAAGCAGAAGTCTTAACTCTGTCCGTGGTTGGATCAGTCCGTTTGATCAATCTTTGTATCCAGACACATCTAACCAGACACAGTTCAAACCTGTGACTAAACCAGCAGCACTTACATACTGATACTCAGTATGACACAAGTCTGAATACGGTCCCTGTAATCTCTGAATAATAAAGTATTTTGTCCCCTTCCCTTTATAGTGCTGTGATTTTTCCATACATGCCCCCACACTCACCCACAGGACACACCAACACTCTTCTCCTTCCATGGGGAGGCAGGAAGGAAGGGGATTTCAGCCGTGAGGTTTAAGGCAGACTTTACTGTGTGGGACCCATTCCTGCTTCCTCTAAACGTGGGGACATGCCACCAAACACTGATTTCTAGCTGCCCAATAAACGCCGCTCACTGACTTCAAAGGGGGAATTTTCACAGACACTGACTGAAAACAAAACAGAAAATATACGTGTAAGAGACGAGTAACCTGGGAAGTCGTTCTGAGTTACCAAACAAACCTCATGAGCGGACTAGCGTTAGGGGTTTATCAGCTAAACTGAGATGTGAGACGATATGGAAAATCAACCAACACAAAACACAGAGTTTACTAAAAGCCGAACGGCAGCCCAGGGACGATTTAGCCACATACAATCCATTTGGCCATTTATAAAAGCAAATTTGAATATCTCAGCCGAATTAGCGCTTTTATTCAGCTGCCATTAGCTTGGCTTTTAAACAAAGCTGATTCTGTTATTTACAGACAGACGAAATGTAACTGTATTTGCTTAATCTGTGCAATGCAATTTTCCTGATACAGAGCTAGAGAACTACTGCACCCCGATAACATGTTACCCCTATACTGCCGACCTAAACACCCCTAAATACCCCCAATGCGAAAGTGATTGCATTTAGTAAATTCAACATCTAGTAAACAGACCCTACGTTTCCAAACAGCCTGGAGAATAAGCTCCCTAGGAGTGAAAGTATATTTAGAATTCTGCTTACAGCGTGTACATTTTGTTACGTACATGTTTGTGCTTACTGAGCGGATATATCTATACTGAATGAATGAGCGTACCCTACAGATTCCCGACACAGCTCTCTACTGCCACCATCTGTCAGTGTGACCTAACTGCACAATGGCACGTCAATTCATTTAATTAAAGCAGGTTCTTTAGGAATTCCTAATGGGGAGCACTGTGTTCAACAACTGCACCTGAATCTTACAGCTCTCTGTGAAAATGTGGCGGCTCTAGGATGACAAGAATGATTTCCCTTGTAAGTGGCTCCATTAGGATTTCATCCTGAAAGTGGAACCGTTAGGGATAAACTGCGTATTTATTGCTTCAGAATTTTTGCAAAACTAAATCTCAGTTAAAGGATTAAAAAAAAAAAAAAAATCACACATTTGGAGAGAGCGTACTGCAAAGGGAGTGCAGGTTACACGAGGGCTGGAGAGAGCGTACTGCTCAGGGAGTGCAGGTTATAGAGAGCCGGAGAGAGCGTACTGCTCAGGGAGTGCAGGTTATAGAGAGCCGGAGAGAGCGTACTGCTCAGGGAGTGCAGGTTATATAGAGCCAGAGAGAGCGTACTGCTCAGGGAGTGCAGGTTATAGAGAGCCGGAGAGAGCGTACTGCTCAGGGAGTGCAGGTTATAGAGAGCCGGAGAGAGCGTACTGCTCAGGGACTGCAGGTTACAGGAGGAGGCTGGAGAGCGTACTGCTCAGGGAGTGCAGGTTATAGAGAGCCCGAGAGAGCGTACTGCTCAGGGAGTGCAGGTTATAGAGAGCCTGAGAGAGCGTACTGCTCAGGGAGTGCAGGTTATAGAGAGCCTGAGAGAGCGTACTGCTCAGGGAGTGCACAATATAGAGAGCCGGAGAGAGCGTTCTGCTCAGGGAGTGCAGGTTATAGAGAGCCGGAGAGAGCGTACTGCTCAGGGAGTGCAGGTTATAGAGAGCCGGAGAGAGCGTACTGCTCAGGGAGTGCAGGTTATAGAGAGCCGGAGAGAGCGTACTGCTCATGGAGTACACAATATAGAGAGCCTGAGAGAGCGTACTGCTCAGAGAGTGCAGGTTACAGGAGGGCTGGAGAGCTTACTGCTCAGGGAGTGCTGGTTATAGAGAGCCGGAGAGAGCGTACTGCTCAGGGAGTGCAGGTTACAGGAGGGCTGGAGAGCATACTGCTCAGGGAGTGCAGGTTATAGAGAGCCAGAGAGAGCGTACTGCTCAGGGAGTGCAGGTTATAGAGAGCCTGAGAGAGCGTACTGCTCAGGGAGTGCAGGTTATAGAGAGCCTGAGAGAGCGTACTGCTCAGGGAGTGCAGGTTATAGAGAGCCTGAGAGAGCGTACTGCTCAGGGAGTGCAGGTTATAGAGAGCCTGAGAGAGCGTACTGCTCAGGGAGTGCACAATATAGAGAGCCGGAGAGAGCGTACTGCTCAGGGAGTGCAGGTTATAGAGAGCCTGAGAGAACGTACTGCTCAGGGAGTGCAGGTTACAGGAGGGCTGGAGAGCATACTGCTCAGGGAGTGCACAATATAGAGAGTCAGAGAGAACGTACTGCTCAGGGAGTGCACAATATAGAGAGCCTGAGAGAGCGTACTGCTCAGGGAGTGCAGATTATAGAGAGCCTGAGAGAGCGTACTGCTCAGAGAGTGCAGGTTATAGAGAGCCGGAGAGAGCGTACTGCTCAGGGAGTGCAGGTTATAGAGAGCCGGAGAGAGCGTACTGCTCAGGGAGTGCAGGTTATAGAGAGCCTGAGAGAGCGTACTGCTCAGGGAGTGCAGGTTATAGAGAGCCGGAGAGAACGTACTGCTCAGGGAGTGCAGGTTACAGGAGGGCTGGAGAGCCGCATTGCTCAGGGAGTGCACAATATAGAGAGCCTGAGAGAGCGTACTGCTCAGGGAGTGCAGGTTATAGAGAGCCTGAGAGAGCGTACTGCTCAGGGAGTGCAGGTTATAGAGAGCCGGAGAGAGCGTACTGCTCAGGGAGTGCAGGTTACAGGAGGGCTGGAGAGCGTACTGCTCAGGGAGTGCACAATATAGAGAGCCTGAGAAAGCGTACTGCTCAGGGAGTGCAGGTTATAGAGAGCCTGAGAGAGCGTACTGCTCAGGGAGTGCAGGTTACAGGAGGGCTGGAGAGCATACTGCAAAGGGAGTGCAGGTTATAGAGAGCCGGAGAGAGCGTACTGCTCAGGGAGTGCAGGTTATAGAGAGCCTGAGAGAGCGTACTGCTCAGAGAGTGCAGGTTATAGAGAGCCGGAGAG
>OW240920.1:7552276-7565375 GCA_933207985.1 Pelobates cultripes | reverse complement strand
CTTCCCAAACAGGTCGCCTGGACCCCAGAGTGCACGGACGCTTTCCAGAAGCTCAAAGCGGTATTGAGTGAGGCCCCTGTGTTGGCAGCGCCCGATTACACTAAACAATTTCTTGTACACACAGATGCCTCCATGTTTGGGCTGGGAGCCGTACTAAGCCAGGTTGGGGCGGATGGCATGGAACACCCGGTGGCATACCTCAGCCGTAAACTTTTGCCCCGAGAAGTCAGCTATGCCACCGTAGAAAAGGAGTGCTTGGCCCTCGTGTGGGCCCTCAAGAAACTTCAGCCCTATCTGTATGGGCGAGCGTTTACCCTTATGACCGACCACAACCCCCTGGTATGGCTCAACCGGGTAGCTGGTGACAACCCCAGGCTACTCCGGTGGAGCCTAGCTCTCCAACCATACAATTTTACCATGCAGTACCGTCCGGGTAAACAAAATGGGAATGCGGATGGACTGTCCCGCCAGACCGAACTGGACACCTAAAAACATACTTTCCTCGGACATCCCCAAGCCAACCCGACTGGGTCTAGGCGGGTATGCCGACCTATGGACTTATAGGGGAGCAGTGTGAAGAAATGACTCCGTTCATCAGGATTTCTACCTTTGTTGCACAAGTTAATTCACCCAATTCAGCTGGAATTCGGCATATAGCTATAATTTCTACCATTCGAATGGATTCAGGCGAATTCCCCGTGTAAACTCTAGGTGGCCGCCATTTCGGCACTTTACACGTGGTCGCGGCCATTTTACGTGCGAACAGCGGTGTTTGCCCGTCAACGCGTGGAACTAAAATCGGATACGCAAACAGGCGAACACCGCTGAGACCTCCATACATCCAGAACTTCGCACGGGAACGACCGAATCACCGGCCGTTCGGTAGTTACATGCAACTTCGTATGGGGATTTCAACGACCACGAAGATGCGAACGGATGGCAGGGCTTTCGTCTCTTTTATTCGCCTAAACGGAGACCGACCGCGGGGCCAAAACTTATGGAACTATTTTCGGCTAGATGATCCGTGCGGTCGGTCAAAACTTTAGTGCTCCATAACTCCCGAACCATTCATCCGAATGGACTGATTTTTTGACATATTGTCCCCACCAGTGAGCACTATCCAGCGGTGTCCAATTTAAAGGTGTACCCCCTGTTTTTGGGGTTCATCCAGAACTGGGGTAAAATAGTGCACGTTTTAATGAAGTTAACTGTTTATCAGAGGGGAGGGAGGTAGGGGCTGTAACCTGTACCTGATTGGTGATTTAATGCCTCCCCCTGGGTGTGTATTTTTTGTCTGTAACCCTAATAAAAAGCAGGCTGGAGATTCCAGACCTCAGATCTACTTGTATCCTGATTCTGGACTCTGACTGTTATTTGGGAATTCGTATGCTTTACCAAGGGGATTATCTTGGGAAGCTGTTATATTTCTTATGGACTTCATTGCTTGGAACTACCTTAGACGCTGGCATTGCAGGAGGAATTATCAAAGCGGTTCAGCTATACTTGATTTCCTTACAAACACTATAACCCCTCCCCCTCCCTGTCAGTCATTATACAGAGACCGATATATAACGCTATAACCCCTCCCCCTCCCTGTCAGTCATTATACAGAGACCGATATATAACGCTGTGAAGAAATGACTCCGTTCATCAGGATTTCTACCTTTGTTGCACAAGTTAATTCACCCAATTCAGCTGGAATTCGGCATATAGCTATAATTTCTACCCTTCGGATGGATTCAGGCGAATTCCCCGTGTAAACTCTAGGTGGCCGCCATTTCGGCACTTTTACACGTGGTCGCGGCCATTTTACGTGCGAACAGCGGTGTTTGCCCGTCAAACGCGTGGAACTAAAATCGGATACGCAAACAGGCGAACACCGCTGAGACCTCCATGCATCCAGAACTTCGCACGGAAAAAACCGAATCACCGGCCGTTCGGTAGTTACATGCAACTTCGTATGGGGATTTCAACGACCACGAAGATGCGAACGGATGGCAGGACTTTCGTTTTTTTTATTCGCCTAAACGGAGACCGACCGCAGGGCCAAAACTTATGGAACTATTTTCGGCTAGATGATCCGTGCGGTCGGTCAAAACTTTAGTGCTCCATAACTCCCGAACCATTCATCCGAATGGACTGATTTTTTGACATATTGTCCCCACCAAGTGAGCACTATCCAGCGGTGCCCAATTTAAAGGTGTACCCCCTGTTTTTGGGGTACATCCAGAACTGGGGTAAAATAGTGCACGTTTTAATGAAGTTAACTGTTTATCAGAGGGGAGGGAGGTAGGGGCTGTAACCTGTACCTGATTGGTGATTTAATGCCTCCCCCTGGGTGTGTATTTTTTTGTCTGTAACCCTAATAAAAAGCAGGGTGGAGATTCCAGACCTCAGATCTACTTGTATCCTGATTCTGGACTCTGACTGTTATTTGGGAATTCGTATGCTTTACCAAGGGGATTATCTTGGGAAGCTGTTATATTTCTTATGGACTTCATTGCTTGGTTCTACCCTAGACGCTGGCATTGCAGGAGGAATTATCAAAGCGGTTCAGCTATACTTGATTTCCTTTACAACTGGTGGCAGCGGTGGGATTCGAATCCCAAATGGACATTTCAAAACAAGCAAAGGAATGAATGGCTCAGCAGTACCAGCTACTTAAAAGAACCACGCTAAAGGACTTACTGGAAGCTCGAGGCAGAGTGGCAAGTAACAAAACAAAAGCCACGATAATTGCGGAGTTAATGCAGAGCGATAATACCAGTAATATAGAGATGGACCAAGAGGAAGAAACCGTGATGCAAAAGGACATCCGATGGACACTCAGTTTATTGGGACCCAATCCATCCTCAGAGGCGATACTGCAGGTCGTAGCACAAGCCAGACAAGCGCAAAAAGAGCGAGATGACCGGGACAGAGCGTCACAGGGGGATTTGCTACACCCCCCGAGAAGTATTGGGGAAATACCAAAGAAGGTAAATTATGCAGCGTTTAAATCATTTGTTGACAATGAAATGGAAATTGACAGTTACTTGCAAGACTTTGAACGTCAGTGTGCACTGGAGGGATTAGACTCCACCAAATGGGCTGCAGTCGTCAGCAGTAAATTGTCAGGTAGAGCAGCCGAGGCGCTGCGAGCAGTACCTGAGGGGGACATACATAATTATGAGAAAATAAAAGACATTTTGTTGGCCAGATATGCGGTAACTCCGGAGGCATACCGGAAAAAGTTTAGAGACCTGAGAAAGACTGGGAGAGATTCCCATACGGAATGGGCTTTTCGCCTGCAGCGGGCAGCCCGCAATTGGATGAAGGGCTGCCAGGCAACCACCCTAGAAGAAGCTTTGCAACTAGTGATACTGGAGCAATTTTTTAATCATACTGCAGAGGACATAAAAGACTGGGTAAAAGATAGGAAACCAAAAACCGTGGAGGAGGCCGCTAGGCTAGCGGACGAGTACCAGGATAACAGGAGGAAGGAGCCAGGGGCGAGCAGACCACCATTTAAGCCTCAGTACACAGCTCCAACAAACCCGGCTCCACCTAGACCTGCCATAGGTAACCCCCCACCGAACCCAGCAAACACACCTCGACCTCCTGCAGTGTGTCACTACTGCAAGCAACCAGGACATTACAAGCATCAGTGCCCTCGCTTAAACCGGGGAAGCTGGGAACGGCCAGCCCCACAACAACCCAGGGCAGCTGCTCACTGTGTGCAACAGGAACACACAGGCCCTGCCCTTAACCACGAAGAACAGTGGAGCGTATTACATGAGGTCAATCCAGTACAAGCTGGGGGGACAACCGGGACCACCACCGCCAATGGATTACCGTCGATGGCGTGGGGGCCCGGGCGCTGAGAGACTCTGGGGCTACTTTGACTGTGGTACAGCCCCACACGGTCAGAGCACAAGCTCGCACCGGACGCACAGTCGCTGTAAGGGTGGCTGGGGGCGCTATTCACAAACTGCCCACCGCTAATATGTTTGTTGATTGGGGTTCCGGGTCTAAACAACTGGAGGTGGGGATTATGCAAGAACTGCCCGCCGAGGTTTTGTTGGGAAATGATGTGGGATGCCTAACCTCCCAACTAGCCCGAGACCCCCCTGCCGAGGCCTACCCGGTTACCACCCGAGCTCAAGCCAGACTGGAAGCTCCGCTGCACTCTGAGGAGAACCAGGTAAGAGTCGAAATACCCCCTTTACCCGATCCCCCCGTACCCTTCTGGGATACCCCCCAGGGGTTTGAACAGGAACAGCGTACTGACCCCACATTAGAAGGCTATAGGAAGGCCGCGGCCGCTACCCCCGAGAACAACCCGCACGAAAAATTTGAGTGGTATAAGGGGTTGCTATATAGGGTAACCGAGGGGGTGGGACAGGGGGCTACCCAGGTCATAAAAAGACAGTTAGTTGTGCCCCGTAAATTTCGGGCTGAGTTGTTAAAACTCAGTCATGACATTCCCCTAGCAGGACATTTAGGGGTCAAAAAGACCAGAGACAGGTTAACTCAAACCTTCTTCTGGCCCAGAGCTACCCAGGACCTAAAGTACTATTGTAGGACATGTGATGTATGCCAAAGGGTAGGAAAAAGGGGAGACCTTCGGAAGGCTAAGCTTCACCCCCTACCCATCATCGAACAGCCCTTCCACCGAGTAGCGGTGGATTTAATAGGTCCCCTCAGTCGCCCCAGTCCGTCGGGCAAAAAGTTTATCCTAACGGTGGTTGACTACGCCACTAGATACCCGGAGGCAGTCGCCCTCACCAATATAGAGGCCGAGACCGTGGCAGAGGCCCTTATTCAGATATTCACCCGAGTAGGTTTCCCGCAGGAGATACTCTCCGATCGGGGGACGCAGTTCACAGCTACCCTGACGCAACAACTGTGGCAGAGCTGTGGAGTGCAACCCCTGTTCAGCGCCCCGTATCATCCCCAGACTAACGGGCTCTGTGAACGTTTCAATGGCACTCTAAAACAGATGCTAAAAACTTTTACAGAGTCCCACAAGAATTGGGAAAAATTCCTTCCCCACCTTCTGTTTGCCTACCGTGAGGTGCCCCAGGCCTCCACTGGGTTTTCCCCCTTCGAACTCCTGTACGGGAGAAAAGTTCGGGGCCCACTGGAGCTCGTACGGGAACACTGGGAGGGCAATACAGATGAGGGGGGAGTCCCTATCGTCCAGTATGTCCTGGAGTTCCGGGACCGTCTGCGGGCCCTCACCGAATCGGTTCGGGAGAACCTGCAGGCGGCCCAGGAGGACCAGAAAAAGTGGTACGATAGGAGGGCCCAGGATAGAGTGCTGGACTTAGGGCAGAAGGTACTGGCTCTGAGGCCCGTTAAAAAGGACAAGCTGCAAGCAGCCTGGCAGGGACCCTTTAAGGTAGTGGAACAGGTTAGCGAGACTACCTACATCGTGAGCAAATGCTCAGATGAAAGGCTGACCAAAGCCTTCCATGTGAACATGCTCAAACCATATTTTGAAAGGACAGAGGAGGTGGGCGCCGTGTGCGCCCCCGCCACAGAGGATAGTGAAGGGCTTCCCCTGCCTGACTTACTGGAGACCACCCCCTGTACTATTGACCAAGTAAGCTTGGGGCAAAATTTAGACCTCCTGGAGAAAGGTGAGGCTACCCATCTGCTGCAGGGATACCGAGAGATGTTTTCCGCTACCCCCGGCTATACCTCCGCTGCGGTACACCGTGTGGAAACCCAGGGAGAGACGCCCCTACGGCAACAGCCATATCGGATCCCGGAAGCAGTACGTGAGAGTATGCTCACCGAGTTAAGGGATATGTTACGGCTAGGGGTAATAGAACCCTCCCAAAGTCCTTGGGCCTCCCCGGTGGTACTAGTACCGAAGCGCGACGGCACTACGCGCTTCTGTGTAGATTACCGGAGGCTTAACGACCGTACCATAACCGATGCCTACCCCATGCCTAGAATAGATGAGCTCTTAGATCGTATGGCGGGGGGGAACTACTTGACTACCCTGGACCTGTGCAAGGGTTATTGGCAGATCCCCCTGGAGCCTGCGGCCATCCCCAAGTCGGCGTTCGTCACCCCGTTTGGGCTATACCAATTCAAGGTTATGCCCTTTGGGATGAAGAACGCCCCGGCTACGTTTCAGCGGATGGCGGATAGGCTCCTGGAGGGGTTGCAGGACTTCGCATGTGCGTATCTAGATGATATTGCCATCTATAGCCGCACATGGGGAGACCATCTGGGTCATGTGTCCAGGGTACTCGAACGAATCCACCTCGCCGGGCTCACTTTGAAACCCGACAAGTGTCACGTAGGCCTAGCCGAGGTCCAGTATCTAGGCCACCGTGTCGGCTCCGGTAGACAACGCCCAGAGCCCGCTAAGGTAGAAGCCATAGCTAACTGGCCCCAACCTCGGACCAAAACCCAGGTACTGGCTTTCTTAGGGACGGCCGGGTATTATAGGAAGTTCGTCCCAGAATATAGCGCCCTGGCCAAGCCCCTCACGGACCTTACCAAAAAGGCCCTTCCCAAACAGGTCTCCTGGACCCCAGAGTGCACGGACGCTTTCCAGAAGCTCAAACGGCCTTGAGTGAGGCCCCTGTGTTGGCAGCACCCGATTACACTAAACAATTTCTCGTCCACACAGATGCCTCCATGTTTGGGCTGGGAGCCGTACTAAGCCAGGTGGGGGCGGATGGCATGGAACACCCGGTGGCCTACCTCAGCCGTAAACTTTTGCCCCGAGAAGTCAGCTATGCCACCGTAGAAAAAGAGTGCTTGGCCCTCGTGTGGGCCCTCAAGAAACTTCAGCCCTATCTGTATGGGCGAGCGTTTACCCTTATGACCGACCACAACCCCCTGGTATGGCTCAACCGGGTAGCTGGTGACAACCCCAGGCTACTCCGGTGGAGCCTAGCTCTCCAACCATACAATTTTACCATGCAGTACCGTCCGGGTAAACAAAATGGGAATGTGGATGGACTGTCCCGCCAGACCGAACTGGACACCTAAAAACATACTTTCATCGGACATCCCCAAGCCAACCCGACAGGGTCTAGGCGGGTATGCCGACCTATGGACTTATAGGGGAGCAGTGTGAAGAAATGACTCCGATCATCAGGATTTCTACCTTGTTGCACAAGTTAATTCACCCAATTCAGCTGGAATTCGGCATATAGCTATAATTTCTACCCTTCGGATGGATTCAGGCGAATTCCCCGTGTAAACTCTAGGTGGCCGCCATTTGGCACTTTACACGTGGTCGCGGCCATTTTACGTGCGAACAGCGGTGTTTGCCCGTCAAACGCGTGGAACTAAAATCGGATACGCAAACAGGCGAACACCGCTGAGACCTCCATACATCCAGAACTTCGCACGGAAAAAACCGAATCACCGGCCGTTCGGTAGTTACATGCAACTTCGTATGGGGATTTCAACGACCACGAAGATGCGAACGGATGGCAGGGCTTTCGTCTTCTTTTATTCGCCTAAACGGAGACCGACCGCAGGGCCAAAACTTATGGAACTATTTTCGGCTAGATGATCCGTGCGGTCGGTCAAAACTTTAGTGCTCCATAACTCCCGAACCATTCATCCGAATGGACTGATTTTTTGACATATTGTCCCCACCAGTGAGCACTATCCAGCGGTGCCCAATTTAAAGGTGTACCCCCTGTTTTTGGGGTACATCCAGAACTGGGGTAAAATAGTGCACGTTTTAATGAAGTTAACTGTTTATCAGAGGGGAGGGAGGTAGGGGCTGTAACCTGTACCTGATTGGTGATTTAATGCCTCCCCCTGGGTGTGTATTTTTTGTCTGTAACCCTAATAAAAAGCAGGCTGGAGATTCCAGACCTCAGATCTACTTGTATCCTGATTCTGGACTCTGACTGTTATTTGGGAATTCGTATGCTTTACCAAGGGGATTATCTTGGGAAGCTGTTATATTTCTTATGGACTTCATTGCTTGGATCTACCCTAGACGCTGGCATTGCAGGAGGAATTATCAAAGCGGTTCAGCTATACTTGATTTCCTTACAGTATTGCTTTGACATTCTATATTCTTAATTAACATTTCATTTTCTAAAATATGCAGTTACTCATCTGTAAAATAATCTATGGAAATTTCATTTTAAGGGAAATTGAAAAATGTTGCAATGGCTTAATTTTTGTTTTGTTTCCATATGTATAAGAAATCAATTATTGCTTGATGTCTAACATCTCAAAAAGCAAATGAAAATATTTCAGATTTTATTTCTTCTCTTTGCTAATTTATTTCACTGCATTTTTTTTACGAATTTATGGCTGTTTTATATACTAGTCAATTGACTTGTCATATCATGTGTCAATAATATGATTCAGTAAACAGTTTCTTGTTTTATAATATGTAGATAGGCTATCTTCCAACCTTCATAATATTTTAAACCCCTTAAGGACTTTTGAGATGCGACACGTTTGTAACCAGAGCTTTTTTGGCACTTTTGTCATGCATTTATACCACCACAATTCTGTTTAAGTGCACCCCTATATATTATATATAATTTTAATAGAGAAATAGGACTTTCTTTTCCCCCTATGTAAATACAAACAGCAATGATAAATATGAATACAATATTTTAATTTGAAAAAAGGTGATTTTTTTTTCTCAGCTTTACATTTAATAATTACCACACAAGTGCAACTAAATAAAACCAGCTCAAAATATATATTTACTAATAAGTGCTGATTGTTTAAATGACCAATATGTATAGGATTTCTGTAAATTCAATTAATAGAAGTTATAAAACAAATATTGCAAAAAGTAAATTATGTCACTCCGTTCCTATATTCCTAAACCAGTGTTAGAGGCGCAAGCTAGGAAGTTCCATAGCAACTGCAGTGCATGCGTGGTAAGTGATAACTTCCATTTCCTTTCAGCCTGAAACAATGACACTGGAGGAGCTGGGACAGAAATGAGTATTTCACTCTCTACAACTGTTCATTCAGTTCTGGTATCAACCATTGGAGACTGACTGGACTGTGGAGGACACTGGCCAAGGATTCTGTTGCTTCTCTCTCCCCACCAGCCCATTTGCACACTATAAGTGCCACTTACACAAACTTTGAGTGGGAGATCAAAAGTGTGTTTAATTTATTCTAGTGTGAGACTGGCAAAGTGGTTAGCTTACTGCTGTACCTAGCCACTGCCAGTGCCCTTTACACCAAATTTCAGTCTAGGTCATTGACCCTAGAGTAAGACTGATCAGGTTACTGATGCGCCTAACCACTGCTAGTGCTACTTATACCAGCTTTAATTCACTGATTTAGTGTGTGACAGATATTTTTATGACTGTTTAATGGTGTGACTACTACCTCTGCAGACACAGTTGATGTAACCCAATAGGGCACTGTTTTTTAACCTTACACTTATGGATAGTCACTCACACTACAGACTGGATGTGTATGAAAGCTTTGTTCTTCTTAAGGTGGAAGGGGTGAGAAAGTCATCAATTGCCTAATCACTTTTTCCTTTCATTTTTTAATGCAGGTATAATAATATAACTCAAATGCAAATATTCCAGGTATTGTATAGGCAAGGCAATAGTATAGCCATGTTATTCCATTGCAGTACACTAATATGTGCCCTTTCCTATCGTTTTTATTTGTTTGAATCATTTTCCTGAAATATATTCCTGAACAAAATTCATCCAAACTTAAATGCCATATGAATTAATTTTGGACCTTCCAAACTTGTCATCCAAATGTTTTTTTTTTGTTTGTTTTTTTGCACATCTACTGTTCAATTACTTTATAACCCATATTATGTGTCAGCTGTAGAGTTAAAAATGAATTCCCTTACTATTCGGAAACTGCAAAATCTCTGCATACTGAGCCAATTCACCACAAACACGTTACAGCTGAATGGGAATGCAACAATTTCTAGATTTTTACTACTAAAAAAAAAAAAGTTTTGCAAATGAAGACCTCCTTTTATGGGAACATAATTAAGGTTGCTATTAGTACAAAAAGTTAGCTGCCGCAGCATTAGTCATTAGTGATGTCGCGAACCCGAAATTTTCGGTTCGCGAACGGCGAACGCGAACTTCCGCAAATGTTCGCGAACCGGCGAACCGCCCGAAACGCCATTGACTTCAATGGGGAGGCGAATTTTAAAACACACAGGGACTCTTTCTGGCCACAATAGGGATGGAAAAGTTGTTTCAAGGGGACTAACACCTGACTGTGGCATGCCGGAGGGGGATCCATGGCAAAACTCCCATGGAAAATTACACAGTTGATACAGAGTCTGGTTTTAATCCATAAAGGGCAGAAATCACCTAACATTCCTAAATCACAATCAATATGGATTGACACCTGACATATGACATGTTGACACCTTGACATATGGATTGACACCTGTCCTCAGAGCCCCTGATGCACACGGACACAGAGCAGAATAGAGACTGGTCCCCCTACATAGGGTCACTTGGCAGATATGGATTGACACCTGTCCTAAGGATCCCTGATACACACTGACACAGAGCAGAATAGGGACTGTTCCCCCTACATCGGGTCACTTGGCAGATATGGATTGACACCTTGTTACAAACTGCTATTTGTAACGGGCCCTTTAAATGGCAAATTGCCCTGTTTCCCTGGGTTGTGGAGAAGCCTCTTTGCCAGCCTCCTCCCGCATGACTATGGCCCCTGGGAGATTGTGAAAATGTATGCACTTTTATTTGGTGTGTATGGCCCTTTAAGACTGTCGGTGGGCATATTGGGGCTTATGGACTCTTTATGTGACTGGTGCTGGCCCTTTAAACACCTTTTTTGGGACATCAGGAAGATTGGGACACTGCCCCTTTAAGGCCGTGTCCCCAGACTTGTTGGGGACACGGCCCCTTTAAGACGGTGTCCCCTGTGTCCCCAGACCTGGTGCAAACCCTTTGTGCCTGCCTTGCTATTTCCCACTTGGTTCAGTAAATGGGAAATTATTTCAGCTGCAGAGACTAAGTCCCATTCGGCGATGGGACTTAGTCTTTTTTTCAGCCGTTTTTTTCAGCCTTATTTCAGCTGCAGAGACTAAGTCCCATTCGGCGATGGGACTTAGTCTTTTTTTCAGCCGTTTTTTCAGCCTTATTTCAGCTGCAGAGACTAAGTCCCATTCGGCGATGGGACTTAGTCTTTTTTTCAGCCGTTTTTTTCAGCCTTATTTCAGCTGCAGAGACTAAGTCCCATTCGGCGATGGGACTTAGTCTTTTTTTCAGCCGTTTTTTTCAGCCTTATTTCAGCTGCAGAGACTAAGTCCCATTCGGCGATGGGACTTAGTCGTTTTTTTCAGCCTTATTTCAGCTGCAGAGACTAAGTCCCATTCGGCGATGGGACTTAGTCTTTTTTTCAGCCGTTTTTTTCAGCCTTATTTCAGCTGCAGAGACTGTCCCATTCGCGATGGGACTTAGTCGTTTTTTCAGCCTGAAATAGACCGACCTCACAGCCCAAATCTATGGAACTGTTTTGGGCAGGAAAATGTGCTTGCAGTCGGTCATAAAGGGACCTACAGCTAACTTTTTAACCCCTGGATGGATTTGGCTGGATTTTTGGTTATATTATGTTTTAAGTGTGCTGATTCCAAATATGTAATTATGAAGATGGGATGTGTAGTTTTAAAAGTTACAGGGTATGGCTAAAAACTGTATTTTACTGCCTGTGTTTAATTATGTTAATCTCTTCCCAAACGTCATTTCGTTCAAAGTGGAGAGAATGTTAAAAAAATATATTTTTGTTCGGAGTGTGAGAAATGCTTTTCAGCCGCTTCTAATCTTAAGCATCATTTGAGGAGCCATACAGGAGAGAACCTTATTTGTGGTGTGTTTAGTATTGTTCTGATCAGTTTAATACCTTCCGCGTCTCCTATCAGTGGACGTGTATATGGCAGCCATTTTAGGAACCGCATACCTGGGACCCGAGCAAGGTCACCTCGTTCAACAGGCGACAACATTTGTCCCTGGAAAACTATCCTGGACATTATGTACAATTTGTATGGATATGGCAGTGATTTCTGTAACAGGGAGATGGAAGAAGATGCTTGGTCGGTCCTCTTAATTCAAATTTGGGGCACTGCGCGGTCAAGCTAATGTGCCACCAGATAGGAGGGGTGTGTTTAGTATTGTTCTGATCAGTCATCACCTTCCGCTGCCTCCTATCAGTGGTCGCACACCGCAGTGATTTCTGTAACAGGGAGATGGAAGAAGATGCTTGGTCGGTCCTCTTAATTCAAATTTGGGGCACTGCGCGGTCAAGCTAATGTGCCACCAGATAGGAGTGGTGTGTTTAGTATTGTTCTGATCAGTTTAATACCTTCCGCGTCTCCTATCAGTGGTCGCGTACACGGCATTGATTTTTGTAACAGGGAGATGGAAGAAGAGGCTTGGTCGGTCCTCTTACTGCAAATTTTGGGGCACTGCGCGGTCAAGCTAATGTGACACCAGATAGGAGTGGAGTGTTTAGTACTATTTTTATCAGTTTAATACCTGTGTGAGAAATGCTTTTCAGCCGCTTCTAATCTTAAGCATCATTTGAGGAGTCATACAGGAGAGAAACCTTATTTGTGGTGTGTTTAGTATTGTTCTGATCAGTTTAATACCTTCCGCGTCTCCTATCAGTGGACGTGTATATGGCAGCCATTTTAGGAACCGTACACCTGGGACCCGAGCAAGGTCACCTCGTTCAACAGGCGACAACATTTGTCCCCGGAAAACTATCCTGGACATTCTGTACAATTTGTATGGATATGGCAGTGATTTCTGTAACAGGGAGATGGAAGAAGATGCTTGGTCGGTCCTCTTAATTCAAATTTGGGGCACTGCGCGGTCAAGCTAATGTGCCACCAGATAGGAGTGGTGTGTTTAGTATTGTTCTGATCAGTTTGGTGAATAATACCTTCCACGCCTCTATCAGTGGTCGTGTACACGGCATTGATTTTTGTAACAGGGAGATGGAAGAAGAGGCTTGGTCGGTCCTCTTACTGCAAATTTGGGGCACTGCGCGGTCAAGCTAATGTGCCACCAGATAGGAGTGGGGTGTTTAGTATTGTTCTTATCAGTTTAATACCTTCCACGTCTCCTATCAGTGGTCG
>OW240920.1:7440085-7552176 GCA_933207985.1 Pelobates cultripes | reverse complement strand
TGCAGCGGGCAGCCCGCAATTGGATGAAGGGCTGCCAGGCAACCACCCTAGAAGAAGCTTTGCAACTAGTGATACTGGAGCAATTTTTTAATCATACTGCAGAGGACATAAAAGACTGGGTAAAAGATAGGAAACCAAAAACCGTGGAGGAGGCCGCTAGGCTAGCGGACGAGTACCAGGATAACAGGAGGAAGGAGCCAGGGACGAGCAGACCACCATTTAAGCCTCAGTACACAGCTCCAACAAACCCGGCTCCACCTAGACCTGCCATAGGTCACCCCCCACCGAACCCAGCAAACACACCTCGACCTCCTGCAGTGTGTCACTACTGCAAGCAACCAGGACATTACAAGCATCAGTGCCCTCGCTTAAACCGGGGAGGCTGGGAACGGCCAGCCCCACAACAACCCAGGGCAGCTGCTCACTGTGTGCAACAGGAACACACAGGCCCTGCCCTTAACCACGAAGAACAGTGGAGCGTATTACATGAGGTCAATCCAGTACAAGCTGGCGGGGACAACCGGGACCACCACCGCCAATGGATTACCGTCGATGGCGTGGGGGCCCGGGCGCTGAGAGACTCTGGGGCTACTTTGACTGTGGTACAGCCCCACACGGTCAGAGCACAAGCTCGCACCGGACGCACAGTCGCTGTAAGGGTGGCTGGGGGCGCTATTCACAAACTGCCCACCGCCAATATGTTTGTTGATTGGGGTTCCGGGTCTAAACAACTGGAGGTGGGGATTATGCAAGAACTGCCCGCCGAGGTTTTGTTGGGAAATGATGTGGGATGCCTAACCTCTCAACTAGCCCGAGACCCCCCTGCCGAGGCATACCCGGTTACCACCCGAGCTCAAGCCAGACTGGAAGCTCCGCTGCACTCTGAGGAGAACCAGGTAAGAGTCGAAATACCCCCTTTACCCGATCCCCCCGTACCCTTCTGGGATACCCCCCAGGGTTTGAACAGGAACAGCGTACTGACCCCACATTAGAAGGCTATAGGAAGGCCGCGGCCGCTACCCCCGAGAACAACCCGCACGAAAAATTTGAGTGGTATAAGGGGTTGCTATATAGGGTAACCGAGGGGGTGGGACAGGGGGCTACCCAGGTCATAAAAAGACAGTTAGTTGTGCCCCGTAAATTTCGGGCTGAGCTGTTAAAACTCAGTCATGACATTCCCCTAGCAGGACATTTAGGGGTCAAAAAGACCAGAGACAGGTTAACTCAAACCTTCTTCTGGCCCAGAGCTACCCAGGACCTAAAGTACTATTGTAGGACATGTGATGTATGCCAAAGGGTAGGGAAAAGGGGAGACCTTCGAAGGCCAAGCTTCACCCCCTACCCATCATCGAAGCCCTTCCAATCGAAAGTAGCTGTGGATTTAATAGGGTCCCCCAGTCGCCCCAGTCCGGCCGGGCAAAAAGTTTATCCTAACGGGTGGTTGACTACGCCTACTCAGATACCGGAGGCAGTCGCCTCTCACCAATATAGAGGCCGCAGACCGCGGCAGAGGCCCTTATTCAGATATTCACCCGAGTAGGTTTTCCGCAGGAGATACTCTCCGATCGGGGGACGCAGTTCACAGCCACCCTGACGCAACAACTGTGGCAGAGCTGTGGAGTGCAGCCCCTGTTCAGCGCCCCGTATCATCCCCAGACTAACGGGCTCTGTGAACGTTTCAATGGCACTCTAAAACAGATGCTAAAAACTTTTACAGAGTCCCACAAGAATTGGGAAAAATTCCTTCCCCACCTTCTGTTTGCCTACCGTGAGGTGCCCCAGGCCTCCACTGGGTTTTCCCCCTTCGAACTCCTGTACGGGAGGAAAGTTCGGGGCCCACTGGAGCTCGTACGGGAACACTGGGAGGGCAATACAGATGAGGGGGGAGTCCCTATCGTCCAGTATGTCCTGGAGTTCCGGGACCGTCTGCGGGCCCTCACCGAATCGGTTCGGGAGAACCTGCAGGCGGCCCAGGAGGACCAGAAAAAGTGGTACGATAGGAGGGCCCAGGATAGAGGGCTGGACTTAGGGCAGAAGGTACTGGCTCTGAGGCCCGTTAAAAAGGACAAGCTGCAAGCAGCCTGGCAGGGACCCTTTAAGGTAGTGGAACAGGTTAGCGAGACTACCTACATCGTGAGCAAATGCTCAGATGAAAGGCTGACCAAAGCCTTCCATGTGAACATGCTCAAACCATATTTTGAAAGGACAGAGGAGGTGGGCGCCGTGTGCGCCCCGCCACAGAGGATAGTGAAGGGCTACCCCTCCCTGACTTACTGGATACCACCCCCTGTACTATTGACCAAGTAAGCTTGGGGCAAAATTTAGACCACCTGGAGAAAGGCGAGGCTACTCAACTGCTGCAGGGATACCGAGAGATGTTTTCCGCTACCCCCGGCTATACCTCCGCTGCGGTCCACCGTGTGGAAACCCAGGGAGAGACGCCCCTACGGCAACAGCCATATCGGATCCCGGAAGCAGTACGTGAGAGTATGCTCACCAAGTTAAGGGATATGTTACGGCTAGGGGTAATAGAACCCTCCCAAAGTCCTTGGGCCTCCCCGGTGGTACTAGTACCAAAGCGCGACGGCACTACGCGCTTCTGCGTAGATTACCGGAGGCTTAACGACCGTACCATAACCGATGCCTACCCCATGCCTAGAATAGATGAGCTCTTAGATCGTATGGCGGGGGGGAACTACTTGACTACCCTGGACCTGCAAGGGTTATTGGCAGATCCCCCTGAGCCTCGCTGCCATCCTGTCGGCGCCGTCACCCCGCTTGGGCTACACCACCAAGGTTGGCGCCCTTTACGAAGAACGCCCGCCACGCTTCAGCCGGATGCATGCGATGGGCTCCCGGAGGGATTGTAGGATCACCGCATGCGCGTATCTAGACGATACTTGCTATCTATAGCCGCACATGGGGAGACATCCATCTGGGTCATGTCCAGGGTACTCAACGTAATCCACCTCACGCCGGCTCACTCTTAAACCCGACACAACGTCAATGCAGGCCTAGCCGAGGTCCACAGTATCTGTCACCGGTCGGCCCGTAGACAACGCCCAGAGCCCGCTAAGGTAGAGGCCATAGCTAACTGGCCCCAACCCCGGACCAAAACCCAGGTACTGGCTTTCTTAGGGACGGCCGGGTATTACAGGAAGTTCGTCCCAGAATATAGCGCCCTGGCCAAGCCCCTCACGGACCTTACCAAAAAGGCCCTTCCCAGACAGGTCGCCTGGACCCCAGAGTGCACGGACGCTTTCCAGAAGCTCAAAGCGGCATTGAGTGAGGCCCCTGTGTTGGCAGCGCCCGATTACACTAAACAATTTCTTGTACACACAGATGCCTCCATGTTTGGGCTGGGAGCCGTACTAAGCCAGGTTGGGGCGGATGGCATGGAACACCCGGTGGCATACCTCAGCCGTAAACTTTTGCCCCGAGAAGTCAGCTATGCCACCGTAGAGAAAGAGTGCTTGGCCCTCGTGTGGGCCCTCAAGAAACTTCAGCCCTATCTGTATGGGCGAGCGTTTACCCTTATGACCGACCACAACCCCCTGGTATGGCTCAACCGGGTAGCTGGTGACAACCCTTATATTACCCGTGGAGCCTAGCCTCCAACCATACAATTTTACCATGCAGTAAATCGGCCCGGTAAACAAAATGGGAACGGATGGACTGTCCCTACCAGACCAACTGACACCTAAAATCGATTTCATCGACATCCCCAAGCCAACCGACAGGCCCAGCGGTGGCGTCGACCCATGGACTGGAGTAGGGAGCAGTGTGAAGAAATACCCGTTCATCAGGATTTCTACCTTGTTGCACAAGTTAATTCACCCACCAGCTGGAATTCGGCATATAGCTTTAATTTCTACCCTTCGGATGGATTCAGGCGAATTCCCCGTGTAAAATCTAGGTGGCCGCCATTTCGGCACTTTACACGTGGCCGCGGCCATTTTACGTGCGAACAGCGGTGTTTGCCCGTCAAACGCGTGGAACTAAAATCGGATACACAAACAGGCGAACACCGCTGAGACCTCCATACATCCAGAACTTCGCACGGAAAAAACCGAATGACCGGCCGTTCGGTAATTACATGCAACTTCGTATGGGGATTTCAACGACCACGAAGATGCGAACGGATGGCAGGACTTTCGTCTTTTTTATTCGCCTAAACGGAGACCGACCGCAGGGCCAAAACTTATGGAACTATTTTCGGCTAGATGATCCGTGCGGTCGGTCAAAACTTTAGTGCTCCATATCTCCCGAACCATTCATCCGAATGGACTGATTTTTTGACATATTGTCCCCACCAGTGAGCACTATCCAGCGGTGCCCAATTTAAAGGTGTACCCCCTGTTTTTGGGGTACATCCAGAACTTTCAAAGGCAAAAATAGTGCACGCTTTAATGAAGTTAACTGTTTATCAGAGGGAGGGAGGTAGGGGCTGTAACCTGTACCTGATTGGTGATTAATGCCTCCCCCTGGGTGTGTGTGTATTTTTGTCTGTAACTTAATAAAAGTATAGGTTGAGATTCAGACCCTCAGATCTACTTGTATCCTGATTCTGACTCTGACCGTTATTTGGGAATTCAGATGCTTTACCAAGGGATTATCTTGGGAAGCCGTTATATTTCTTATGGACTTCATTGCTTGAACTACCTTAGACGCTGGTGACAGGAGGAATTATCAAAGCCGTGTTCAGCTATACTTGATTTCCCTTACAGTACTGCTCAGGGAGTGCACAATATAGAGAGCCTGAGAGAGCGTACTGCTCAGGGACTGCAGGTTATAGAGAGCCTGAGAGAGCATACTGCTCAGGGAGTGCAGGTTATAGAGAGCCGGAGAGAGCGTACTGCTCAGGGAGTGCAGGTTACAGGAGGGCTGGAGAGCGTACTGCTCAGGGAGTGCACAATATAGAGAGCCTGAGAGAGCGTACTGCTCAGGGAGTGCAGGTTATAGAGAGCCTGAGAGAGCGTACTGCTCAGGGAGTGCAGGTTACAGGAGGGCTGGAGAGCATACTGCAAAGGGAGTGCAGGTTATAGAGAGCCGGAGAGAGCGTACTGCTCAGGGAGTGCAGGTTACAGGAGGGCTGGAGAGCATACTGCAAAGGGAGTGCAGGTTATAGAGAGCCGGAGAGAGCGTACTGCTCAGAGAGTGCACAATATAGAGAGCCGGAGAGAGCGTACTGCTCAGGGAGTGCAGGTTATAGAGAGCCGGAGAGAGCGTACTGCTCAGGGAGTGCACGATATAGAGAGCCTGAGAGAACGTACTGCAAAGGGAGTGCAGGTTATAGAGAGCCGGAGAGAGCGTACTGCTCAGGGAGTGCAGGTTATAGAGAGCCGGAGAGAGCGTACTGCTCAGGGAGTGCACAATATAGAGAGCCGGAGAGAGCGTACTGCTCAGGGAGTGCAGGTTATAGAGAGCCGGAGAGAGCGTACTGCTCAGGGAGTGCACAATATAGAGAGCCTAAGAGAGCGTACTGCTCATGGAGTACAGGTTATAGAGAGCCGGAGAGAGCGTACTGCTCAGGGAGTGCACGATATAGAGAGCCTGAGAGAGCAGGTTATAGAGAGCAGGAGAGAGCAGGTTATAGAGAGCTGGAGATAGCAGGTTATAGAGAGCCGGAGAGAGCATACTGCTCAGGGAGTGCAGGATATAGAGCGCTAGAGAGAGCACACTGGCAATAACACAAACACTATGCTAAACATGTATATGAAATACAAATACATGATGCCCACACACACACAAGTGTATCGGTAACGAGTATCTACCTACGCATTTGTCTCTTAGCTGGTTCCGATGGCAGTTTTGGCAGAGCTCTTTTCTCCAAATACCAGAGCGGATTAGAAGGACTCACAGCACACGCTGAGCCCCTAGAAATGGAGTCTCTGCGAGTCTTTTTACCAGGTAAATCCTTTCTGTAGAGCAGTCTGTTTTAGTCTCTACCATGCACAGTGTAAACAATCAGGAAGACATTACAAAATCTAACCCCCAGAGCTAACAATCAGCAATGAAAAAATTGTCTGCTGACGGTAGTAACAGCTGACCAACCAACTTCAAAGACTAGTTACACCTGTGAATGTCCACTTGTCCATAGCCTGGAGTGTGAAATTACAGGATATATCCTTTCACTCGACATGCTGCCTGCAAAGCTCGGTCCTGAGGAGTGCCGCTGGCTGCTGAAACTGAGCATGGCCTCACTGAGCCAGTGGGCAATCTGCCTAAAGTCTCGTCTCTTTAAACTGAGCTATGCCAAGAGACTCTAAAGTGGACCAATCTGTTTTAATGCTTTAGAATATAAGCTCTTTTGGCCAGGGCCCTCTCCACCTACTGTTCCCGTATGTGACACGTTTTGTTAGAATCAAATATTTATCTCGTTTACCTGTTTTACAGCTCTGTGGGATATGTTGGCGCTATATCAGTAATTGTATTGCATTATATAGATAAAATCCTAATGGAACAGTCCCAGAACCATAAACACTACAGCTCTCTGTAGTGGTTATGGTGCCAGGAGTGAACCTAGGACTTCTAAAGACTTCCGACTCTCCAGGGTTAGTAGTAGAGGTGAAAAGCAGCACTCGGTGGATCCCAGGTAACAAGTCTAACCACGCCTTCCAATGGACGGTGCCAGGGCCATCTTGGCACCATAACCACAACAGTGAGCTTTGAGATGCCATGTTTCTGCTGTAAAACAAGTGAAGTTCAAATCCAAGAAACGCCTTCTTCGCAGCTTATCAGGGCAGAACAAGTACGAAAAAGGTGAAGAAGGAAAAACAGCTAGGTTTATAAACTGGAGTAGTCACAAAGTAAAAATAAAAAAAAGAGAAATATAAAAGGGTTTAAAAGATAAAAAATTAAATTGCAAATTGCATGATATGAGCCATAACAGCCAAACTTGGAGATTGTTCTACTTTTTTACAGTTCGGTTATTTAGTTTTTTCCAGAAATCCCTGTTTAATGAATAAACCGCTTGGCGTGAAAGTTCGTCAGAGAAGAACGACGAAGGTTCCGCTTTAAAACAAACATTCTCTTTTATTGCACATCGCTGCCCGGAATCCTGCGCACACAAAGTCCAGTCTGAGTTTACAAATCTGACGCACTATAAACACTGGGTTAACTGTTTAACCATCTGACGTCTCTTTAAATCTCCGGGATAATCTGTCAAACAGAACTTACTATTAAAGTCTATGGCGATTCTTAATAAATCATTTGGAAGGTTTGTCTAACAGATTGTGATCTCAGGAAAAGCTCACTATTATTTAACAAGAGGACTAGTTACCCACAGAGATTATAAAGAGGACTCTCTGCCCAGGTTATAAAGAGGACTCTCTGCCCAGGTAAGTTATCTGGTGAATGAACTAGAGGACTAGTTACCCACAGAGGTTATAAAGAGGACTCTCTGCCCAGGTAAGTTATCTGGTGAATGAACTAGAGGACTAGTTACCCACAGAGGTTATAAAGAGGACTCTCTGCCCAGGTAAGTTATCTGGTGAATGAACTAGAAGACTAGTTACACACAGAGGTTATAAAGAGGACTCTCTGCCCAGGTAAGTTATCTGGTGAATGAACTAGAGGACTAGTCGCTCTTTTTCATGATCCAGGTTACCCCATGAGCAAGGATCGGTACAGAGATCCCAGATTATATAAAATCAGCTCACATACCTGTTTAATGTAGACACTTGCAGAACAATCACAGCTCTCATCTGCTTTCTGATCACAGCCGTTTCATCACCAACCTTTGACCGGCTACAAGCACTTACTTCCCCCTAGTCACATTGCTCCAGGGAACCAACCAACTGATAACAGAGGAATTCATTAGAGAATGAGTAACAATGTGACAGCGTAGGAATTAATAAAAATGTGGATTAGGAAGTGGCGAAACTGAGAAATACGGTAGGAGATGTTATAACATACAACTGGAGTAAAAATACAGGGTATATATAGTAATAAGAGTTATATGGAGTTATAGGGAGAGGGAGGGTTACATGGAGTAATAGGGAGGGTTATATGGAGTAATAGGAGGAGTTATAGGGAGGGTTATATGGAGTAATAGGAGGAGTTATAGGGAGAGTTATATGGAGTAATAGAAGGGGTTATAGGGAGGTTATATGGAGTAATAGGAGGAGTTATAGGGAGGATTATATGGAGTAATAGGAGGAGTTATAGGGAGGGTTATATGGAGTAATAGGAGGGGTTATAGGGAGGGTTATATGGAGTAATAGGAGGGGTTATAGGGAGGGTTATATGGAGTAATAGAAGAGGTTATAGGGAGGTTATATGGAGTAATAGGAGGAGTTATAGGGAGGATTATATGGAGTAATAGGAGGAGTTATAGGGAGGGTTATATGAAGTAATAGGAGAAGTTATAGGGAGGGTTATATGGAGTAATAGGAGGGGTTATAGGGAGGGTTATATGGAGTAATAGGAGGAGTTATAGGGAGGGTTATATGGAGTAATAGGAGGAGTTATAGGGAGGGTTATCTGGAGTAATAGGAGGGGTTATTGGGAGGGTTATATGGAGTAATAGGAGGCGTTATAGGGAGGGTTATATGGAGTAATAGGAGGAGCTATAGGGAGGGTTATATGGAGTAATAGGAGGTGTTATAGGAAGGGTTATATGGAGTAATAGAAGGGGTTATTGGGAGGGTTATATGGAGTAATAGGAGGCGTTATAGGGAGGGTTATATGGAGTAATAGGAGGAGTTATAGGGAGGGTTATATGGAGTAATAGGAGGCTTTATATGGAGGGTTATATGGAGTAACAGGAGGAGTTATAGGGAGGGTTATATGGAGTAATAGGAGGAGTTATAGGGAGGGTTACATGGAGTAATAGGAGGAGCTATAGGGAGGGTTATATGGAGTAATAGGAGGTGTTATATGGAGGGTTATATAGAGTAACAGGAGGAGTTATAGGGAGGGTTATATGGAGTAATAGGAGGAGTTATAGGGAGGGTTATATGAAGTAATAGGATGAGTTATAGGGAGGTTATATGGAGTAATAGGTGGTTGTAAGGAAACCAAGTATATTTAAACCTCATTCGGTAGTTTCCTCCCGAACCGCCAGAGCCTTAGTGATTATAGTCCTCCGTTCGGTAGATAGAATAGACGAACCATATAGTAATCCCAATAGCTTCACCAGACGATTCCCTTAGTGAAACACACGAATCCCCAAAAATCAGCCGAAGTCAAGAAGAAGGGTACAAAATGAACTGTCCTTTAATGGGTGCACACAGCTTTTATGCAAGTCCCCATGCAAGGGGACAGCCCTCAGGGAGGGACAAACATTAACCAATCACATACAGTAAAACTTTAACACACACCCACAGTTCCCTCTCCTAGCCCAGGAGATAATTCAGTCTGATAAAATATTAACTTAATTATCTCCGGGCTGAAAAATCCAATTTTTCCCCAATAACTGGAACACCCCTTTATACTTGAGGTATCCCCATAAATTATATGTCCCCTGATAGCCCTGATCTGGGTGACCAACATATCCGAATTTCACCCAGATCGGTTCAGGGGTTCGCCAAAACTATGGAAGGCTCTTGTGACCGGCTCACCCTGGGCTGTATGCCCAAAACAGTTCCATGAATTTGGTGGGTTTTGCCCGTCACTTTAGAAAAAGCAGAAAAACGAACAAAGTACCGAATGAATCCCTCTGGCTCCTAGCAGCGTTCGTGCCCCTCTGTCGAATACACCAAAGTACCGAATAGCGCTTTTCTAGCTATTCGGTAAATGGAGTTCCAGCGTTCGTCTGTTTGGGACCGGTGTTCGGGAAGTCGAGTGTCCGTTTTCAGTTCCATGCACTCGACGACCAGGTCCCGCTGCCTTTGTTCGCATGAACAAAGATAGCTGCGGTTTTCTCTGCCACGTGGCGTTCGACTGACGAACGCTGGCCGCACAGACAGAGGTAGCAATTTCACCCAAACTTTGATGTTTAATGAGCCAGAGGGGTGGTCTTTGTTCGGTAGTTACATCTACCGAATGCAATGGGCAGAAATAGGGTAACAAAAGGGGAATGCAACGAGTATATATAATATAGCAAAAGGGGGTTTCTTCACAGTGGTGTCAGAAAGACTGTGGTATTCATGCTGTTGTTATAGATGCTCAGTGTATGGGTGTCCATGATAGGTATCTCACCAGACAGTCTATTATCCAAGAAGTGACATACTAACCACCTTGACGGGGAGCAAGCCACCTGGAGCACCTCTCTCTGGTCACGTTGTTCAGCATGGCCTCCTGGACTGCAACAGTGTGCACAGAGCAGCTACTGTATTGTGCATAGGATATTGTAACGTATCCCCTATACAATGACTGAGTATATCCGCTGAAGAGTCTCCCTAGTCCCGCAGAGTGAAAGTATCATATAGCTCTTGCGTTCCCAAACATCAGCCAAGACTTGATGAAAGGTAAATCAGAATGTTTTATTCGGACCAAGTTGCCAATTTATATACACAGACCCCCAGCATGAGGTCTTTATCCAGTTTCACAGTAAGCCCACCCAGACGCCTCTGTGTCTGGGAGATAAGAGAGCTAGCTTTTCCTTAAACAAATTATCTCGCAGGCACTCGAGGTACCTTACAACACACAAAACACCCCAAAATACATTCAAAGTGACTAGGAACCTCTACAGGTGTTATATTTCCGGATAGCCCGGATCCGAGCGCCCAAGTTGTCGAAATAGCGATTTCGGATCGGTATAGTATAGCCAAATTGCCACCGGGGTAAAGTTTTCACCGGCCACACACGTGGCTGATGCCTGAAATAGTTCCAGAGAAAAGGTACTTGCCGCCGACCCTCCTGTTACTCGTATCGAAAGCACTACTCTGGCTTGTCTGGACACGGAGCAGGCAACGATATGATTTTACGGATGTTCCAGGGTTCCAGTCTCTCGACGACATAGTCCCGCTGCCTACTTTCGGTAGACAAAATGGCCACCATTTGTTAGAGCATGTGTTGTTCGGTAACACAAATGGCGGCCACCCAGAAAGAGCACTTAACTTTGTGGTTGCTTTGAAGTTAACGAGTCAGGGGGGTGGTCAGGGTTCGGTTGAACAAAAATACAGAACAAAAGGGAATAGTAGAACGTTCGGTGGAAATGGGACGAAATGAAATTCGTTGATGCAGTTTGTTCAGAGGGAATTTAACACATAGTTTATTTCCAGTTCGTTACAGATGTAGAAGATCCTCTCACACAGCCAGTGAGACCATGCTACAAAAGAATGTAAGAGACAAAAGGGGGAGTTAATTGACACGGCGGGGGTAAGAAACACAAGAGAAGCAAAAAGAGGGATAAGGCACAAAAGGGGCATAAGAAAGATAAGAATATAAGAGGAAGCAAGAGACCACAAAGGGGAGTTAGAGATTCAAAAGGGGGATAAAATACCCAAAAGTGCGGCTTTCAATAGAAATCATGTTTATAAATTAACCTGGTGACACCCCCCTGGCTGTCAATCAGGCACCCGGTCCTGTTACTTCCTGGTTTGGTTAGTAGATAATATGAATTGTAGGAATTATACGGTGGGCTACATGTAAGCGTTTACATATTGTTTCTGTATCGTTTTATAAATGTCTCGTTTATTGTTACATTTCCCCGTTCTGGATATTGTACAGCGCTGCGGAGTCAGTTGGCGCTATATAAATGACGATAATAAGGAGATTAGTGAATTAATAATCCACCTTCCACATGTTGGACAAGACAATGCAAATAATGGAGTGCAAGTGACGTCACATCCCCTCAGCAGCACCATTACATCATTAGCCAGCACTTACAGCAGAGAAAGTGACGTTTTATATCATCACACCAGTGATTGGTCAGAACTAATGTCAATCAATCCGTTACCATGGGAATGGGAAACGCGTTCGTTTGAGCTCAAGGTCCTTAGGTAACCTCAAAACGTGCGAGAAGTAAAGAGAAACCCCGCCCCTTTCAGAATCCTGCGAGCTGATTGGCTAAGCAGGATCACACGCTCCTTGTTCATTTCAATCGCTAAGCCAACGAATGTGACGTAATCACCGTGCGCCCAGCGGAGTCGGCCATCTTTATTAAGGGTACCTGACATTGCAATATCTAATAAACCGTACATTGATATTACTAAACATTAATAATAAACACATTTCACTTACAACAGAGTGTATTATGGCTGTCAGAGGGATTTACCGCGAAATGCAGAGCAATAACCTCACTGTCCTCACATGGAGTAATTAGTAATTAGTGTCATGTGATCCCGGGGCTGGGGGTTAATCTGCCACTTCGTGTTATCTGCCTCTCTGAACCATAAACCATTCCATCAACCCTCTCAGGGCCACCAAAATCCTCCCAGACTGGCCCAACATGGAGGACTTGCCCACATCCAAAATGGCGGCACCAGCTTCATGAAATCAGAAGGTGAGTCCAGAGCTGGGACTGCTGAGACAGGGAGAAGGTGAGAGTTTATATGGCTGCACCCTCTGTATATCCCATGTTACCCCAGTCACTGTATCTATAGATATCTATATACACACATTGCTCAGTGTGACCCCCAGGGGGAGGATCTGCACCCTCTGTATATCCCATGTTACCCCAGTCACTGTATCTATAGATATCTATATACACACATTGCTCAGTGTGACCCCAGGGGGAGGATCTGCACTCTCTGTATATCCCATGTTACCCCAGTCACTGTATCTATAGATATCTATATACACACATTGCTCAGTGTGACCCCCAGGGGGAGGATCTGCACCCTCTGTATATCCCATGTTACCCCAGTCACTGTATCTATAGATATCTATATACACACATTGCTCAGTGTGACCCCCAGGGGGAGGATCTGCACTCTCTGTATATCCCATGTTACCCCAGTCACTGTATCTATAGATATCTATATACACACATTGCTCAGTGTGACCCCCAGGGGGAGGATCTGCACTCTCTGTATATCCCATGTTACCCCAGTCACTGTATCTATAGATATCTATATACACACATTGCTCAGTGTGACCCCCAGGGGGAGGATCTGCACTCTCTCTCTGTATATCCCATGTTACCCCAGTCACTGTATCTATAGCTATCTATATACACACATTGCTCAGTGTGACCCCAAGGGGGAGGATCTGCACTCTCTGTATATCCCATGTTACCCCAGTCACTGTATCTATAGATATCTATATACACACATTGCTCAGTGTGACCCCCAGGGGGAGGATCTGCACTCTCTGTATATTCCATGTTACCCCAGTCACTGTATCTATAGCTATCTATATACACACATTGCTCAGTGTGACCCCCAGGGGGGGGATCTGCACTCTCTGTATATCCCATGTTACCCCAGTCACTGTATCTATAGCTATCTATATACACACATTGCTCAGTGTGACCCCAAGGGGGAGGATCTGCACTCTCTGTATATCCCATGTTACCCCAGTCACTGTATCTATAGATATCTATATACACACATTGCTCAGTGTGACCCCAGGAGGATCTTGCACTCTCTGTATGTCCCATGTTACCCCGGTCACTGTATCATAGATATCTATATGCATTGCTCAGTGTGACCCCGGGGAGGATCTGCACTCTCTGTATATCCCCTGTTACCCCAGTCACTGTATCTATAGATATCTATATACACACATTGCTCAGTGTGACTCCCAGGGGGGAGGATCTGCACTCTCTGTATATCCCCTGTTACCCCAGTCACTGTATCTATAGATATCTATATACACACATTGCTCAGTGTGACCCCCAGGGGGGGGGATCTGCACTCTCTGTATATCCCATGTTACCCCAGTCACTGTATCTATAGATATCTATATACACACATTGCTCAGTGTGACCCCCAGGGGGAGGATCTGCACTCTCTGTATATCCCATGTTACCCCAGTCACTGTATCTATAGATATCTATATACACACATTGCTCAGTGTGACCCCCAGGGGGAGGATCTGCACTCTCTGTATATCCCATGTTACCCCAGTCACTGTATCTATAGATATATATATACACACATTGCTCAGTGTGACCCCCAGGGGGAGGATCTGCACTCTCTGTATATTCCATGTTACCCCAGTCACTGTATCTATAGCTATCTATACACATTGCTCAGTGTGAGCCCCAGGGGGAGGATCTGCACTCTCTGTATATTCCATGTTACCCCAGTCACTGTATCTATAGATGTCTGTATACACACATTGCTCAGTGTGACCCCCGGGAGGATCTGCACTCTCTGTATGTCCATCACAGTCACTGTGTCTATGAATGTCTATATACACACATTGCTCAGTGTGACCCCCAGGGGGGATCTGCACTCTCTGTATATCCATGTTACCCCAGTCACTGTATCTATGGAATATCTATATACACACATTGCTCAGTGTGACCCCAGGGGATCTGCACTCTCTGTATATCATGTTACCCCAGTCACTGTATCTATAGATATCTATATACACACATTGCTCAGTGTGACCCCAGGAGGATCTGCACTCTGTATATCCCATATTGCCCCAGTCACTGTATCTATAGATATCTATATACACACATTGCTCCAGTGTGACCCCCAGGGGAGGATCTGCACTCTCTGTATATCCCATGTTACCCCAGTCACTGTATCTATAGATATCTATATACACACATTGCTCAGTGTGACCCCCAGGGGGAGGATCTGCACCCTCTGTATATCCCATGTTACCCCAGTCACTGTATCTATAGATATCTATATACACACATTGCTCAGTGTGACCCCCAGGGGGAGGATCTGCACTCTCTGTATATTCCATGTTACCCCAGTCACTGTATCTATAGCTATCTATATACACACATTGCTCAGTGTGACCCCCAGGGGGGGGATCTGCACTCTCTGTATATCCCATGTTACCCCAGTCACTGTATCTATAGATATCTATATACACACATTGCTCAGTGTGACCCCCCAGGGGGAGGATCTGCACTCTCTGTATATCCCCTGTTACCCCAGTCACTGTATCTATAGATATCTATATACACACATTGCTCAGTGTGACCCCCAGGGGGGGGATCTGCACTCTCTGTATATCCCATGTTACCCCAGTCACTGTATCTATAGATATCTATATACACACATTGCTCAGTGTGACCCCAAGGGGGAGGATCTGCACTCTCTGTATATCCCATGTTACCCCAGTCACTGTATCTATAGATATCTATATACACACACTGCTCAGTGTGACCCCCAGGGGGAGGATCTGCACTCTCTGTATATCCCATGTTACCCCAGTCACTTTATCTATAGATATCTATATACACACATTGCTCAGTGTGACCCCCCAGGGGGAGGATCTGCACTCTCTGTGTATCCCATGTTACCCCAGTCACTGTATCTATAGATGTCTATATACACACATTGCTCAGTGTGACCCCCAGGGGGAGGATCTGCACTCTCTGTATATACCATGTTACCCTAGTCACTGAATAAATGAATTGGTGTTTTTGGCATTGTTTTGCAGGGTGGTAATATGTGGAGCGAGCTGGGATGTGTGTTACGAGGAGCCTCAAGGGTGGGGCAGGCTGCAGTGGACATGGGGTGTGAGCGCTTTCGAATGGTCAGGATCACCTCAACACTTGGAACAGGAATTAATTCAATGCAAGCTGCTGCCGAACGATGTGTGACAATCTTATTCACCCGTAGCCAGGTATGTATGTCTTTCACTAGGAGAGACTGGTCCATTAAACATGTCACTGTCATTAGTACACTGTGACCCTGGGAGGGACTGACCCTTAAACATGTCACTGTCATTAGTACACTGTGACCCTGGGAGGGACTGACCCTTAAACATGTCACTGTCATTAGTACACTGTGACCCTGGGAGGGACTGACCATTAAACATGTCACTGTCATTAGTACACTGTGACCCTGGGAGGGACTTACCATTAAACATGTCACTGTCATTAGTACACTGTGACTCTGGGAGAGACTGACCCTTAAACATGTCACTGTCATTAGTACACTGTGACACTGGGAGGGACTGACCCTTAAACATGTCACTGTCATTAGTACACTGTTACCCTGGGAGGTACTGACCCTTAAACATGTCACTGTCATTAGTACGCTGTGACCCTGGGAGGGACTGACCATTAAACATGTCACTGTCATTAGTATACAGTCACACTAGGAGGGACTGACCCTTAATTATGTCACAGCACAAGCAAAACTGCTCTTAATTACTACTGTTTGTACTATTAGCACAATTCAGTCATGTTATCTTTGTCCAGACCAGCATTCCAGATTCAAGAGTTCGTTCGCCTTCCCCAGAGCCCAGTTTATCAGACTTTCCCCCAGCAGAAGAGATGACCAGTTCCATAGATGGAGCCCCTGGTTCACTGTTGGCAAGGAAAGGCCCAGACTTGTCTAGATCAGGCATTGGGCAGATCAGAACATTCCGAAATTATAGCACGGTCAGGGGTCTGACAGCTGACGAACTCAAACGAATGAGGGAAACCAAATCACAGAATGGAGCGGAGAGGCCTGGAAAAATGATACGACAGAAGGTGAGAGTTTTATATAGTGACCAGTGTATTAACACAACTATGTTTCTATCTCATCCGTTCCCCGTCTCTCTCATTCTCTATCTCTTCTACCCATTTCCTGTCCCTGTCATTCTCCTCTATCCCATGCTATCATAGTCTCTATCATTCTATCCCATGCTAGCATAGTCTCTATCATTCTATCCCATGCTATCATAGTCTCTATCATTCTATCCCATGCTATCATAGTCTCTATCATTCTATCCCATGCTATCATAGTCTCTATCATTCTATCCCATGCTATCATAGTCTCTATCATTCTATCCCATGCTATCATAGTCTCTATCATTCTATCCCATGCTATCATAGTCTCTATCATTCTATCCCATGCTATCATAGTCTCTATCATTCTATCCCATGCTATCATAGTCTCTATCATTCTATCCCATGCTATCATAGTCTCTATCATTCTATCCCATGCTATCATAGTCTCTATCATTCTATCCCATGCTATCATAGTCTCTATCATTCTATCCCATGCTATCATAGTCTCTATCATTCTATCCCATGCTATCATAGTCTCTATCATTCTATCCCATGCTATCATAGTCTCTATCATTCTATCCCATGCTATCATAGTCTCTATCATTCTATCCCATGCTAGCATAGTCTCTATCATTCTATCCCATGCTCTCATAGTCTCTATCATTCTATCCCATGCTAGCATAGTCTCTATCATTCTATCCCATGCTATCATAGTCTCTATCATTCTATCCCATGCTCTCATAGTCTCTATCATTCTATCCCATGCTAGCATAGTCTCTATCATTCTATCCCATGCTATCATAGTCTCTATCATTCTATCCCATGCTATCATAGTCTCTATCATTCTATCCCATGCTATCATAGTCTCTATCATTCTATCCCATGCTATCATAGTCTCTATCATTCTATCCCATGCTATCATAGTCTCTATCATTCTATCCCATGCTATCATAGTCTCTATCATTCTATCCCATGCTAGCATAGTCTCTATCATTCTATCCCATGCTATCATAGTCTCTATCATTCTATCCCATGCTATCATAGTCTCTATCATTCTATCCCATGCTATCATAGTCTCTATCATTCTATCCCATGCTATCATAGTCTCTATCATTCTATCCCATGCTAGCATAGTCTCTATCATTCTATCCCATGCTCTCATAGTCTCTATCATTCTATCCCATGCTAGCATAGTCTCTGTCATTCTATCCCATGCTAGCATAGTCTCTGTCATTCTATCCCATGCTAGCATAGTCTCTGTCATTCTATTCCATGCTATCATAGTCTCTGTCATTCTATCCCATGCTATCATAGTCTCTATCATTCTATCCCATGCTAGCATAGTCTCTGTCATTCTATCCCATGCTCTCATAGTCTCTATCATTCTATCCCATGCTATCATAGTCTCTGTCATTCTATCCCATGCTATCATAGTCTCTGTCATTCTATCCCATGCTATCATAGTCTCTATCATTCTATCCCATGCTAGCATAGTCTCTATCATTCTATCCCATGCTAGCATAGTCTCTATCATTCTATCCCATGCTAGCATAGTCTCTATCATTCTATCCCATGCTATCATAGTCTCTATCATTCTATCCCATGCTAGCATAGTCTCTATCATTATCCCCCCCCAGTCTCTATCATTATCCCCCCCAGTCTCTATCATTATCCCCCCCAGTCTCTATCATTATCCCCCCCAGTCTCTATTATTCATATCTTTCAGTGGAATGGGATTTGTTTCCATTGAACCCCCCCGTACATCCGTCACATCCGCATGACCCCACACGCCTCTGCTACTACCCCCGTCTTCTAGTTTTCTCTTATGTTCTTATTTTTATTCATATTACTTTATTATGGTCTACTTATTAATGCACAAGTACATTCTGCAGTAGAAAAAAAAAAATAATAAACCTGCCCAGAACATGAAAAAATCTGCAGTACCAACAAATGTGAGAAATATTTATATTTCACAGCTCAGTGACCGAGCGAGAGAGAGGAAGGTGCCTGCGTCTCGGATGAGCCGCTTGGCAAACTTTGGAGGTAAATATATGTGTGTTTTATATAAGCTTCCATGTTATAATTCTTTGTTCGCCCATTGACTTGTTGTTCTTGGACTCTCGCTCTCACCAGGCCTCGCGGTCAGTCTTGGAATCGGTGCGTTGACAGAAGTCGCAAAGCAGTCTCTGAGCAGAGGAGAGAAGCAGAATGGTGAGAGCAAATAGGCCCATGCTTCGTTGTACATAGCTTGTTTGATTGTTAGTTCTTTGGCTTGGCTTATTCCTTGTTGCTCAGCAGGTAGCAGTTCTTACCTAATGGCCAACCCATTCCTGAGTGAAACTAATGCGGAGAAAATTGTGGACACGCTGTGCAAAGTGCGAGGAGCAGCGCTGAAGATTGGGCAAATGCTCAGCATACAAGGTGCGTTAGGTGAAATTATGCTAACATGGGGGGGGTTGAGGGCAGGGGTGACTCCATTGCTCACCTGTCTGATTACCTTTGAAATAATTCCCTTTGCCTGCCACCCCCAAGAAGCTTTTTGCCATTCTGCGATTCCACCATACCATTCTCAAACTCATGATTTGTCCTGGAGACAATCCAAGGTTTATCCTACGGGTTTAGTTACAGTTCCATTCATACATCCCCTTCTGTTTTTGATCTCTTATCGTGTATTCATCTCGACATTACTGGCTTCTGTTAAATAGCAATCAAAAAAGCGACTGAACTGTATTACTGCTATTTTGAATAATTCTGTAGAATGTGTTGAGGATCCAGTTACATCAGATAAGCCGTAGTGACATTTACTAGGACACATCCTAGTGAGGAACATCACAAAAAGTTCCCTGGCTTTCCTTACTCTGAAGACACTGGTATACGTTTTCTTAATGGTATTTAAAGGTGTATACAATATATATATTAATAATCTTCTTACACTTCCAGATAACACCTTTATCAGTCCGGAGTTGCAGAAAATCTTTGAGCGTGTCCGTCAGAGCGCAGACTTCATGCCAACATGGCAAATGACGGTGAGTTTCTATTTACAGTAATACAGTGACTGTTTGTGATATAAATGCCAAAATTAGCAGTAACCCCCGGCATTTTTTCCTGTGTATTTATTTATTTGTTTCCAACAAACAGAAAGTTCTAGAGGAGGAACTAGGTTCAAATTGGAGAGATAAGTTGGATTCCTTTGAAGACAGACCTTTTGCTGCAGCGTCCATTGGTCAGGTTCATTTTGCAAAGTTAAAAGATGGCCGCGAGGTGGCTATGAAGATCCAGGTGAGAGAGCGATTATGCATTATACTTCTCTTGTGAATGGACTATAATTTCCCTTTATTTCATCAAAATATTGGCAAATTACTGTGTAACACTTTCTGCTCCATGCGATTCTGAGACTTAAAGCGGTTTGTTTGTGGAGAATGGATTAGCAGCAATTCAGCGCTAGTTAATCGGGTTTACTTGATACAGATATTTTGGCTGTATAAAGAAGTGAAACTCATTCCAAGCAGGGAGGCCATCCTGAGGATGCCTTGAATCCTTCTGTTTGTGTCAAAGCACTTGAAAAACGTTTGACAAAACAAGAGCATTTATAAAGTCTTTGCACAATAACAACTCTGATCATCTGTAATATAATCAACAGTAATAATGTTATGGTGCTTAGAGCCTCTCTTTAAAAGGACTTGTTAAAAAGCTTTGTGTGAACAGTGCGTCCTCTTTTTTGATTTTAGAAAAAGTGTAGATTTGAAAAGAAATTGGCTTTTAAAAAAAATTATTAAAATGATTACACCACACTGGCTGTCGATCAGACAAGCAGTCTTGTTACTTTCTGGTTTGTTTAGTTCAGAGACGCTAAACTCAAGAGGCAGATATTGCCCAGAGCCCCTGCCTTGCAAAGACTTCTCATTGAGCTGTATTGGGAAGTCTGTGATTGGACAGCCACAGAAAGACTGGGTGGTAAAGAAGGGGAGGGCTTGCAAAGATGCAGACAAGAGATCTGCAGGTATTGCAAGAGGTTTTTAGATATAGCACCAATTAAAACTTGCATAAATAAATGTTCTCATTTCGGGTATGTCTACTAAATGATGATTTTTATTTATTTTGTATTTGGGCAGTGAAGTATCTCTTTAAGTTTCCTGAGATGCCAGGCTGTGGCCAAGCACACTTTTATGTTTAATCCCCCCAAAAATTTAAATTGAGGTGTATTTAAAAAAAAAAAATAATAAAAAAATATAGTAATACGACTATTCACAAACTGTCAAATCATTCTCCTGATCTCAGCCAGTCCCAGAATTTAGCCATGTACCCGTTCTTTCACCCCGTTTCTGCAGTATCCGGGAATCGCTCAGAGTATAAACAGCGACGTGGACAATCTTCTGGCAATACTGAAAATGAGCGTGGTTTTTCCTGAAGGTAGGTGTTAAATGCTATAATCAGAGACTGTTTACACTGCTCTACTACATGGACGCCATTTCATTTATGAATATTTCATACTATTGCACCTCGCGTCTTAAATATTTAAAGGATAACTGTCATCAATTTTTTTTATTTTTTTTTTAAATTCACGTGTTTTGAATTTTTAAATAAATAATTTGTCTACCCTTCCTACTCGCCCTTGCTGGCAGCCGTCTTCATGGGTCATCCGTTATCCCAATCAGTGCTTGCTATTTTGAAACAGTCCGTTGCTGTTAAAAATCTTCTGTCTGATGATTTTGAAAAGCCACGGGCTTTAGTGAGATAGCGGCAGTCTGACTGAAGGTGCCTGAAGCTGACTGGTGGAAAGGGTAGGGTGGTATATTACAACAAAGATGTTATTAAGAAAATTATGACCGTTATCATTCAATGTAAAACCCAGATTTATCACATGGATCTGTTGTGGCTGATAATTGGGATTCTTTCTTTTATCTCTGGGTTAAATTAGACCTGTTTTTAGACCACCCATCGATTTGCTAATGCTATGTATTTTATAAAAGTTTTAACCATGTTCTTGTGTTACAGTTTATATATGAAGTACAGACACCAGCTATGCTAGTGCTTGGTGGGGTTTACTGAGGGTACCTATATTTTAAGCAAGTGTTCCTATTCCACGACTTGTGCATGCGCAGTATTTAACGAAACACTAGCGTTTCCTAAGCTATTCTGCGATTATAACATACAAATTGTTTGAAGATTTTGCTAAAGTGCTTATAAGGACGCTGTAGGAACCATAACCATAACTATTTTTGATATTAGTTTAATTTTCAATGAGGGTTCTTGCCTTTCCATGCCCTGTCTCCACAGGAGGTGTGGCTACGGCAGAGGTAATAAACGTCATACCAATTCATACCTGCAATAGCACTGTGATAGGCCGAATGTGGTCAGCTGACACATTCAGTCAATCACAGCTGCTCAGGCTAATGCTTCCTCATTAGCCCAAGCATCATGGAAGGGATAGGATTCTAGGGAGTCTTTACTGTTAAAAGATTAAACAAGGTCTAACGGTGACTGGAAGGACAGCGCCAGGGGAAACCACACGCTACAGACACTATAGAGAGATGAAGCAGTTATGGTGCCTACAGTGTCCCTTTTAAAGTAGTTCTGCCACTAAAAATATGTTTTTCTAATCTGCTTTTAAATAGCTCTCTGGGGCTTTAGATTTCATACAATGTATAAGGAAAAGTAGGGACTGTTTTTTTTAAATTCTTTCTATGAATAGCAGTCACGATAACAAAACTTAATAATAGGCAGAGTTTAAGGTGAGGTTCTGTTTCAGTTGCCAATCAAATTTACCTAAAGTCTGTCAGTAAACGCAATGCCACAGAAGGGCAAACTGCAGATATTGAAATCAGACACAAAGAATAAAGGCTAATAAAAAAGGCAGGGGGCACAGAGAAAAGTAAACTGAAAGAAATGACTGTGTCAGCGTCGCTTTAAGTTGGTAAGTTTGTGCGATCTTAGAGGGATTCGGTGTATGGAGTAACACAGTGCAAAGCCAGGGTTAGGGTGCACACCAAGCACAGGGGAGAGGGATTGTCTGCCTGACTCACAAATATAACTTCACACTGAATGTGTATAAACCGTACATCACAATACTGTTGGAAAACAAAATGTCTTGCAACTGCAGAAAGCATAATGCAGCAAACCTCTACAACGTTTACATATATGAATTCTGAGTGGTAAAAATATGGCAGTCCAGTGATGTCTTCCACGTAGAATATTCTTACGCAGCCACGGACACAGTCTGACACGAAGTGAGCATTCGTTCCCACGCAGCACATCTCTTTAATGCTACGTTTTCTCCTTACCCTGCAGGATTATTTCCTGACAGTAGCATCCAGGTTCTGCAGAAAGAGCTCTCCTGGGAATGCGATTATAAACGTGAAGCCAGCTGTGCAAAGCAGTTCAGGTAAATAAAATGGAACATTAGCAAATGGTGCAGGGAATGTAACTTATTACCAGGTAAAGGTCACTGTCTGCGCAAGAGGCGTGGCCAACATTCTAATCTTCAAAAATATTATTAATAGCTAACCTTAGCACTGCTCTCAGAAGTAATCTACATTTCCCATGATGCTTCATACAGTAAATCATATGGAGTGCCAAGATTAGCCTCCACAGAATAAGGAAGCCTTTCTGCTGAGATGTCTTCCATTCCCGATTTAACCCTACAGAAACGTAATAACTGGGATGTAAGATCCACACTGGCCATTCTGTCCCCAAATTGAGCAGATTATTATTATATTGTGTGTGTGTGGTTCACATGCCTTCAAGTTCTGTATATCCACATTCCATAATCTACCTTGTCTCCAACAGACAGCTCCTGAATGGCGATCCCTTCTTCTGCGTTCCACAGGTCATTGATGAGCTCACAACGGAGCGGGTACTAACGCTGGAACTGGTGTCTGGAGTGCCACTAGACCAGTGCGTGAACCTGGACCAAGAGACACGGAATCAGGTTAATAACTATCCTGGGCATCTAATATAACCAATGGGTGCACTCTACAGGTTCCTTTGTGAAGGAAGAACTGTGGGCTATTAGCATGGGAACCATAGTTTTAGGCCAGAGCTAAAAAAAATTTTTTAAAAAGCATAGATGGAGGAATTTATTTCAATTTGGCCTGAAATACGCACTTTCACTGTCCGTCCCTAGTTTAGAGGATATGATGGGAGTGAGGAGGATTCGCCACTTGGTAGCAAGTCAGAGGGTCAGTTCATGTTTGTCTCCGTTCCTGTATTCCCATGGCAAACTGTGAGACACTTGTAGTTCTGGATCACACTGTGATGTGTCCATCACACACTCTCATACTTCCTCCCTGTTTCCATATTTAACATTTTATCTATTATACTGTAGGATTGCGCCACTCGCTCTGCCGTTCTCTGATTTCCTATTTCTGTCCTCTCCTAATATATTGCAGAATCACACCATGCTATCTCTGTACCCTTTATCCTTCCACATTTTACCACTCACTGCTGTATTTACACTAATATTATTATTATCTTTGGCATTTATATAGCTCTTTACAATATTACAAGAGGGGGAGATTTAACAATAAATGAGACAATTACAAAAACAGGAACAGTAGGTTAAAGAGAACCCTGCGCAAACGAGCTTAGTCTATTTGTTGTGATGGATGCCGTTCTCACCCCACTCCTTATATATATATTTCAGATATTATATGTTCTGTGTGACTCCCCCATATTACTGCCTGTTAAATTGCAGGATCACGCCGTGGGATGCGATGACACCGCTCTCACCTGCCCTCTCTTTATTTTAGATCTCGTACAACATCCTGCGTCTCAGCTTACAGGAAATCTTCCAGTTTCGCTTCATGCAGACAGATCCAAACTGGTCAAATTTCTTCTATGACGAAGAGAAAAATAAGGTAAGTGGACAGAGATCTGGTAAGTCGATGCAGGTTCATTCATTTTTATTTTTATTTTTTTTTAATTTTTTTTTTATTGGACCTGGATACTACAGAAAATACTGCATTTACCAAAGAATAAAAAAAAACAGTATTCCTAAACCACTCTGCACCCCACGTGTTCCCTCTCTTCAAAGAGGCAGAGCATATACTCCTTTGTACCAACGCCATCCTCTGCCAGTCTTGTACTGACCGACCCCTCCAACCCTCTCCAAACCTACCACCCCGTATACTCTTTATTTTCTTGTTTTAACTAATATTAGCATTTAACTTAATCTTCCCTAGATTAATCTACTGGATTTTGGTGCTAGTCGAAAATTTGGAGAGGAATTTACAGATGATTATATTGAGGTAGGTTCTTCTAATACAAAGACTACAATACCACAGACAACAGGACACCTACCTCTCACCTCCTCCTAATACACAGACATCAGGACACCTACCTCTCACCTCCTCCTAATACACAGACATCAGGACACCTACCTCTCACCTCCTCCTAATACACAGACATCAGGACACCTACCTCTCACCTCCTCCTAATACACAGACATCAGGACACCTACCTCTCACCCCCTCCTAATACACAGACACCGGGACAGGTACTTCTTTCTATACTTGACTGTATGTGTAGAATATATGATTGTATATCCGTGCATGGTGTATACTAATAATTCAGTATATGCAGTATGTAAATAATAAGAGTTTGGTTTAATTACTAGGAAATTAATTGAAATGTGAAATTATAAAAAAACTAATTGTGTAGGCAGTGTGTTAATGTCTACTTATTATTACCCCTGGTGTCTATAATATCAGCCTGCAGCTTTTTCATATAAATAATGATCTAAAATAAAACTTCTCATGCAGGTTGTTAAGGCGGCTGCAGACAGCAATAGAGAAAAAGTTCTGCAAAAATCTCGGGACCTTAAATTCCTAACAGGGTTTGAAACTAAGGTGAGTGACACGTCCCCTGTCCTGGTACTAGTGGGGAGTCTTCACTGACCTAAGACAGTTATTCACCAGAGTGAGAATGCAAACTGAATTTGTAAACTTAGGCCAAAGCTGATTTAGAGAATTATTACAGTTTGGCTATTATTAATTAGATTTTTAAATGATTTTGAGTTCTTAATTTAGTGGATATCCCTGCAAGTGTCTCCATGCTGTGCCGGTCCTCATCACAAAGCATCGGTGTTACTGGTCCATATAATTGGTGTTACTGGTCCATAATATCGGTGTCATTGGTCCATAGCATTGGTGTTACTGCTCCATAGCATTGGTGTTACTGGTCCATAATATCGGTGTCATTGGTCCATAATATCGGTGTCATTGGTCCATAATATCGGTGTTACTGGTCCATAATGTCGGTGTTACTGGTCCATAATATCGGTGTTACTGGTCCTTAATATCGGTGTTACTGGTCCATAATATCGGTGTTACTGGTCCTTAATATCGGTGTTACTGGTCCATAATATCGGTGTTACTGGTCCATAATGTCGGTGTTACTGGTCAATAATGTCGGTGTTACTGGTCCATAATATCGGTGTTACTGGTCCATAATGTCGGTGTTACTGGTCCATAATGTCGGTGTTACTGGTCCATAGCTGAGTTAGTTCGGTGTATATAATGCATTTCACATTGTACATTGACCTGTCTTTAATGGTAATCACGTGTGTGACCTGCTCTGTATATAACTTGATAGCTGTTTTGACCAATCCGGCCTGACTGATATATACAGTAGGCATTCTAGTTTGTGTTGTAATTAGTAAAAATGTATTTATTTCAGTTATATTATAGGTATTTTTATTTTCTTTGTTCTATACGTCACTGAGAAGCACTTCACACTGAAGGGTTATTTCTTTGCATCTGATTAAGTGCTTAACGTTCCCGAAAGTGTGCAAGACGTCCCCCTAATCTCCACCTGCTTTAAATAATAAGTGATGGACTATATCTACCCCAATCCCCCCACATCCCCCTGTGCTCACACAGTCCATTCCATTCTATCACCTTCCATTCTGCAGCTTCTCATGCACCACAAGGTAACTAGATCTGGACTTCCTGTCTGTTTACCTCTCCTTCACGCCCACATGTCGTTCTTCGTTTTGCACTGTTAGATGCAGCTTTCTCCTAGATTGTAAGCTCCTTTGTCACGACTCTCTTTACTCTGTCTTTCTGTTCACAGTGTCTGGTTTGACTTGCTTGGTTAATGCTTCTTTTTGTGAAATTATAAATTACTGCGGAATTATTTGGGCTAATATCAATTTTATTAATAACTGGGCTTGAATTTCATTTTAGTGAATGAGTGTGCAGGGTGCCTCGCTATGTTCAATGCGTGGACTCTAGGATGGTTGCCCCATCCTTTAATTAATGCTGTACAATCAAAAGCTGCTTTTAATGAATTCTGGCTAATTGAATGAAAGAATTCTCAGAGAGAGAATATCTCTATATAGTGCTACTACCAGATTCATTACCGTTTCTCCTTTGTCTGGGGTTGCATTAGCCTTGTGTTGTTTATTTATTTAACTTTCTGTTTTTATAGATTTTATTTATTTTTCCCCTTTGATCCATTCTTTTCTTGCAGACTGTACCTGCTGAAACCCATAACCTTTTACCTGATGCCTGTAGCGATTTTATTGTTATTTTGTTCTGGGAGTCACTAGACGTTCCATTACACTCCTGCTAGTCCTAAGATAGTTCTGCGTCCTGCATCCTGTGATCCGATGGCTATTATTTCCCTTAGTAATCATTTCTATTTGAATCCATGGATATAAAGATAATGAAGGACTTAACTGTCCCCATAAACCGCTCCCTGCTCTTCCAAATGCCCTCTGATTCAGAGCAGATTTATTATGTTTTTGAGCTTCATTTTAATAACAACAAATCTCTTAAATTTGCTTCCAAATACCGTAATTTCATTTTTAATTTCATTGCAGCCAAAAGACTTTTCACCCTCAGGGGGAGAATATGTCTTTGTCTCGATTTTAAACGGGTCAGAGATCCCTAGGGGAGAGATTTAATTATACAATGAATGATCAATAACACAGCTTCTATCACAGCTAATGTGTTCATTCTCAGTTATATCCGTCATGTGTATTTTAGCACAGCACTATTCTTCTAGAATTTGACAGAACCGATCCTTTCGGGTCTTGTTGAGTTCCTGTAGAGACTTCGGTGAGCAATCAGCAGTCCTAGCGTAAACGAAAACCCGCGGAGCCATAATCTCATTATTAAGGGATTTCCAGGGACTTCTGCTTGTATTTCATAAACACCGTCCCAGTCAAAGCCCCAGTACGTCTGAAAAAAAATATATAATAAAAATATCTAATCCCCTGTTATAGAGGCTGATTTTATACCCCTTGTCTGCCTAGGACACAAGGAAGACAGAGCGAAGGCATTGCTCAAAAATACACTTCGGAATCTCCTAAAATCTGTCAAACTGTTCCCACGTGTTTGGAGGTGTTTCTTGTAGAGCGAATAGGATTTATATATAAAAATTACACAATGAGTGATCAATAACACCGTGTCTATCACAGATAATGTGTTCATTCCCAGTCAGATCCATTTCTTTCTGTGTATGTGTTAATTGGTTATACGGTTTTATTGATTGGAGATTTTTGTATAGTTTTTGTTTATTTTCCTTTTTTTACCATTTTTCTAACATTGCTTTGAAAGTAAGACTTAGAAATAAGCTGTTTCTTCTCTACAGGTCTTCGAAGAAGCTCACATAGACGCAGTAATGATCCTCGGAGAGGCATTTGCTTCAGAAGAGCCGTTCAATTTTGGCACACAGAGCACTACAAGCAGGATCCATGACCTAATCCCAGTCATGCTAAAACACCGACTCACTCCACCACCAGAAGAATCCTACTCACTGCACCGCAAAATGGCAGGCTCCTTCCTGATCTGTGCCAAGCTGCGAGCCATAATCCCGTGCAAGGAGCTATTCCAGGGCATATACCGCCAATACTGGGAGCAGCGACATGGGGGAGAGCAAGCGATAAGCTCATAGTCAACTTCTTTTCCAGCTTGGAAATGGGTATAATGATTCAGTGCCACCACAGCCTGTGATCTGCTGCCACGGAGATGGGAACCTGCTAACGTGTTATCCATGTGTTTATAAGACTTGCATTCAGAGACCCAGGAAAGTGAGGGGGGCTGCCAGGTGAGGACAGGTGGAAAGCATTTCTGGTGCATAGTGGGATGGAGAGAGAGAAGAAACAGAAGGTTAAATTGGGAAAACAAGTGAGGATAAATAGCACATATATATATAGCCACCTTTCCACACTTCCACCAAGAAGAATATTTAATCCAGACATTGGATGTATAGCTTTCATTTGATTAATTACCCACATGTCACATTGTTGTGAAAGGAGCCTTTAATGTTCTCATTAATCTCTCTATTTCTCACACAGACCCACCAAGAACAGAGAATTGAAGGCTGTTCCTGTCACTGCAGGTCCTTGTTAACTACATTTCCCATTATGCACATTAAACATTTGGGGTATAAGCATCATGGGAAATGTAGTTTGTGAAGATGTGCAGTGGCATGGTTAACCATTACTAACTTGGAGCCAATCTCATGTCATTCTGTTTGTAAGAAAAGAAAGAAAAATCCTAATCATAAAGTTATTTGCCTTTAGAAGTAAATTAAAGTGAAATGTCCGTTCTCAAGGAGTTTCTGATTATACTTACTTCCCCGTTTATATTTAACAGCTATATATGTGAAAAGTAAAAATAAATGTAGGAATTCACAGCTCTTTATCCTGTAACTGGGCGCTGCCATTTTAGCTCCCTGTCAATCATTGTTATAAGCTCCGCCCTTTACACCTGGCAGTCAGTATAGAGAGAGCCGCCTCCATCTTAGCTCCCTGTCAATCATTGTTATAAGCTCCGCCCTTTACACCTGGCAGTCAGTATAGAGAGAGCCGCCTCCATCTTAGCTCCCTGTCAATCATTGTTATAAGCTCCGCCCTTTACACCTGGCAGTCAGTATAGAGAGAACCACCTCCATCTTAGCTCCCTGTCAATCATTGTTATAAGCTCCGCCCTTTACACCTGGCAGTCAGTATAGAGAGAGCCACCTCCATCTTAGCTCCCTGTCAATCATTGTTATAAGCTCCGCCCTTTACACCTGGCAGTCAGTATAGAGAGAGCCGCCTCCATCTTAGCTCCCTGTCAATCATTGTTATAAGCTCCGCCCTTTACACCTGGCAGTCAGTATAGAGAGAGCCACCTCCATCTTAGCTCCCTGTCAATCATTGTTATAAGCTCCGCCCTTTACACCTGGCAGTCAGTATAGAGAGAGCCGCCTCCATCTTAGCTCCCTGTCAATCATTGTTATAAGCTCCGCCCTTTACACCTGGCAGTCAGTATAGAGAGAGCCGCCTCCATCTTAGCTCCCTGTCAATCATTGTTATAAGCTCCGCCCTTTACACCTGGCAGTCAGTATAGAGAGAGCCACCTCCATCTTAGCTCCCTGTCAATCATTGTTATAAGCTCCGCCCTTTACACCTGGCAGTCAGTATAGAGAGAGCCGCCTCCATCTTAGCTCCCTGTCAATCATTGTTATAAGCTCCGCCCTTTACACCTGGCAGTCAGTATAGAGAGAGCCCCTCCATCTTAGCTCCCTGTCAATCATTGTTATAAGCTCCGCCCTTTACACCTGGCAGTCAGTATAGAGAGAGCCACCTCCATCTTAGCTCCCTGTCAATCATTGTTATAAGCTCCGCCCTTTACACCTGGCAGTCAGTATAGAGAGAGCCCCCTCCATCTTAGCTCCCTGTCAATCATTGTTATAAGCTCCGCCCTTTACACCTGGCAGTCAGTATAGAGAGAGCCGCCTCCATCTTAGCTCCCTGTCAATCATTGTTATAAGCTCTGCCCTTTACACCTGGCAGTCAGTATAAAGAGAGCCACCTCCATCTTAGCTCCCTGTCAATCATTGTTATATGCTCCGCCCTTTACACCTGGCAGTCAGTATAGAGAAAGCACCTCCATCTTAGCTCCCTGTCAATCATTGTTATAAGCTCCGCCCTTTACACCTGGCAGTCAGTATAGAGAGAGCCGCCTCCAATCTTAGCTCCCTGTCAATCATTGTTATAAGCTCCGCCCTTTACACCTGGCAGTCAGTATAGAGAGAGCCACCTCCATCTTAGCTCCCTGTCAATCATTGTCATAAGCTCCGCCCTTTACACCTGGCAGTCAGCATAGAGAGAGCCACCTCCATCTTAGCTCCCTGTCAATCATTGTTATAAGCCCCGCCCTTTACACCTGGCAGTCAGTATAGAGAGAGCCGCCTCCATCTTAGCTCCCTGTCAGTCATTGTTATATGCTCCGCCATTTACACCTGGCAGTCAACATAGAGAGAGCCGCCTCCATCTTAGCTCCCTGTCAATCATTGTTATAAGCTCCGCCCTTTACACCTGGCAGTCAACATAGAGAGAGCCACCTCCATCTTAGCTCCCTGTCAATCATTGTTATAAGCTCCGCCCTTTACACCCGGCAGTCAGTATAGAGAGAGCCGCCTCCATCTTAGCTCCCTGTCAGTCATTGTTATAAGCTCCGCCCTTTACACCTGGCAGTCAACATAGAGAGAGCCGCCTCCATCTTAGCTCCCTGTCAGTCATTGTTATAAGCTCCGCCCTTTACACCTGGCAGTCAGTATAGAGAGAGCCTCCTCCATCTTAGCTCCCTGTCAATCATTGTTATAAGCTCCGCCCTTTACACCCGGCAGTCAGTATAGAGAGAGCAACCTCCATCTTAGCTCCCTGTCAATCATTGTTATAAGCTCCGCCCTTTACACCCGGCAGACAGAGCGGAGGAGGAATGGTTTCTTTCTCTCCTTCATTTACAATGTTTGCCCTGGCTTTGTCTGAATTGGATTATGATGTGATTTGCTAAATCCTTAATATAAATTTATAAGAAAACCGAGAATCTCCCAGAATTTATCTATGCTTTATTTAGTGATGTATTTAAAAAATGAAAGAAGAATCCTGTCACTATTGAGAATATTTTGGGGGAAAGCAGTCGACACATTTTATTTATTTTATTTTTTACTTCCTTTTTACATCCAATTACTTTTCGATGTATGTAGGATGAACTCATATAAAGAGTTATTAAGCCATCATTAATTAGGGAAATAAAGGTTCAAATTAGGGTTGTAATAACACAACTCCATGCTTCCGACAGTGAATGAAAAGTGCTCCCCAGCCGTATCCTGAAATAGTAATGGCGGCATAATATCAGTCAGTTATTTCCTGTGGTTTCTGTGAGATCCATTATGTCATTAACCCCTTGATTTCACTCATGGAACTCCTACCCCCAGACCTTTAAAAATATGGCGGATATTCTTTCCAATTCTAAAAGAAAGTTGGCTTTTCAGACATTTTATATCTTCTTTTCTGGTTTAAAAAGAGCTGCTAAAGTAACCCAAAAAGTCTTATTTATAAGCACCCCCATTTTTCCGTCAAGCTACAGATTCACTGATGAGAATTGGAGATTATGTTCTGTGTTCTGCATTTACACTGTGCGCATTCCTTCACTCACTGCCATTTCTGGACGACGTCATTCATGGCGAATTGCGCCACAGAAAAGAGGTGCAAAAATATATAATAAAATATAATTCTAATAAAATACAATAAACCAGGATAAGAATAGTCTTTGGATAAAATAAATGTAAAGATAAAGTCCAGCTTTAGTATCTTGGTTCTTTATACTTGAGTGTTCTTCAGGGTCTAGGTCTTCTCAGTCTCCGTATGTGGAAAGAGAAAAGACAGAGCGACCTGATAGTGTAGTATGTCTGGGCTAAAACGGACAACACTTAAAAGATAAAAGTATTGCACTCACATGGACAAGAGCTATGACCAGCTCTTGTGGGGGGGCGAACCTGGTCCCCATAGCGGTGCCTCTCTTTTGGAGGTAAAAAAGTCTAAAAACCAGAAATAATTATTAGTTAGTATAATATTGATGCCTTCTAGGATAAAATCTATTTGGTCATCAGGTATTCGTGCTTCGGTCTTAAGGGTATTTTTAACAGCTTCGCAACCTATATCATGGGGAATAATTGTATATAATGATTGCACATCACACGTAACTAAAATAAGATTTGGATTCCAATTAAAGTTACATAGGAATCTTAAGAGTGACATTGAATCTATTAAATATGACCTCATTAATCTTGCTGATGGTTGTAGGAGGATGTCAATATATTTGGATAGGTTGCACAGGAGAGAACCAATCCCTGATACAATTGGTCTACCTGGGTTTTTTTTTATTTTATTTTTATTTACTTAATCTGGCATTTTTTCATTTTCTTTTATTTATTGAGCGGTTACCTATTTTATTCTCAAGAACATTCTAGGTGGGGATCATACCACTAACGCTGTCATCACGGAACAGTAAGTCTGCTCCATACTTGTAAGTAAGATTTTATTAATTTTATTTACCTGTATTATATTACTGAGAGCACTATCTGTGGCTGTCTTTTCTGTTTCGAGTACCTAGATTACCATCTACGGTGAAAGACTACGACCATCATATCCCATGAGTGGGGATTATAACACTGTATGCGATATCTACTAGAGCTGGTCATAGCTCTTGTCCATGTGAGTGCAATACTTTTATCTTTTAAGTGTTGTCCGTTCTAGCCCAGACATACTACACTATCAGGTCGCTCTGTCTTTTCTCTTTCCACATACGGAGACTGAGAAGACCTAGACCCTGAAGAACACTCAAGTATAAAGAACCAAGATACTAAAGCTGGACTTTATCTTTACATTTATTTTATCCAAAGACTATTCTTATCTTGTTTATTGTATTTTATTAGAATTATATTTTATTATATATTTTTGCACCTATTTTCTGTGGCGCAGCCCTTCTTCATTTTATTCTCTTTTCTGTTACTTTGAAGGGCTCAGAGGGATCCCCTTCTTAGGGTTGCTGCCTTACCTTATTTTTATTTTCATTTAATCAGCGCTGACCCTTTTAGTTTTTTATCTTTATATTGTCTGCTGGATCCTGTGTCCCTCTTCTTCTAGCAAGCTCATTGGCTGAGAGAGAGCACTCATGGACACTATGGTCACCACAACAACCACAGCTTAATATAGTGGATCTGGTGTGTCTAGTCTGTCCATGCAGGCTTTTTAATGTAAACACTGCCTGTTAGAGTGCCTAGTAACACCTCTAGTTGCACTCACTGAGAGGGCCACTAGAGGTGCCACAATGTGCAGCATGGACATTCAGCTCCGCATGGAGGCGTTGAGAGTTCCTCATAGAGATGCTGATTGGTGCAGCATTTGCTGTGCATGCGCAATAGCATCCCAATGCTTTCCTTTTGGAAAGCATTGGATGAGCTCAGATGAGCAGGTTTGATGATCTCAGCTAATCTCCTTTTACAAGGATTAACAAAATATACCAGTCTACATGCAAACTCCAAATATGTGAAATAACACAAAAAAATACTTTTCATAGGGGTTAGTGGAACTCTGGCGTATATATATATATTTTTTTATATTTGGTTTTTATGCTGGGTTCCACCCCCATGGTACTTAGAGAATTATTTTATTTCTATTTTGATTTAATAAATTATATATATTTTTTTAACCTATTCCAAGTCCTCTTTATCTTCACACACAACAGGAAATGGCACCGCTAGCCTGAATTGGCAACCTGAGCCTGCTATACAGAGCCTGGTACGGCTCTGGGAAATGTGAGTGGTAGTCCTAAGTAACAGCATTGTTCTCTGTTTTTAAACGGTTCACACTATGTTGTGTTTTATTTTATAGATATTATCCGAACATATCTCTACTCATGGTAGTATTATTTTAATTTTATTTAATTTTTTGTGTTATTTCACATATTTGGAGTTTGCATGTAGACTGGTATATTTTGTTAATCCTTGATTTCTTATGTTTGGTGCCACTGGGAAGCAGTCACATCATCCACCTACATTATCTTTGAAATATTGATTGTGAAGCGCCACACACTATTTTGATTGTATTTATTATTAATCTCCTTTTACATTGGTTAAATGTTTGTATTCCTGTCGCTATAGTGACCGCCACTGAGCTGGCCATGGAGTGTATAAGAGGGTCTAGCATAAGGTAGTAACTTAGTTGTGAAACCTGTACACCTGTCTTGTAACATTTATTACCTCTTGGTTAAGATTTTAATTTGATATATTGTTGTCACTTCTCAATTATTTATGTGAAGCCTGACATAAATCACATTGATAACTGACATATCTGAATGACATTAATTTGGTCGCAGCTGAAATTCATGCCATTTACATGAATATACTGCGAATTAAAAAATGACCGAATTACATAGAAGCGTCCAAGTGATTCGGGTCTCGTTTTATTGGTTCATTTAGCAATTTGATTGTTTACTATTCACAAAGTGCTGAATAGCAGTCTGTCCAAATACAGAGGCAAAATGCTATTAAATTCCTCCTTGGGACCAGAAAGGCAGCTCCCGGGACCCAAACCCAATATCAAGAGTTATTCACTAAAGGGAGAGTGTCTGGGGATTCGAAGTGAATTACAAAATTTAGACTGAAATAGCTGAATTAGAAACATTCTTTGAGACAGTTCTGTTTTGTTCGGCTGTTTATGTCTTCACTCTGAATTCCTGCTAGTTCTCTTTAGTAAATATTTCTGTCTTAGTTGAATTTCCACATTCCACCTGCGGTTAACGAAATCCTACAGTGTCAGGAAAACAAACCCATTTTCCTGGCACTATAGAGTTAATAGGTCCCCCCTCCCTCGGCGCTGAACTCCTGCCCTGCCGACGTCAGCTCCCGAGTGGAGCCGCGCGCGCATTCAAACAGCCCATAGGAAAGCATTACTTAATGTTTTCTTATGGACGTCCAACGTGAGTACAATGCGATTTTCACACTGAGAATCGCAGAAACGGCCTCTAGTGGCTGTCAGAGGCTGGATTAACTCTGCAATGTAAACATAGCAGTTTCTCTGCTGCAGGGCTAAAACTAGGGGACCTGGCACCCAGACCACTTCATTGAGCTGAAGTGGTCTGGGTGCCTATAGTGGTTGTGACGGATCTTCCTGTACCCCGGTTTGGTACCTCCACCGACAGATGCTCCTAGTGCTTACCAAGGGCTCCAAGCACTTCTAAGTACTGCAGACCCCACGAACCGCCGCAGCTTGGTTGGGGTCTCGCCGTCTCCTACCCACCCTGGATCCATGACAAGGCTCCAGGTTCTAGTGGGTGAACCTCTCTTCCTCCTGAGAGTGAAATAGAAACAGCTCTTACAAGAGCTAGTGATTATCCAAGGAAGTATAGTGATTATTGCAATCCCTTGTAGCAGTTTCCCCCAATAAGAGACAAGAATCTAGATTGAGGGTAAAATAAGAATTGAAGGTTTAATGGTACAGTTGCTCTTTTATACAGTATTTCCCCACACTGTTACCGCCCAGGTGGACCTTGTGGGGCACAGGACATGAAATTCACAATCCAATAAAAACAGAGTTTTACATTCAGTCACTCCCATACAGTGTGCACAATCCCTCCCCTCTGCCTGTGATACAATTAACGAAGACAATGGACTAACTCAAACAGAAAAAAAACATACATTTTTACAAACCCCAAAAAGTACCCCAAAATACAACATATCTCCTCATCCCATGATAGCCCCGATCTGGGTGAACAACATATCCAAAAATCATCCAGATCGGTTCAGGGGTTCAGGAATTTCCTGGAAGTCTTATTTTTGCCGCACCATGCACATGGTCCCATGCCCAAAACAGTTCCATACACTCGACGGCAAAACCCTGCTGGACAATTTAAGATGGCCACCGCCGCCACCACATGTTTGAATCTGTTCCAGTTAAAAGTCCAAAGGGCAGAAACAGTGCTTTTGAACATCACAGGGCCCATAGTCCCAGGGTAGGAGGCTGGCAAGCAGCCCCCTCCAAAAACTAATGGCAAACTAAAAAGGTCTTTTAATCTGACCTGGGTCTGGCCTTGCAGCTCTGGTAGCCCAGAGGGTTCCACTGCTAACGTGAGCTCTATCTGTATCTGCTGACAAACACCTCCAATATTACATCAGGCTCACATCATGAGGGTGTAAAACCTTCTTCATTCAGAGACGGCGTAAACCAGCGTTCTATCGTTCTGGGTGGGGGAGACATTAATAGATAAACACTGCGCAAGCCCATATAGTCTGTGTATCGCAAATCACATAACCATCCCAACCATTCTGCAATACTTACACTCTGTTACCCTTTAGCTCTTCCACTGTGAGGCTATTCCAGGCTATTCTATATCCCCGGTATCTACTACCCTTTCTATATCACTGTTACCGCTCCCACTGGAAGGCTATTCCAGGTATCTACTACCCTTTCTATATCACTGTTACTGCTCCCAGTGGAAGGCTATTCCAGGTATCTACTACCCTTTATATATCACTGTTACTGCTCCCACTGGAAGGCTATTCCAGGTATCTACTACCCTTTCTATATCACTGTTACCGCTCCCACTGGAAGGCTATTCCAGGTATCTACTACCCTTTCTATATCACTGTTACCGCTCCCACTGGAAGGCTATTCCAGGTGTCTACTACCCTTTCTATATCACTGTTACTGCTCCCACTGGAAGGCTATTCCAGGTATCTACTACCCTTTCTATATCACTGTTACTGCTCCCACTGGAAGGCTATTCCAGGTATCTACTACCCTTTCTATATCACTGTTACCGCTCCCACTGGGAGGCTATTCCAGGTATCTACTACCCTTTCTATATCTGTTACTGCTTGGAAGGCTGCTACCCATATCACTGTTACTGCTCCCACTGGAAGGCTATTCCAGGTATCTATTACCCTTTCTATATCACTGTTACTGCTCCCACTGGAAGGCTATTCCAGGTATCTACTACCCTTTCTATATCACTGTTACCGCTCCCACTGGAAGGCTATCCCTGGTATCTACTACCCTTTCTATATCACTGTTACCGCTCCCACTGGAAAGCTATTCCAGGTATCTACTACCCTTTCTATATCACTGTTACCGCTCCCACTGGAAGGCTATTCCAGGTATCTACTACCCTTTCTATATCACTGTTACCGCTCCCACTGGAAGGCTATCCCAGGTATCTACTACCCTTTCTATATCACTGTTACCGCTCCCACTGGAAGGCTATTCCAGGTATCTACTACCCTTTCTATATCACTGTTACTGCTCCTACTCATAGGCGTGTGCCTAGGCACCCTCTAATCCCTGTGGCATGCCTATGGATTGAGACCGGCAGGGGAGATCTCAGAATGTCCCCTGTCGGCTCATGCAGAGCCGGCACTATCCAAGCACCGGCTCTGCTCTAAGCCTTCATGGGCCGGTGGGGAGATCAAAGATCTACTTCACCGGCCCACAGCAGCATGGAGGGAGGCAGGAGAGGACCCAGGGAGCTCTAGCCAGCAGCTCCGCCAGGTTCCTCTTGCGAGAGCTGAGCGTTGCCGTGGCAACGCTCCAATCTCGCGAGAGTGAACTCTAGCCCCACAGGCTAGATTTCACTTTCCACGGGACCACCAGGGATGGCACAGGGCAGCAAGGATCCCCCCTCCCTACATAAGGTAATAAGGGAGGGGGGATATTTACTAATCTGCCCCCACCTTCACCCCCATAATCCCTCCAAACATACAGTGTACACACACACATACAGCACACAAACAGAACCTACAGACCTACAGCACCCTCACACACACAGCACACAAACACCCTCACCCACATAGCACACAAACAGCACCCTCACACACATAGCACACAAACATCACCCACACACCGCATACTAACAGGACCCTAACAAACACACACACAAATACCCTCACACACAGCACACTCACAGCACGCTCACAAACACCCTCACCCACATAGCACACTACAAGAACCCTCACACACACATCACACACCCTCACACAGCACACTAACAGCGCGCACACACACACACACACACACACACACAACAGTGTATGTATGTGTGTGTGTGTGTGTGTGTATGTTTTTTTTATATATACATACATACACGCGGCGTGTGTTAGTGCTTTAGGGGGCACACCCTAATGCAATAGGCTGCGCACGCCTATGCTCCTACTGGTAGGCTATTCCAGGTATCTACTACCATTTAAATATCACCAGTAGTCTTTATTGCTTCCACTGGAAGGCGTATCTACTACTCTTTCAGTATAGTGAAATTTCTGTTGTAGATCAGCTTTATGGGTGAAATTATACAGATCCTTTCAAATAATGGTATTTGCCCCATCTCTATCAGCCTATGATTGCCTTCCAAATTCAGACAGGCTCATGTGATGTCCAAATTTAGCCTTGGATCACAATTTCTTTACACACACCAGGGGTACAACATTCACAAAGTCCTTACACCATAACCACTAAGCTATAATTCTGTTTCTGCCTTTCCCAGAATATTATGTCATTCTCGCCCCCACTAGGTTAGTGGAACTCTTTCTATAGAAATTATCTGAAACTGATGGGAACCTCATTCTCCAGAACTGGACACATCATGTCAGAATTAATGTTACATAAATCATAATAAATGTTTGTGCTGACTGCTCACAGTGTGATATTTAATGGGGGGTGGGGGGATTCCAAATCTTAAAGCGATCTGGGTCATAAACTGCGTGACATTGATTTTTCTTCCATATTTTTGTGTTTCTATTTCTTTATTGTGTTTTCCATTGAAATGACTTAAAAATACAAAGTCTGTGTTTCTAATAAAAATAAATGTGTCCACCTAACGAGCCAATGCCAGGTAAGAATTCATTCCCTTGAAATGGAGCCTCGCTGGTTCTGAATACGCCATAAGTTCTCGCTGGTTCTAAACACACCATGAGTTCTCGCTGGTTCTGAATACCCCATAAGTTCTTGCTGGTTCTGAATACGCCATAAGTTATTGCTGGTTGTGAATTACGCCATAAGTTCTCGCTGGTTTTGAATTACGCCATAAGTTCTCGCTGGTTTTGAATTACGCCATAAGTTCTCACTGGTTATGAATTACGCCATAAGTTCTCGCTGGTTGTGAATTACGCCATAAGTTCTCGCTGGTTTTGAATTACGCCATAAGTTCTCGCTGGTTTTTAATTACGCCATAAGTTCTCGCTGGTTGTGAATTACGCCATAAGTTCTCGCTGGTTGTGAATTACGCCATAAGTTCTCGCTGGTTGTGAATTACGCCATAAGTTCTCGCTGGTTTTGAATTACGCCATAAGTTCTCGCTGGTAGTGAATTATGTCATAAGTTCTCGCTGGTAGTGAATTACGCCATAAGTTCTCGCTGGTAGTGAATTACGCCATAAGTTCTCGCTGGTAGTGAATTACGCCATAAGTTCTCGCTGGTTTTGAATTACGCCATAAGTTCTCGCTGGTTGTGAATTACGCCATAAGTTCTCGCTGGTTTTGAATTACGCCATAAGTTCTTGCTGGTTGTGAATTACGCCATAAGTTCTCGCTGGTTTTTAATTACGCCATAAGTTCTCGCTGGTTTTGAATTACGCCATAAGTTCTCGCTGGTTGTGAATTACGCCATAAGTTCTTGCTGGTTTTGAATTACGCCATAAGTTCTTGCTGGTTTTGAATTACGCCATAAGTTCTCGCTGGTTTTTAATTACGCCATAAGTTCTCGCTGGTTTTGAATTACGCCATAAGTTCTCGCTGGTTGTGAATTACGCCATAAGTTCTCGCTGGTTGTGAATTACGCCATAAGTTCTCGCTGGTTGTGAATTACGCCATAAGTTCTTGCTGGTTGTGAATTAAGCCATAAGTTCTCGCTGGTTTTGAATTACGCCATAAGTTCTTGCTGGTTGTGAATTACGCCATAAGTTCTTGCTGGTTATGAATTACGCCATAAGTTCTTGCTGGTTATGAATTACGCCATAAGTTCTCGCTGGTAGTGAATTACGTCATAAGTTCTCGCTGGTTCTAAACACACCATAAGTTCTCGGTTCTGGCTGGTTCTAAACACACCATAAGTTTTCGCTGGTTCTAAACACAACATAAGTTCACGCTGGTTCTGAATAACGTTCTCACTGGTTTGCTGGTTATGAATACGCCATAAGTTCTCGCTGGTTCTGAATACGCCATAAATTCTTGCTGGTTCTGATCACACCATAAGTTTTCGCTGGTTCTAAACACAACATAAGTTTTCGCTGGTTCTAAACACAACATAAGTTCACGCTGGTTCTGAATAACGTTCTCACTGGTTTGCTGGTTATGAATACGCCATAAGTTCTCACTGGTTCTAAACACACCATAAGTTCTCGCTGGTTCTGAATACGCCATAAATTCTTGCTGGTTCTGATCACACCATAAGTTGTGTGTTAAATTCACCTCCCCAGGCACAACGAGGGGAACGCTTAACTCTTCAGACAAAGGCTTGCAGGGGAATCGGAGTTCACTTGGCGACGATTTCTGACGGGACACAATGAATTTACTGTAATGGGATTCCCACAAGCCGGCATTGTTTGAAGAAAAAAAAAAAAATTAAGTTTCAAGACCTATTTAGTTTTAAGAAAAGGACTTTGTGGAGTGGAGCGAGGTTTTGGGGTCAATGCTGACTCAGCGAGGAGGACCAAGCTGATTCATTGCCCCTTTTATATTGTTCACTGAAATTCTCTCCCCTCCTGTACATTATTCACAGAGGAACTCTCTGCCAGACTCAGCAAGACAGCCCTTACTGATTTAACTAAGTAAACTTTCCTTTAAACTACTAACCAACGTATAATGTAAGATCTTACTGGGGATCTATAAAGAATTATCGCTATCTCTCTATGTCCTCCTGGGATCTGCTCTATAGAACTGAACACAATACTCTAGGAGAGATCTTACCATGGATCTATAAAGTACTATCACTACCTCTCTATGTCCTCCTGGGATCTGCTCTATAGAACTGAGCACAATACTCTAGGTGAGATCTTACCGGGATCTATAAAGTGCTATCACTACCTCTCTATATCCTCCTGGGATCTGCTCTATAGAACTGAACACAATACTCTAGGTGAGATCTTACCGGGGATCTATAAAGTACTATCACTACCTCTCTATGTCCTGGGATCTGCTCTATAGAACTGAACACAATACTCTAGGTGAGATCTTACCGGGGATCTATAAAGTACTATCACTACCTCTCTGTGTCCTCCTGGGATCTGCTCTATAGAACTGAACACAATACTCTAGGTGAGATCTTACCGGGATCTATAAAGTGCTATCACTACCTCTCTATATCCTCCTGGGATCTGCTCTATAGAACTGAACACAATACTCTAGGTGAGATCTTACCAGGGATCTATAAAGTACTATCACTATCTCTCTATGTCCTCCTGGGATCTGCTCTATTGAACTGAACACAATACTCTAGGTGAGATCTTACCGGGGATCTATAGAGTACTATCACTACCTCTCTATGTTCTGGGATCTGCTCTATAGAACTGAACACAATACTCTAGGTGAGATCTTACCGGGGATCTATAAAGTACTATCACTACCTCTCTATGTCCTCCTGGGATCTGCTCTATAGAACTGAACACAATACTCTAGGTGTGGTCTTACTATGGATCTATAAAGTACTATCACACCTCTCTATGTCCTCCTGGGATCTGCTCTATAGAACTGAACACAATACTCTAGGTGAGATCTTACCGGGGATCTATAAAGTACTATCACACCTCTCTATGTCCTCCTGGGATCTGCTCTATAGAACTGAACACAATACTCTAGGTGAGATCTTACCGGGATCTATGAAGTACTATCACACCTCTCTATGTCCTCCTGGGATCTGCTCTACAGAACTGAACACAATACTCTAGGTGAGATCTTACCAGGGATCTATGAAGTACTATCACTACCTCTCTATGTCCTCCTGGGATCTGCTCTATAGAACTGAACACAATACTCTAGGTGAGATCTTACTGGGGATCTATAAAGTGCTATCACTACCTCTCTATGTCCTCCTGGGATCTGCTCTATAGAACTGAACACAATACTCTAGGTGAGATCTTACCGGGATCTATAAAGTACTATCACTACCTCTCTATGTCCTGGGATCTGCTCTATAGAACTGAACACAATACTCTAGGTGAGATCTTACCGGGGATCTATAAAGTACTATCACTACCTCTCTATGTCCACCTGGGATCTGCTCTATAGAATTGAACACAATACTCTAGGTGAGATCTTACCGGGGATCTATAAAGTGCTATCACTACCTCTCTATGTCCTCCTGGAATCTGCTCTACAGAACTGAACACAGTACTCATAGTGCAGCCAGGGGGCGCTGTGATTGTGCTCATAACAAGCTCTTTAAATCTGTTTTATTTAACTTGCCATGACATGTTTATTCCCTAAGAAGAGGACCCAGTCTCCATTAGCCATTGGACTATCAGGGTTTGAGCGATGCTATTGCAATGAACAGGTTAAATGAGCTCGGCAGCAGCCAATTCAACCCTCCTCCCTGCCATTTAAAGCAGCGGCTATTACCACAAACACCAAGGAGGTGAGTCACTCCATACACACCCAGCCATGAGCACAGCCTGGCCTTAGCATGATCTCTGGTTTCTCCTGTCTCAGCTGCTGCATTCCTCCTGGAATATCGTTTAACCCTCCATTGACTCCTTGAGGTTAATAAGCAGAGAGAGAGTGAGCTCAGCTGTTGACTGGCGCCTGCCATCAGCGAACCCTCTCTGCGCCTGGAGCAGCCCAATCTGGCTCTCAAAGGGTTAAACTTGCCGTCAGGGTTATGCACTAACCTGCAAATTGTTGAGGAATCAAAGTGAATTTTGGAGTTTAGGCTACCATGCGAAACTGGAAGAGGACTCCAAGTCAGCGACGTTCTCACCTTAATTGCTAAACTGTGAATTCATGTTTAATTTTGGACAATTTATACTTTAGTTAATATCCCCGGTATTATACACTGCTCAAAAAAATAAAGGGAACACAAAAATAACACATCCTAGATCTGAATTAATGAAATATTCTTCTGAAATACTTTGTTCTTTACATAGTTGAATGTGCAGACAAAAAAGTTTTAAAATGGAAATTAGATTTTTCAACCCATGGAGGTCTGGATTTGGAGTCACACTCCAAAGTGGAAAAACACACTACAGGCTGATCCAACTTTGATGTAATGTCCTGAAAACAAGTCAAAATGAGGCTCAGTAGTGTGTGTGGCCTCCACGTGCCTGTATGACCTCCCTACAATGCCTGTGCATGCTCCTGATGAGGTGGTGGATGGTCTCCTGAGGGATCTCCTCACAGACCTGTACTAAAGCATCTACCAACTCCTGGACAGTCTGTGGTGCAACGTGATGTTGGTGGATGGAGCGAGACATGATGTCCCAGATGTGCTCAATTGGATTCAGGTCTGGGGAACGGGCGGGCCAGTCCATAGCATCAATGCCTTTGTCTTGCAGGTACTGCTGACACACTCCAGCCACATGAGGTCTAACATTGTCTTGCATTAGGTGGAACCCAGGGCCAACCGCACCAGCATATGGTATCACAAGGGGTCTGAGGATATCTCGGTACCTAACGGCAGTCAAGCTACCTCTGGCGAGCACATGGAGGACTGTGCGGCCCCCCAAAGAAATGCCACCCCACACCATTACTGACCCACTGCCAAACCGGTCATTCTGGAGGATGTTGCAGGCAGCAGAACGTTCTCCACTGCGTCTCCAGACTGTCACGTCTGTCACATGTGCTCAGTGTGAACCTGCTTTCATCTGTGAAGAGCACAGGGCGCCAGTGGCGAATTTGCCAATCTTGGTGTTCTCTGGCAAATGCCAAACGTCCTGCACGGTGTTGGGCTGTAAGCACAATCCCCACCTGTGGACGTCGGGCCCTCATACCACCCTCATGGAGTCTGTTTCTGACCGCTTGAGCAGACACATGCACATTTGTGGCCTGCTGGAGGTCATTTTGCAGGGCTCTGGCAGTGCTCCTCCTGTTCCTCCTTGCACAAAGGCAGAGGTAGCGGTCCTGCTGCTGGGTTATTGCCCTCCTATGGCCTCCTTCACGTCTCCTGATGTATTGGCCTGTTTCCTGGTAGCGCCTCCATGCTCTGGACACTACGATGACAGACACAGCAAACCTTACCATATCTCTAATTGATGTGCCATCCTGGATGAGCTGCACTACCTGAGCCACTTGTGTGGGTTGTAGACTCCGTCTCATGCTACCACTAGAGTGAAAGCACCGCCAGCATTCAAAAGTCACCAAAACATCAGCCAGGAAGCAAAGGAACTGAGAAGTGGTCTGTGGTCACCACCTGCAGAACCATTCCTTTATTGTGGGTGTCTTGCTAATTGCCAATAATTTTCACCTGTTGTCTATCCCATTTGCAATGCTGGCACAGACGGGCGACAACCGTTACTAAATCACAGCTATAAAATGCACATAGCGCGGGTCAGCAGTATAATCGGCTAGAAGCCAGCCATTAAATAGGAAAGCCGCTCACAATAGGGAAACAACCAAACCCCACTCGTCTAGGAAAAATAGATCATTTTATTTCCATGGGAGATTATTACGGCTTTATGCCCTCGCTGTGCTGGTGAGCTGAAAATCAAAATTTGAAAAGAATTGCTGGGTTGGACAATTTTCTTCTCCCAGAATTTGGTGATTGATTCACCACAATTGCGTGTTTGGTGAATAATTCCACTGACACAAATAGATCATTTTGTGAAGCTCAGACGCACAGAGTGATATCCTGATATAGCCAACACAGGGCTGTGGGAGGACTTATTCATACGTATAAACATATACATGGGGATAAAACAACCACTTTCTATTCTCTTATAAAACTTCCCAAATATTACTACTACGTTTTTACCTTGCAACAATTTGTAATTTACAAACAAAGTGAATTTTAAATGTGACGCCAACATGGCGACCTAAAAGCAAAGCTGAATTGGAGAATTTTTCCACATTGTCTGTTTTGGACTAACATTTTGAATTAATCTTGATGCCACTTTGAATTCACAGTGAATATTGATTTTAGGACCATGAGATCAGACTGCGGCAGAATACATAGTTACATTGCTACTTAGGAAAAAAAAGAGTCCAACCTTTCAGAGACATCTCTGTATGCTGTTTATAAGAAGAAAGAAAAAAGTATAAATAAATCCCAATATAATGCATTAGACAATATTTCCTCCCCCCCGAAAGAATAGAAAATACTTATTGTCACAATCATAGCAATCAGGGTTCTCCTTGGATCGATACGCTCTTCACATACATATTAATTACTATCTTTAATATTCTGATTTTCAAAAAAACCATCCAGGCCATTTTTTAAAGAAATATCTATAGAATTTGATAAGAAAAGCTCTTTCAGTAGCGAATTCCGCATGTTTACTGTTCTTACTGTAAAGAACCCTTCCCTCCGAAGTGATACGATGAGTCTCAATACTGAGTGAAATCAATGTCACGATATGTCACATTGTAAAATCATATCATTTGGATCAATTCATATCATTCTTAAAGGGACACTGTTTTTTTGTGTATTGATGCCTTCTCCTCTCTGTGACAGTGTAATAGATTGCTATCATTGTCAGTAGATCCTAATAACTCTCTCTGAGAAACCTCAGATTGTCAGATCATGGCGGCTGACGCCCATCTGTCCGGATCATCTCATAAGAGGGGAACAAATTCTACAGGGAGACTGTCCCGACTCTGGATTACAGGTAAATCTAATGGATTTTAAAAAATATATATCATTTTGTTCTCTAAAAAGAGATATGACTTCATAGGGACACTCTAAGCTCAACATAAATAGATTTATTTTTATCCTTCGAGCGTTACTTTCACTATAAATTGTTATTTGAATCATATATTATTATATCATACTATTTATCCTACAAATAAGACAGAGTGATGAGAACATCGAGTGACAAATTGCTAAAGTTTATTAATCATTTTGTGATTTTAATAAACAGTCACATCGTATCTTTTACAGAATTGGTCCATAATTTCCCTTTTTCTACTCAATGATTACACCAATATCCCAATTCTCAGCAATTCCCAGTTTAGTAAATAACTCTATGTTTTCAGATTTCTACACACCTTTTCCTTGATCAACGCATGAAACGTTCTCCTTATTGTGAAATGTTCTGATAAATTGAGAGAAATGTAAAGTTATTTCACCCAGCCAGGTTTTATCTGTGCTGTGAGCAAAGCCGCCACAATTTAATTCACTGATTTATTTAATGTCGCTATTTCCAACTTCAGTAATTCAATCCAAAATATTTTGCGCAAATACGTCTAGGAATTCTGAGAAAGCTGAGAAATGGTTCGGAGATTTCTATATGAAGCAGTACGGTGATTAGACATTCTGTTGGTAATTATGGACAACTAAATAAAATAACTAAACTGCCAGTGTTCCCCACCTCAAACGTTCACAATCCCCCTATATAACAAAAGAATTGTCCATCTTCCCTATTAATCCCCTACATTAGGCCACATTTTGCCAGATATTACAAGTGATTGTTCTACTAAAGCCCTTATAGTGTCTGATGTCATTTAAAATCTGAAAACGATGTCTCTATTCTCTAGAACTGTGAATTCGGTTTGACCCAAATTGTAGTTCGTCTAAATCTCTTGTGGGGTGGTAAGTGTAAGCCGTCTTGGGAATTAGAGGGACTCCCTGCTCTGCTGCGTATATTTCCTGGAACATAGAAGAACGCAGCAGAGCAGGGAATCCCTTAACTCCTCACTTACCGACCATTTTGTTCTATGACCGGGTCGGTAAGTGAGGAGTGTCTGTGTATATATATATATATATAGCTTTTTTTTTTTCCACTTATCCTCCTGGTTTCCCTACTTTTCCTCACTTGGTCTGTGAACTAAATAGTTGGATATTGTTCCTATCAGTGTACTGCACAATATATAAATATTATTTATATATCCACATTTGAATTATACATCATGTTTATAATTTCTATATTATGTATTAATTATGCAGTGCGATAATTGGCCTGTTTTCACCTGAAATTGTTTTCCAAATAATTTTCCTGGATGATATTTGGATGAGCAGAACCATCAGCTGATTATGTGTCGGGGATTCCGAACTAAATTTCATTTTTAGAAAACTTGTTTTGGTCGAATCAAATTTTTCCGCACGGCATAAATGTACTATGAGTACACCCTCGAATGGTTCACCGATTTTAATGACTGGTAAAAACAGGGGGGTACTTATTTCTCATTTACAATTATTACTATTATTTCACCAATAATGGAAAGATATGGGAATCATTCTAACAGGTAAAATGGTTCTCAGGAGAAAGCGCAACGTCCAGCCGCCTGTTGTCTATTGTGGTTCCTTAATGGCGTTTCGCAGGCGCACACGTAATGAGATTGTGATTTTACTGATGTCATTTTAATGTGGAATGTTTTGCTGTTTTGTGTTTGATTGATTAGAGCAGGAGTTTCTGTCCCAGGCTACGTTAACAAGATTTTAAGCCAAAAGAATCGATTTTTCCCATCTCCCTGTTACTTAACAGAGCTCTTATCTGTCCGTTCTGTAAGTGATATTAATTTCGTTTTACGAGATGGCCGCCAGTGATCCACAAGTTTATAACAGTCTACGTAGGTAACTAGCACATGGACGAGTGAAGCACATCTGTGATATTAGGAGATTTACCCACTAAACAGTGAACTGGGTCAATATCTAAACATTTTATTCCATTTCACACACAGCAGTATTGGCTGACGCTGGCACTTGGCGTGTTCGCAAATTACATTCACCCTAAAGCTTAGATTATTTAAATTGCACATTTTCCCATATTTTTAAATTACGACATCTTTTAATTGTGTCAGAGTTCCACTAAAAGTTAAAGTCTGAAAACCCTGAAGGGACTACGACGCTTTAATTGCATGAATGATGGAGGAAGCTGCAAACATTTGCTATTTTAGAGCCGGGACCTTGTTTTCTCTGACAAAAAAAAAACTAAAAATGTGATGTCTGTATTCTCATTACTAATTTGTTACGAAAACTCTGCGTAACCAAAAACTGTGAGTATTTTTTTTTTTTTTAGTTCCCATGTTTAATGTTATTTCTGAAGGAGCGAAAGATATAAAAAGTCTTCAGAAAGAAAAAGATGTGAGATGTACCAAGAAAGGACCGTCCACGACACAGCAATATGCCCCCCCGCACCCCAATGTTCATTGTATATAAATAAAGCTTGTTGAAAAACAGGCTGCCATGTCCCCCTAGTCCCTATAGAGGGTCCGCTATGCCCAGCGCTCTCTGTGTAATCATTGGCCATAAACTCATGGCTTCCTGTTCCGCTGCGGAGACATCATAACTGTGACTCGATTAACTGCATCTCCGTCAGTCCACGGTCATTTACTGCAACCAAAACGTAAAAACACCTTAAAGGGACAGTTACATCTAATGACACGGAATCCCTTTGTTTATGTTATGTCGGAGTTGCATTAAATCCTAAATGGCCATAGCAACCAATAGAATCTAGGAAAATCAAACACTTTGGGCAGGAATTGTCCCAGTTTGGTGTTAATAAATATGGCTCTATTACTGTGACATTATTCAGCCCTTTACTAGCAAATCTCCTTCTTCAAAGACTATTTAGGAGACTAAATCTGAGAATTAATCTACGCCTGGGTGGGACAAACCTTTTCATACAATCTGTATGACAGCCTGCCTGCCATAGCTGTGGATGCAACGGATAGATTATAGTTCAGAGAGCAGTAAGTCTGTCTGATGGTTTAGATTATTACAGCCTCACATAGCAGAATAGGCTAATAGCTTGCAGTAACTTTATAATGGATCTACTGTCCATTTAATGGCAAAATTATAACCATATCTTACAGCACCTTACTCATACTTACATATATTTACTCATGCTCAGCCTGGCCTCTCTATGGCTCAACAGATCTGTTCATCAGGCTATTATGCAGCTTCCAAGCTTCTAATTGTCTATATCACTCCACTGGAAGGCTATTCCAGGTATCTACTACCCTTTCTATATCACTGTTACTGCTCCTACTGGAAGGCTATTCCAGGTATCTACTACCCTCTCTATATCACTGTTACTGCTCCCACTGGAAGGCTATTCCAGGTATCTACTACCCTTTCTGTATCACTGTTACTGCTGCCACTGTGATGCTATTCCATGTATCTACTACCCTTTCTATATTGCTGTTCCCGCACCCACTGGAAGTCTATGCCAAGTATCTACTACATTTTCTATATTGCTGTTACCGCTTCCACTGGAAGGCTATTCCAGGTATCTACTACCCTTTCTATATCACTGTTACTGCTCCTACTGGAAGGCTATTCCAGGTATCTACTACCCTCTCTATATCACTGTTACTGCTCCCACTGGAAGGCTATTCCAGGTATCTACTACCCTTTCTGTATCACTGTTACTGCTGCCACTGTGATGCTATTCCATGTATCTACTACCCTTTCTATATTGCTGTTCCCGCACCCACTGGAAGTCTATGCCAAGTATCTACTAAATTTTCTATATTGCTGTTACCGCTTCCACTGGAAGGCTATTCCAGGTATCTACTACCCTTTCTATATCACTGTTACTGCTCCCACTGGAAGGCTATTCCAGGTATCTACTACCTTTTGTATGTCACTGTTACTGCTCCCACTGGAAGTCTATGCCAAGTATCTACTACATTTTCTATATTGCTGTTACCGCTTCCACTGGAAGGCTATTCCAGGTATCTACTACCCTTTCTATATCACTGTTAGCTTTTGCTGCTCCCACTGGAAGGCTATTCCAGGTATCTACTACCCTTTCTATATCACTGTTACTGCTCCCACTGGAGGGCTATTCCAGGTATCTACTACCTTTTGTATATCACTGTTACTGCTCCCACTGGAAGGCTATTCCAGGTATCTACTACCCTTTCTATATCACTGTTACAGATCCCACTGGAAGGCTATTCAAGGTATCTACAACCCTTTCTATATCACTGTGACCGTTCACACTGGAAGGCTATTCCAGGTATCTACTACCCTTTCTATATTGCTGTTACCGCTCCCAGTGGAAGGCCATTCCAGGTATCTACTACCCTTTCTATATCACTGTTAGCTTTTACTGCTCCCACTGGAAGGCTATTCCAGGTATTTACTACCCTTTCCATATCACTGTTACCGCTCCCACTGGAAGGCTATTCCAGGTATCTACTACCCTTTCTATATCACTGTTACTGCTCCCACTGGAAGGCTATTCCAGGTATCTACTACCCTTTCTATATCACTGTTACTGCTCCCACTGGAAGGCTATTCCAGGTATCTACTACCTTTTCTATATCACTGTTACTGCTCCCACTGGAAGGCTATTCCAGGTATCTACTACCCTTTCTGTATCACTGTTACTGCTCCCACTGGAAGGCTATTCCAGGTATCTACTACCCTTTCTATATCACTGTTACTGCTCCCACTGGAAGGCTATTCCAGGTATCTACTACCCTTTCTATATCACTCTTACTGCTCCCACTGGAAGGCTATTCCAGGTATCTACTACCCTTTCTATATCACTGTTACTGCTCCCACTGGAAGGCTATTCCAGGCATCTACTGCCCTTTCTATATCACTGTTACTGCTCCCACTGGAAGGCTATTCCAGGTATCTACTACCCTTTCTATATCACTGTTACTGCTCCCACTGTTTGTTCAGTCTACTGCCGCTTTCACCATATCACTGTTACTGCTACCACTGGAAGGGTGTTCCAGGTATCTACTACCCTTTCTATATCACTGTTACTGCTTCCACTGGAAGGCTATTTCAGGTATCTACTACCCTTTCTATATCACTGTTACTCCTCCCACTGGAAGGGTGTTCCAGGTATCTACTATCCTTTCTATATCACTGTTACTGCTCCCACTGGAAGGCTATTCCATGTATCTACTAACCTTTCTATATCACTGTTACCACTTCCACTGGAAGTCTATTCCAGGTATCTACTATCCTTTCTATATCACTGTTACTGCTTCCACTGGAAGTCTATTCCAGGTATCTACTACCCTTTCTATATCACTGTTACTCCTCCCACTTGAAGGCTATTCCAGGTATCTGCCACCCTTTCTATATCACTGTTACTGCACCCACTGGAAGGCTATTCCAGGTATCTACTACCCTTTCCAAATCACCGTTAGCTTTTACTGCTCCCACTGGAAGGCTATTCCAAGTATCTACTACCTTTTCTATATCACTGTTACCGCTCCAACTGGAAGGCTATTCCAGGTATCTACTACCCTCTCTATATCGCTGTTACCGCTCCCATTTGAAAGCTATTCCAGGTATCTACTACCCTTTCTATATCGCTGTTACCGCTCCCACTGGAAGGCTATTCCATGTATCTACTACCCTTTTTATATCACTGTGACTGCTACCACTGGAAGGCTATTCCAGGTATCTACTACCCTTTCTATATTGCTGTTACCGCTCCCAGTGGAAGGCCATTCCAGGTATCTACTACCCTTTCTATATCGCTGTTACCGCTCCCACTGGAAGGCTATTCCAGGTATCTACTACCTTTTCTATATCACTGTTACCGCTCCAACTGGAAGGCTATTCCAGGTATCTACTACCCTCTCTATATCGCTGTTACCGCTCCCATTTGAAAGCTATTCCAGGTATCTACTACCCTTTCTATATCGCTGTTACCGCTCCCACTGGAAGGCTATTCCATGTATCTACTACCTTTTTTATATCACTGTGACTGCTCCCACTGGAAGGCTATTCCAGGTATCTACTACCCTTTCTATATCACTGTTATCGCCGCTCCCACTGGAAGGCTATTTCAGATATCTACTACCCTTTCCATATCACTGTTACAGCTCCCAGTGGAAGGCCATTCCAGGTATCTACTACCCTTTCTATATCACTGTTACTGCTTTCACTGGAAGGCTATTCCAGGTATCTACTACCCTTTCTATATCACTGTTACAGATCCCACTGGAAGGCTATTCCAGGTATCTACTACCCTTTCTATATCACTGTGACCGTTCACACTGGAAGGCTATTCCAGGTATCTACTACCCTTTCTATATTGCTGTTACCGCTCCCACTGGAAGGCCATTCCAGGTATCTACTAACCTTTCTATATCGCTGTTACCGCTCCCACTGGAAGGCTATTCCAGGTATCTACTACCTTTTCTATATCGCTGTTACCGCTCCCATTGGAAGGCTATTCCAAGTATCTACTACCTTTTCTATATCACTGTTACCGCTCCCACTGGAAGGCTATTCCAGGTATCTACTAACCTCTCTATATCGCTGTTACCGCTCCCATTTGAAAGCTATTCCAGGTATCTACTACCCTTTCTATATCGCTGTTACCTCTCCCACTGGAAGGCTATTCCATGTATCTACTACCCTTTCTATATCACTGTGACTGCTCCCACTGGAAGGCTATTCCAGGTATCTACTACCCTTTCTGTATCACTGTTACCGCCGCTCCCACTGGAAGGCTATTTCAGATATCTACTACCCTTTCTATATCACTGTTACTGCTTCCACTGGAAGGCTATTCCAGGTATCTACTACCCTTTCTATATCGTTGTTACCGCTCCCACTGGAAGGCTATTCCAGGTATCTACTACCTTTTCTATATCGCTGTTACAGCTCCCATTGGAAGGCTATTCCAAGTATCTACTACCTTTTCTATATCACTGTTACCGCTCCCACTGGAAGGCTATTCCAGGTATCTACTAACCTCTCTATATCGCTGTTACCGCTCCCATTTGAAAGCTATTCCAGGTATCTACTACCCTTTCTATATCGCTGTTACCGCTCCCACTGGAAGGCTATTCCATGTATCTACTACCCTTTCTATATCACTGTGACTGCTGCCACTGGAAGGCTATTCCAGGTATCTACTACCCTTTCTGTATCACTGTTACCGCCGCTCCCACTGGAAGGCTATTTCAGATATCTACTACCCTTTCTATATCACTGTTACTGCTTCCACTGGATGGCTATTCCAGGTATCTACTACCCTTTCTATATCACTGTTACTGCTACCACTGGAAGGGTGTTCCAGGTATCTACTACCCTTTCTATATCACTGTTACTGATTCCACTGGAAGGCTATTCCAGGTATCTACTACCCTTTCTATATCACTGTTACTCCTCCCACTGGAAGGGTGTTCCAGGTATCTACTACCCTTTCTATATCACTGTTACTGATTCCACTGGAAGGCTATTCCAGGTATCTACTACCCTTTCTATATCACTGTTACTGCTCCCACTGGAAGGCTATTCCAGGTATCTACTACCCTTTCTATATCACTGTTACCGCTTCCACTGGAAGTCTATTCCAGGTATCTACTATCCTTTCTATATCACTGTTACCGCTTCCACTGGAAGGCTATTCCAGGTATCTACTACCCTTTCTATATAACTGTTACCGCTTCCACTGGAAGGCTATTCCAGGTATCTACTACCCTTTCTATATCACTGTTACCGCTCCCGCTGGAAGGCTATTCCAGGTATCTACTACCCTCTCTATATCGCTGTTACCGCTCCCATTAGAAGGCTATTCCAAGTATCTACTACCTTTTCTATATCACTGTTACCGCTCCAACTGGAAGGCTATTCCAGGTATCTACTACCCTCTCTATATCGCTGTTACCGCTCCCATTTGAAAGCTATTCCAGGTATCTACTACCCTTTCTATATCGCTGTTACCGCTCCCACTGGAAGGCTATTCCATGTATCTACTACCCTTTTTATATCACTGTGACTGCTCCCACTGGAAGGCTATTCCAGGTATCTACTACCCTTTCTATATTGCTGTTACCGCTCCCAGTGGAAGGCCATTCCAGGTATCTACTACCCTTTCTATATCGCTGTTACCGCTCCCACTGGAAGGCTATTCCAGGTATCTACTACCTTTTCTATATCGCTGTTACCGCTCCCACTGGAAGGCTATTCCAGGTATCTACTACCCTTTCTATATCGCTGTTACCGCTCCCACTGGAAGGCTATTCCATGTATCTACTACCTTTTTTATATCACTGTGACTGCTCCCACTGGAAGGCTATTCCAGGTATCTACTACCCTTTCTATATCACTGTTATCGCCGCTCCCACTGGAAGGCTATTTCAGATATCTACTACCCTTTCCATATCACTGTTACAGCTCCCAGTGGAAGGCCATTCCAGGTATCTACTACCCTTTCTATATCACTGTTACTGCTTTCACTGGAAGGCTATTCCAGGTATCTACTACCCTTTCTATATCACTGTTACAGATCCCACTGGAAGGCTATTCCAGGTATCTACTACCCTTTCTATATCACTGTTACTGCTCCCACTGGAAGGCTATTCCAGGTATCTACTACCCTTTCTATATTGCTGTTACTGCTCCCACTGGAAGGCTATTCCAGGTATCTACTACCCTTTCTATATCACTGTTACCGCTCCCACTGGAAGGCTATTTCAGATATCTACTACCCTTTCTGTATCACTGTTACTGCTCCCACTGGAAGGCTATTCCAGGTATCTACTACCCTTTCTATATCACTGTTACTGCTCCCACTGGAAAGATATTCCAGGTGTCTACTACCCTTTCCAAATCACTGTTACTGCTCATACTGAAAGGCTATTCCATGTATCTACTACTCTTTCTATATCACTGTTACTGCTTCCACTGGAAGGCTATTCCAGGTATCTACTACCCTTTCTATATCACTGTTACTGCTTCCACTGGAAGGCTATTCCAGGTATCTACTACCCATTCTATATCACTGTTACTGCTTCCACTAGAAGGCTATTCCAGGTATCTACTACCCTTTCTATATCACTGTTACTGCTCCCACTGGAAGGCTATTCCAGGTATCTACTACCCTTTCTATATCACTGTTACTGATTCCACTGGAAGGCTATTCCAGGTATCTACTACCCTTTCTATATCACTTGTACTGCTCCCACTGGAAGGCTATTCCAGGTATCTACTACCCTTTCCAAATCACTGTTAGCTTTTACTGCTCCCACTGGAAGGCTATTCCGGGTATCTACTACCCTTTCTATATCACTGTTAGCTTTTACTGCTCCCACTGGAAGGCTATTCCAGGTATTTACTACCCTTTCTATATCACTGTTACCGCTCCCACTGGAAGGCTATTCCAGGTATCTACTACCCTTTCTATATCACTGTTAGCCTTTACTGCTCCCACTGGAAGGCTATTCCAGGTATCTACTACCATTTCTATATCACTGTTACTGCTCCCACTAGAAGGTTATTCCAGGTATCTACTACCCTTTCTATATCACTGTTACTGCTCCCACTGGAAGGCTATTCCAGGTATCTACTACCCTTTCTATATCACTGTTACCGCTCCCATTGGAAGGCTATTCCAGGTATCTACTACCCTTTCTATATCACTGTCACTGCTCCCACTGGAAGGCTATTCCAGGTGTCTACTACCCTTTCTATATCACTGTTACCGCTCCCACTGGAAGGCTATTCCAGGTATCTACTACCCTTTCTATATCACTGTTACTGCTCCTACTGGAAGGCTATTCCAGGTATCTACTACCCTTTCTATATCACTGTTACTGCTCCTACTGGAAGGCTATTCCAGGTATCTACTACCCTTTCTATATCACTGTTACCGCTCCCACTGGAAGGCTATTCCAGGTATCTACTACCCTTTCTATATCACTGTTACTGCTCCCACTGGAAGGCTATTCCAGGTATCTACTACCCTTTCTATATCACTGTTACTGCTCCCACTGGAAGGCTATTCCAGGTATCTACTACCCTTTCTATATCACTGTTACTGCTACCACTGGAAGGGTGTTCCAGGTATCTACTACCCTTTCTATATCACTGTTACTCCTCCCACTGGAAGGGTGTTCCAGGTATCTACTATCCTTTCTATATCACTGTTACTGCTCCCACTGGAAGGCTATTCCATGTATCTACTACCCTTTCTATATCACTGTTACCACTTCCACTGGAAGTCTATTCCAGGTATCTACTATCCTTTCTATATCACTGTTACTGCTTCCACTGGAAGTCTATTCCAGGTATCTACTACCCTTTCTATATCACTGTTACTCCTCCCACTTGAAGGCTATTCCAGGTATCTGCCACCCTTTCTATAATCACTGTTACTGCACCCACTGGAAGGCTATTCCAGGTATCTACTACCCTTTCCAAATCACCTTAGCTTTTACTGCTCCCACTGGAAGGCTATTCCAGGTATCTACTACCTTTTTTATATCGCTGTTACCGCTCCCATTGGAAGGCTATTCCAGGTATCTACTACCCTCTCTATATCGCTGTTACCGCTCCCATTTGAAAGCTATTCCAGGTATCTACTACCCTTTCTATATCGCTGTTACCGCTCCCACTGGAAGGCTATTCCATGTATCTACTACCCTTTTTATATCACTGTGACTGCTCCCACTGGAAGGCTATTCCAGGTATCTACTACCCTTTCTATATTGCTGTTACCGCTCCCAGTGGAAGGCCATTCCAGGTATCTACTACCCTTTCTATATCTCTGTTACCTGGAATAGCCTTCCAGTGGGAAGCGACGCTGTGACTAAAAGGTAATAGTGGAATAACCTTCAGGAGGCGTGCTAACGATACTCAAAACCTGGAATGGAAGCGATATCTATATGCGCTGTTACGCTCCCACTGGGCTATTCCAGGCATTTACTACCCTCTCTATATGCTGTTACGCTCATTGAGAGGCTATTCCAGGTATCTACTACCTTTTCTATATCACTGTTACCGCTCCAACTGGAAGGCTATTCCAGGTATCTACTACCCTCTCTATATCGCTGTTACCGCTCCCATTTGAAAGCTATTCCAGGTATGTACTACCCTTTCTATATCGCTGTTACCGCTCCCACTGGAAGGCTATTCCATGTATCTACTACCCTTTTTATATCACTGTTACTGCTCCCACTGGAAGGCTATTCCAGGTATCTACTACCCTTTCTATATCACTGTTACCGCCGCTCCCACTGGAAGGCTATTTCAGATATCTACTACCCTTTCCATATCACTGTTACAGCTCCCAGTGAAAGGCCATTCCAGGTATCTACTACCCTTTCTATATCACTGTTACAGATCCCACTGGAAGGCTATTCCAGGTATCTACTACCCTTTCTATATTGCTGTTACCGCTCCCACTGGAAGGCCATTCCAGGTATCTACTAACCTTTCTATATCGCTGTTACCGCTCCCACTGGAAGGCTATTCCAGGTATCTACTACCTTTTCTATATCGCTGTTACCGCTCCCATTGGAAGGCTATTCCAAGTATCTACTACCTTTTCTTATATCACTGTTGCAGCTCCCACTGGAGGCTATTATTCCAGGTATCTATAACCTCTCTACTTATGGCTGTTACTTGCTCCCATTTTGAGAAGCTATTCAGGTATCTACTACCCTTTCTATATTTAACATTTACATCCCACTGGAGAGGCCATTCCAGGTATCTACTAACCTTTTCTATATAAGCTGTTACGCTCCCACTGGAGAGGAGGCTATTCAGGTATCTACTACTACCTTTTCTATATAAACAATTTACCGCTCCCATTGGAGCCTATTCCAAGTATCTACTACCTTTTCTATATCACTGTTACCGCTCCCACTGGAAGGCTATTCCAGGTATCTACTAACCTCTCTATATCGCTGTTACCGCTCCCATTTGAAAGCTATTCCAGGTATCTACTACCCTTTCTATATCACTGTTACTGCTACCACTGGAAGGCCATTCCAGGTATCTACTACCCTTTCTATATCACTGTTACTGCTCCCACTGGAAGGCCATTCCAGGTATCTACTGCCCTCTTGGTAAGGTACCGCCCCTCTATTCTGCTCTGGTTTCTGTTTTCGTATAATTCTGCCCTTTTCCATTTAATATATTTACATTTCTCTCTCTGCAGGAGTCTGGCTGGTGCTGTTAGTAAAGTTGTGAATTGTGAAATTATCATTAAAAATAAAAAGTGATTTTAGATAAAAATAAAAATATTTAGTTTATTATTGTGGCTTTACATTTGGGTTATAAATCCCACTTTTACCTAATAAAGTGCTAAATGATGGCAGCTCTCTGTACATTTAATGTAACTATCTTTATTTCTCTGTTATTTATATTATTATTTATATTATATTATTATCTTCTGGTCTGTAAACAATAACCAAAGGTTTGATACAAAGAGGGGATATGTAATAATATAAATATTGACTTGGTTCCTTTCCTGTCCTTTGGTGGGATCTGCTAAATTTATGGAAAGAATGTCTTCCAGATACTTTGTAACAGAAGGGAAGAATTTGGGAATATTAGGGGTAGTGGGCGGGGCTAAATTCAGCTAATTTGCATGTTATATCCGCCTTGGCCAATGACAGGAGAGGAGGGAGTGGTTATGGTGATTGTACCATTGTTAGGGAGCATGCGTGGATTAGAGGCTAACAAAGCAGCAGCACAGTCTCTTCTATCACCCTGGATAATCTGCTGGCAGTCATTGACCTGGGATTGTACAGTTTGCAGGATCCTGTCTTGCTGTGCTGGGAGTGGGAGCTGTGTGTGTGTGAGGACACCATCCTGGTATGTAGCTTGTTACTGTGTATCCCTGTGTGTATACTGTGTATCCCTGTGCCAGCTCTGTGCCAGCCAGCCTGCCTGCCTGCTGGATGCTATGAGTCAGGGTGGCATTTAATGAGGATTTACAGGCAGGGAGAGTGGGTGGCTGGCTAAACCTGCCCATTGCTCAGTCAGCAGGAATCCATGGACTGGGTCCCCAGGGTGCTGGGAGGGGGATGTGTTTATTAGAGCCACAGGGGCCACACCAGCTGATTTAGCAAATCTGAAATACAGGTCAGGATCTGAAAGGGTTAAAAGTCCCAGCCATGTGTTATATGTCCCTGTGTTACTGAGATGGTGTGATATAGATGTATGATCTCTCTGTGGGCATAAACTGTCTGTGTGTTTAGCACATAGAGTGTGTGTGTGTGTGTGTTTTTTTTTTATTTAGTAGGTAGTATCTGTCTGTCTGTGTGTGTGTTTTGTGTGTAGTATCTGTGTGTATGTGTGTGTTTTGTGTTTAGTAGGTAGTATCTGTGTGTGTGTGTGTGTGTGTGTGTGTGTGTGTGTTTTTGTAGGTAGTATCTGTGTGTGTGTGTGTTTTGTAGGTAGTGTCTGGGTTTGTCTTTTAGTCGATAGTATCTGTGTGTGTTTTGTGTTTAGTAGGGTGTGTGTGTATGGCAATGTACAGTGTGTGTCTGATATTAGATATATGGGTAGATTTTTTGTTACAATGTATCTGTAATACTGTATTGTCTGTACAGTATGTGTGTGGCCATTAACCCTGTGTGTGCTGGACTGCACCACATCCTGTCTCCTCCTGGCTCCCAGAGAATTCACTGCAGCCAACAAAGTGTCCGGATCTGGGATTTACTGGCATTGGATTCAGTCATAGAAATTACACTGCTCTCTGTCTTGGCACAGCATGGGCACAGCAACGGGTACACTGCTGGTACTGCGCACTGACAGACAGTGTGTGTGCATGTTAGCTACAGCCCTCACTCACACGTACATCCCACAGTGTACTCACACACAGCGCTCACAAACAGTGTACTCACACACAGCACTCTGTCACAGTGTACACGCATCCCATAGTATACTCACACACTCACACCATTCTACGCATCCCATAGTATACTCACACCATTATACGTAGTGTACTCACACTCGCACCATTATACACATCCCATAGTATATTCACACCATTAGACACATCCTATAGTATACTCACACACAGTGCTCACTCACACATCCCATAATATACTCACACCATTATACGCATCCCATAGTATACTCACACTCACACCATTATACACAGCCCATAGTGTACTCACACCATTATACACAGCCCATAGTGTACTCACACTCACCCCATTATACACATCCCATAGTGTACTCACACCATTATACACATCCCATAGTGTACTCACACTCACCCCATTATACACATCCCATAGTGTACTCACACCATTATACACAGCCCATAGTGTACTCACACTCACCCCATTATACAGAGCCCATAGTGTACTCACACTCACCCCATTATACACATCCCATAGTGTACTCACACTCACCCCATTATACACATCCCATGTACTGAGCTGCCTCCATCCATCCCTGACCATTACACACTTTCCCCATATGCAGTTCTATCTCTCGGGGTACATTACACACCTCTCTCTCTCCCTGCACACACCCATTGCTCGCAGTATACACAGCTTTCAGTGTGTACATCCGCCCCTTAGAATAATAAACGTGTTTTAATGTACTGTACCATGTTTCGGGTGTCAACTAATTGGTTGATTATTCAGGGAGCTGCGCAGTCACCGCCTGTGTCATTTACAGGACATGGCTGGACAGCAGCCAGGCCAGGGGAACACATGTGTTTCATTTCATACATCAGCGTCTGGAGCGATAGGGCTGCGATAATCTGCAGGAATGGAAGGAAGATGAGATAATCTGTGTGAATAGGTGTCTGCCATAATCTGCCTGTTTCTATCCAGAACAGGGGTCGCGTGATAATCTGAATTCTTAGGAATTAGGGGGTGCAATAATCTGCAGGCACCTTGGGAATGGAGGCAGCGATTACCTAGAGGTTTCTATCAGAAATGGAATGGACGAGATAATCTGCAGCTATCTGACAGAAACTGGGCTGTGAGAGGAAACATGTATGAATGAATGTAAGTAGTGAGAGTAACTGTCCCAACCTTGAAATCTCACCTTTCAGCAAATCTCATGTTAAACCAGACGCCATGAATGCAATGCTGCCAACTAATGTTCCCATGATCCTCTGCAATGCATCCAGGTGGATTTAGCCATCTGCCCGATGGGACAGTGTCTGCAGCGTCCGATTGGTTTCAGCTCCCTGGTAGTCTGTTCCAGGGGAAGAATCACATTGTTTCCCCGAAATGCACGATCCAATAATTAGTGTATTTGGAACCTTAAAGGGACGCAATTACGGGAGACATAATGATCACAGAGTCCCATTTTGTATAGTTGCTAATTTCACGTACACTTTGTACAATCCAAACGGCTGCGGAATGGATAGTGAATAAACTTGTGCATTCGTTTTCGGACAAATCGCAATTCGTCTGAATTTAGGCCGAATTCCGTAACTGTGAAGCGCCATACGGACGAGCATGTTCGTTTTATCCGTGATTCGGAGTAAAAAAAAGACACAATTGATGGCTGGGGGACTGAATGATGATTTTATTCACAGATAAAGTGAGAATAGACCAAACGAGAAGCTGTAAAATATTATCTTTATTTACCTTTTATAAATTATATAATCTAGAAATCTAGGTGTTTATTTCACTGCGTCTCCTGATTATCTCTCTTGGTTACTTCTCACTGTGAGTTAAATGGTTGTGAAATGCTCCTCTTAGTGCACTGTGATTGATATATACACAATTTATATTATTATTAATAATCTTTATGTTATGGATCTTGTTTGCCGTACTTGTTCACTGATTTGCCATTTTTCACACACTTTTGGTTTTCCCACATTTTTCCACCATGTACAAGTCTAATAGTGATTGTGTGTGCAACTACCTGTCCTTAAATCACACAGCGCATACATACCGTGTGTGCAACTATGTGTCCCTAAATCACACCGCGCATACATACCGTGTGTGCAACTATGTGTCCCTAAATCAGACAGCGCATACATACCGCGTGTGCAACTACGTGTCCCTAAATCAGACAGCGCATACATACCGCGTGTGCAACTACGTGTCCCTAAATCAGACAGCACATACATACCGCGTGTGCAACTACGTGTCCCTAAATCAGACAGCGCATACATACCGTGTGTGCAACTACGTGTCCCTAAATCACACCGCGCATACATACCGTGTGTGCAACTATGTGTCCCTAAATCAGACAGCGCATACATACCGCGTGTGCAACTACGTGTCCCTAAATCAGACAGCACATACATACCGCGTGTGCAACTACGTGTCCCTAAATCAGACAGCGCATACATACCGTGTGTGCAACTACGTGTCCCTAAATCACACAGCGCATACATACCGTGTGTGCAACTACGTGTCCCTAAATCACACAGCGCATACATACCGCGTGTGCACCTACGTGTCCCTAAATCACACAGCGCCTACATACCGCGTGTGCACCTACGTGTCCCTAAATCAGACAGCGCCTACATACCGCGTGTGCACCTACGTGTCCCTAAATCAGACAGCGCATACATACCGCGTGTGCACCTACGTGTCCCTAAATCACACAGCGCATACATACCGCGTGTGCAACTACGTGTCCCCAAATCACACAGCGCATACATACCGCGTGTGCAACTACGTGTCCCTAAATCACACAGCGCATACATACCCCGTGTGCAACTACGTGTCCCTAAATCAGACAGCGCATACATACTGCGTGTGCAACTACGTGTCCCTAAATCAGACAGCGCATACATACCGTGTGTGCAACTACGTGTCCCTAAATCAGACAGCGCATACATACCGCGTGTGCAACTATGTGTCCCTAAATCACACAGCGCATACATACCGCGTGAAATTCCAAACCTATCAATAAGCTGAAAACCACCTTCATTCATTTTCAGTAGCCATGATGTAGACACAATTTTTAGCTATTTGAAAATGATCCATCCCCTCCTTTACCCCATCTTCCTCTATCAGTGCTTGATTCCTTCTCAGCATCTGATATTTCTGGCCAATCTCCTTTAGACTTAAAGTCTCTTCGGTCAAGTTCCAGTCGACTTTGTCTTCCCAGCCACGCTTTCGCCGGCCTCCAGCCAAGCTCCCATTGGCCTCCATCCTCTCCAGCCAAGCTCCCATTGGCCTCCATCCTCTCCAGCCAAGCTCCCATTGGCCTCCAGCCTCTCCAGCCAAGCTCCCATTGGCCTCCAGCCTCTCCGGCCAAGCTCCCATTGGCCTCTTGTCTCTCCGGCCAAGCTCCCATTGGCCTCCAGCCTCTCCGGCCAAGCTCCCATTGGCCTCTTGTCTCTCCGGTCAAGCTCCCATTGGCCTCTTGTCTCCCCGGCCAAGCTCCCATTGGTCTCTTGTCTCCCCGGCCAAGCTCCCATTGGCCTCTTGTCTCCCCGGCCAAGCTCCCATTGGCCTCTTGTCTCCCCGGCCAAGCTCCCATTGGCCTCTTGTCTCTCCGGCCAAGCTCCCATTGGCCTCTTGTCTCTCCGGCCAAGCTCCCATTGGCCTCTTGTCTCTCCAGCCAAGCTCCCATTGGCCTCTTGTCTCTCCAGCCAAGCTCCCATTGGCCTCTTGTCTCTCCAGCCAAGCTCCCTCATCTTTTTTCCTCGCCCAAGCTCTGGGTGAGAGATTCCTGCAGATATAACATCTGGAGTTTTTTTTAGGAGATTCGTCATCAGAACCGATTGTATTTTTTCTGATTATGTTTTGTATCCATTAAAGTGTTATAAAAGAAATCGGAATAATCCGCAAGCTTCCTCAGAAATATCCCTTTTAGGACGACGCCATAATTAGAGCAGCAGAAAATACAGAAATGAGAAAATGAAAAGGTTAATAAATCCATAGAGATGCTGGGGGAAAAATAAATGTTTTAATAAATTTAGCCAAATATTCACTGAAACATAGACATAAAAGTCTTTGATAAATTTCCCCCAGTGTGTTTAAACCAAAGGTAGTACTGGCATTGAATGCAAATTCTCCCTGTCCCAAGATCACGTGGACAACATTATAGGAAAAAAACAAAACAAATGTGCGTTCGCAAGTCATCTCAGAAAAATGGCAGCTCCGCTAAACCAGAATAGCAGTGAATCTGTTTGATAGATCAGTTAATTTATTGTGTTATTTAGGGGTTAAAACAGAGAGTATGTTAGTTGTTTTTAGTTAATAGATTGTATATGTGCCATCTATCTCCCTCACTGGCCAAACACACAGTCGTATTGCGGCTTGGGATCAGAACATCACAGCTAACGCCTGCTCTTTAACTACTGAATTAAAGAGAATGGAAAATTGCAATATTCAGGCCAAAATCGCAGATTTGGAAAAATGATCCAAGCCTGCAACAGTCACAGCTTGGCTACTTTAGCCTGAATCGCACATTGCTAATTATGGGTTTCAATTCACTATGGTTCAATGTTTAATAAATAAACCCTGGATGTTTGTAATTTAGTTTATTTGAGAGAAAGGAAGGGCATATAGGGATCCTGAATGAAATACGTCCGTTTACGCATTGAACTTAACAATTGGTAAAAAAAAAAAAAAGGAATTATATTAATATAATAAATCATAATTAAAGGTTTTTCTATTAGTGAATATTTTCAGGATATGTATACTCTTAGGGTGTAGTGGATACATGGAATGGCTTTCCAGCGATGTGGGATGTTTGCTCATGTCAAAGCCGGCTGAGCATTACGGTGAATATACTTTGCAGAGCTGTCATTTCGCTGTTTTTTGCAGGGGATTAGAGCAGCAGTGTCAAAAATGCAAAGACCCTCAAGGCGGCATGCCCACTCGTACAGGGGTGGCCAGGGGTGGGTCATACTTCATGGCTGGTAGGAAATAGTAGGACAGAAGGGAAATGTAATCCTAAACATCTGGAGTGCCGAAGGTTGCCTTTCCTTGTGGTAGGATATAGCGCCAGAAACTCAAAGATCTGCGTTTACGGGAGACAACCTAGTCCCTACCTTGTCTCATTTATCATTTGATTCAAAGGAATTCCAGTAAATTCAGAAAGCGTTAAATTGAAAGAAAATCTTACTCATCTCTGAATTTTCCTTGTTTGAATCGAGCTTTACCGTCAGCTTGCGTCACGGTGATTCCCTGCTAAACCTCTGTCAATTCATCGTTTAGTTAATGAACATTATTTGTTATTGTTTGTTTTTAGAATAAAACAATTGAATTTATTTATAAACAGTAATGCAAAGTGTGAATATGCTCAGATTAAGTAACTTTTTAAATCTGTGCATCATTTTATAATTAAAATAATTGCGCCTGATGTTAATGAGACTGACATGTCTGACAATCTCTAAACGCTAAAGTCTCCGTTTTAAACTTGCGATCGCTTGAGACGGTGTGTTCTGTGTTTGATAACATTGCGAAATCTTTAGTGTAGAAAGAGTTAAAATACGCACACTGCAAAGTCCTCCCTTGTTATGTAGCATTTTTTAATTTTGACAATATAATAGTAAACTAGGGAGCGCAGGAAGAGACCTCCTTATTGTCAGGACAGAATAGGTGGGTACTGATAAATGTAGTCATTGTTGGAAGTTGACGCCAAGCGTGCTCTGTGTTCCGTGCCAAAAGACGGCCGGTGAAGGGCCATACCCTGGTCTCAAACATGGTCCTATCAGAAGAAGTCATTTAGAGGATTTAACCCTTATATAATCATGACATCATCTGTCTCGAAGGGGTTAAATTGCTCGAAATCTTTTCGATAATGTCAGAGCAGAGGCCGGGTCCTAGCGGCAAGGTGTTGTGTGGCTTCAGGTAACTGTGGCAGTGGAGTCACAAGAGAGGGCAATCAGGAAGGATGGATGAGTGGATACTTTACCAAGCTTCCAATGAGCGGCTAAGAATTATGGGAGATGCAGTCCAACAGCAGCTGCAGAGCGAAGATCAGAGAGCCTGCCGTAGAGAGTGACAACACAAGGCTAGAGGGAATGTCTTTATTGGGAAACGCAATCACCCGAGCCGTGCGTTGTGAGAGCTCCTGGTACTGTGGAGAAAACCTCTCTGCCAACGCTTCTTTATAAAGATTCTGTCCCGGAACGGCTCAGGGCCACCACAAATCCCACCACTCATGGCCAGCCAGGATTTCTGGTGGCTCTGATATTTTCCTGGAAAGGCGAGAAATAGCTGTAGCATAAAAAATGTGTAAACGTGACCGATGTCCAAGTAATTAAGAACCCGCCTTGTGTGCTTGGGGAAGTAATTTTCCTTGGTGAGCGTGATGATATACAATGCTTATTTGTGTTTTTTTTGTGCTAATTTCCTTCCCCAACGTGTACTCCAGCCATTTATTTGATGTTGTGTTTTGGCCGTTACCCCCGTAACTCATTCATTAAAATAATGAATACATTTACGATGAATGAAGTACCCCAAGCAGATGGCCTAAACTTGTGGATACTTAAGGAGGTGACTTCAGCTGTAGCTGAAACTATATTTATTCTCCAGTGACTTAATTTCCTCTGGCACAATGCCGCAGCTCTGACGGGGAAGCAGATGTTCTGCCATTTTTATTTTTTTAACTCAAACAAGATCTCAGTCTTGGGATTACAACCCGGCAAGCGCTGTACACTAGGAAATCTAGATGAAATATCTGATTTAACGGAATTAGCCGGAGACTCCGATCCTGTAACAAGGGGCAGAGGCTGCAGTGTGAGAGGGGATGTGTCGGTCCTTCATTATGTCCCATACACAGGAGGCTCTAGATTTGTTTCTGTGTAGCCAATGTTTAAGAGTTACATTTCAATCAGCAAAGTTCATTGTTTGCCTTTATCGATTTGTTATGTAAGTCCTTGGAGAGATTGGCTAGATGGGATAAATAGATGGGTGACTACTGGCCGCGTGTTCTCGGTCGCCTTGCTCCTTATTACCAGCCAGTTTGGATATGGTTGCCATAGAAACAGTCTGGGAATTCGGTCAACTTGAATCTATAGATTTTGAATAGAGTGCAGTTTGTCGTTTATTTAGTTTTCTGTCCCCTTTTTGTGCTGTGAGAGATATAGGAGCAATACAACCAGATGGTATCACATATGAAAACGTGGCAGTCTGTTCCATGTACCCATGGCAGTAAGACCTGCTGTAGAATTAGTTACATGTCATCCCATGTTGCCCCCATATTATGCCAGTCTTGTCCTCTCTGCCCCTGGGCTCCATCGCGTCCTGGGTCTATTTTTATTCTATTGTATTTTTCCAGCCAGGGAGACTCGCCACGCAGACGGGAGATAAATGTGATCCATGGCCACAGCTCCCAAGGTGTGGCGCTCTTTATGTTAATGCCACGCCGTGGTATGTGTAGCTGACATCCTTAGCAGCAGTTTCTTTTTTTTTTCTGTTACATCATCGGTTTAAAACAAACAATAACTACAGATTTTTTTAAATGAAATAAAGAAATGTCTATTTTTGTACTGATTGAGGAGCTGCTTCCCGTTTGTGGGATCTGGAGATTGCGTTCACAATGGGATAATACATTTTGCCCTGTGTTCCAGTTCATTGTGTTGCTCTGCTGAATTTTGTGAAGAAATGAATCCGCGCCAAATTATTCCTTTTTTTTTTACCATACAGTGCCAGAACCCTGCGCCCAGTCTCCTGTGGAAAGTTGGGTTTTCAAGTGCCTGCTCCCAGAGCGTTATCAAAAAGGTGGCTGGGTACAGTACCGAGTCTATTTCCATAGCAACAACATGGGTACGCCGGCTACATTGGCGAAAGGGGTGGAGCCAGAGATTTCAGTCACTTTGCATTCCAGATTGATACATATCATATAAATGTCCACGTGTAGTGAGAGATATATAATCACAGCTTTTATTCCATTATATTACAGTATACTAAACACATCTCATATTATATTACCCCCTGCGGAAGGGGGTCCGCAGCTACCAAGAGCATCTAACAAAAATAGACGTCCGCGGGCATCACAAAGAAGGATGAAGGCAAATAATATGTAGTTATTGGAGATCAAAAAGGACCAAGAGAGATACAGTGTATCGGCCTAAAAGCCTTAGTCCTGTATCTCCAATAGATATATATTTTATTAGTCCTGGATCTCTATTTTTCATATTATATTTCGTATTGTCATTTTGTATTTGTGTAATAATAATAGTAACGATGACACAGCCATTAGATGGATTTATGTCCTTATTGGTATCGATCACAAGAAATGGAAACCTAAGATGTTTTCCAATCGTGTCCCAGGAAGGGAAGCAGACGGGATGGAAAGTACATTCCAGGAACAGATCAATAGCTTTTTGTATTTCCACATTTATATTTTATAAATTATTTATATTATTAGTAAAATCCCTCTGGGCTCCTGGGATATAGAGTGCCTGTAATGAATATAGATATTTGATCAATTCTATCTATTGATCCGATAGACTCGTCATTACTTCCTCTGGTACCAGACGCGGATGGAACACACGGACTGGTTCTTCTTAACGTGATGTCAGCATTTTTTTAACATACATAATCTTACCACTAAGTGGCTTAAAGAGATACTCCACTTCCGATACACATTAATAAATAAAGAAATTTTAAAAATCACTGTTTCGTAGGTATACTTCCAATGCATGCATTTAATTGTGCATTTTTAAAAATTTGTGGTATATCTAAAAACAGCTAGTAAAATCTGCAGATCTCTTGTCTGCAGCCTTCACAAGCCATCTCTTTCTAACCCCGCCCAGACTTTCTGTGGCTGTCCAATCACAGACTCCCCAATGCAATTCAATGAGAAGTCTTTGCAAGGCAGGTGCTCTGGGCAATTTATCTCCATTGAGCTAAACAAACCAGGAAGTAACACGATTGCTTGTTTGATTGACAGCCAGAGAGGTGTAACCAGATTAATAGTTTATTTCATAAAAGTGCCAATATCTTTTGAGAACTGCACTTTTTGTAAAATATATAAAAAAAAAAAAAATAGGACACACTTTTCACACATGAAACACTTCACCAAGCCAAAGTGCCTTAGGTGTCTTGTGTGTCCTTTTAATAGTGCATTGTGTTCAACAAGAACATAACAATCAGTTTTAATAGAGGCGTAGTGGGTGTGTACTAACCTGCTTTAGTTTGAAAATAACCCAGAAGAATAATATTTTATGATAAATCAAACCACAAAAAAATATATTTTTTTTTTATCAATATTCATCAGACACCAGTGAGCATCAAATCTACTTTTTCTTTTTTGTTACTGATAATAAAAAATATATATATTTAATAAATAAAAGTGTGCTGTTGCGATAAATGGTAACTGAAACTAACGTTTGTGTTTTAAAGTGCACATTACAGCGTAGTTGTTTACTGATGATCAGCCGAGATGCCAAAATATTTGTAATTTGTGACTGTGTGTGCGTATATTTACAATGCTTGTCATTCTAGCACCCCGCCTCTTGCGCAGTCCTTTTCCTTGGGCATTTTAAAGCATCTTCTCCTTTTCCCACTGGGTCTCGTGCTCCTACTCCTCCAATGTCTCTTTCCACCATTCCTTGTCCTCCATTCTAACGCCCTCTTTCATTCACACATTCACCGCCTCTCCCACTTTAACATATAATTATAAACCTGCAGAGAGACACGGCGGATGAATGGAGCTTTAAAAAAATAAATAAAAAAATTCCACTAAAAGCATGAATTACCCTGAGCAAAATGAAAAATGTCATCGTGTCAAATGCCAGGCTGATCATTAGTGAATTGTCGATGGAGTCTTGGCTTTACCGCCCATTACTGCGCAGCTTGAACAAATTGGAAAAATCCTCCGCCTTTCGTACAGTCAGCAGATACAGAACTCTCCCTCTGTTATTTTCCAGAATTCTTAGCTTTTCGAAAAACATGACTCATCAATGGAGTGAGTGCGATGGGGACGCACTGACGCTGCTGTTGTGTTTGTTTTTTAAAACCTGCTTTGCTGCCATGCTTCTCGGCTAAGCATAATGGGAGTTGTAGTCTCTAGCAACTGGAGTACCAGAGTTTTATTTTCCCTGTGACATGCAATCAGGCCTCTGTTACAGATAATACAGATACATTGTTTCCTTCGAAAGATTTAGTTTAGGGATTACTATCGGTTTTCCAGATCATAATTACACCATGTTTTTAAAGGAACATTTTTCATTCTGTGTAAATTATTCAGAGTCCTTTTGCGAGACCTTTGAGATATGAGATCCTCAATACTGACTAGTAATTTATACCTTCCTTCCAATACTATGATGAATGCTGGGTTCAGAATAAATGGCACACATTACTCCCAGCGATACCCAGAGCCTGTGTTTTGTGTGTGTGTGTTTCCTTTTCTTAAAATACTTCGGTAATGAAGTGGTTAAACCAATTAATATGGAGGGATTAATATGTGAATATCATTATGTGGTTTCCAGTTTAGGTTATAAGCGTTTACAGTTACCCATAATCCCTCACAAGACTGCACCGGTACGCTACAATTACATAGTGATGCAAGAGGCCTTTACCCTACAGAATCGCTTGGGGGAAAAAAAAGGCGTCCCTTGTTAAAATTTAAAGGTTATTTCTGCGCTCATTGCAATAAATATAATATGCAGAGTCAGGTGACCGAAATATGAATTTATTATATATCCAGAGAGATTAATATAGAAACCTTTAGCCGCAGGATGGAACAAGATTTTAAACGCACTCTAAAATCCGAGTTATTTACTAAATTGAGCATTAACGGGAATTCAAAGGGAATTAAAAAAATGTAGGCCAAAATAGCTGAATTCGAAAGATTCTCAGTCAGTTCTATGTTTGGCTTTGCTGTTTTAAGTTCTCTTTGAATTCCCACGTTAGTGAATAGCCGGTCTAACACACCTGTTATCCAATGCAGAGACACACTGCCCTACAGCCTGATCTGACCTTGATGATGTCATCAAACATCAAACGCTGTGGGCATACTGTACATACGCAGCAATCGCCAAAATCCATGTCAGCGCACCGGTGTCCCATATCGTCATACCTGATATAATAAAAGCATAAATCCACAGCACAGTATTTACCTTCATCCTGGAACTGAGCGCGTCCATTTTGTTTCTTTCTCCCCTTCGTTTGCATCGTGTGCCTTGGCTGTGCCAGGAATATGAAGTTACATTTCACCATTAATCTGCTTGGAATATATACATATATACTAATATATATATATATATATATATATGTATACACATTCAATGTCATTAATTGATTGTTGGGGATGTGAGTGTCTGATCTGGACCATGAAGCGATGGCAGAAGGTTGCTTCTTCTGATAAATCACGCTTTCTTTTAGATCAGGTGGATGGCTTGTTGTGGGTACGTCGTTTACCTGAGGAAGAGATGGCGGCAAGATGCACTATGGGAAGAAGGCAGGCCGGCCAGCAGAGGCATAATCTGACCCATGGAGACCCCATCTCGTAATTATCAGGATTTAAAGGATCTGCTGCTAATGTCTCAGTGTTAGATCCTGCAGGACACGTCCACAGGTCTTGTGGAGTCCATGCCTGGACGCATCAGAGCGGTTTTTGCAGCACGAGGGGACCTACACGATATTAGGCAGGAGGTTTTAATGTTGTGGCCGATCAGTGTGTATTTTTATATTTACAGCAATACACTATAGGTTGGCGCTATAATAATGATACATAAAACCCATTCAGAGTGAATAAATATAGGGCACAGTTTGTTCTGTGTCTTTCTGCTACGATACAATCATAAAATGCCGTCTTTTTTTCCCCTCTGTGTGTAGGAGAGGATGAGGTAGCAGGGCACAAACATGAGTTCGGCTGCAGAACTGGCAGAGGAGGAACGATCTTCAAATCATTTTAGGAAAAAAAAATACACTATAGTCACCCGAACAACTTTAGCTTAATGAAGCAGTTTTGTGTATAGAACATGCCCCTGCAGCCTCACTGCTCAATCCTCTGCCATTTAGGAGTTAAATCCCTTTGTTTATGAACCCTAGTCACACCTCCCTGCATGTGACTTGCACAGCCTTCCATAAACACTTCCTGTAAAGAGAGCCCTATTTAGGCTTTCTTTATTGCAAGTTCTGTTTAATTAAGATTTTCTTATCCCCTGCTATGTTAATAGCTTGCTAGACCCTGCAAGAGCCTCCTGTATGTGATTAAAGTTCAATTTAGAGATTGAGATACAATTATTTAAGGTAAATTACATCTGTTTGAAAGTGAAACCAGTTTTTCTTTTTCATGCAGGCTCTGTCAATCATAGCCAGGGGAGGTGTGGCTAGGGCTGCATAAACAGAAACAACGTGATTTAACTCCTAAATGACAGTGAATTGAGCAGTGAAATAACAGGGGAATGATCTATACACTAACACTGCTTTATTTAGCTAAAGTAATTTAGGTGACTATAGTGTTCCTTTAAGTATATTGAAATAAAAATGCATATTTTATAAATACGCCCAGAAATCCATCATCAGTTCTCAAGATAATGGCGCGTTGTTATGAATTATTTTCCATCACTAACATATTCCATAGAGCTGATATCTACAAGTGCTGATCCCTCGTTTCCGAAACTTGGAGTGTGATTTTTTTACTTTCTACGAATATCGATAATTTGCAGATTTACAGTATTTCTGCCTCACGTTCGTTATAACAAATACCTGTTTCTCACCCTCTACATATTGTCCTGTTAAGCAATCCAGCCGTATTCGTGTGTAATCTGTTTCAATATATTTAGCATTCAGCCGATATTCTTTCTTTTTTCTTTCACAGGAAGTTAACCCGCTCTGTAAAGTAGCTTGATTTATTTACGTTTTTTTCTTGCGCAGAGTGTCAGTTACAAATCTAGCCTGCTCCTTGTGTGCCGTCAAGTCTTAACCCTTTAATGGTGTCTGCCGTGGGCATTCACTCCGACTGTCCCTTTCAATGATGTGGAGTGCTCCTTCCAGTCTTTTTTTCAGTTTATCTGGCGTTCCTCCTCACCCACCACAATATGCTGAGCTGCCCCAGAATACGCTGCATGTGTTTGTGATGAGATTAATATAAATATTTCTTAACATTTTCTCCATTATTTAAACCTCATGCACTCTGTGACCTCGATATTTACTAAATAACAACTGGAGGAATGTAATGTTTCTTTATTGTATTATCCAGAAATGATTGCAAGCTTCTCAGACAAACATGTAGTTTACAAATAGTAACACGTTGCCCAGTCTTGTCCAAGAGCTTGCAATCTGCTAATGTTTCCACGGTGAGAGTCCAGGATAAAATATGGTTCAGTAACTGATGACATCCCATATTATTAATAGTTTATATGATTCTACCACCTTCATCTAATAGTCTGAACTGAATTCATTGGGATGGTTGTATCATAAATAGCTATACATTGTTAATATGAGATTTTTACTCCATTCCTAAACTGATATATAAAGTATTTACTGCAGGATTTTCTGAAAGAAGATTATTTTAATTCAGGGAATAATAATTACAGATTTAAGTGATAGCTTAAAGAACATAACCTCATTTTATTATTATTATTATTATTATTATTGGTATTTATATAGCGCTAACTAATACCGCAGCACTTTAATTTCTAGACATTCCTCAAGCAGTTGAAGTTGGGGTTATTCAGTTAATTGTTGAACTCTAACTTTTAGCCCAGAAAAGCAGGGTTGGATACTTTTTATTTGCCTGTTGGGAATTTCGATTTCCAGTCTCCTTGTTGAATCTCATCCAATCGCTGGAAATTATGAAGGAATTTAGAATTGCGCTGATGCTCAATTTGCCAGCCGCAGTATTGTGCGCCTGCGTTTTATCAGCTGCCCGAGGGCTAGTTCCACCTTGAAAATAATTTCTCCTAAGTGCTGGCGTAATAATAGCTGAAACTTCATTTCTTATGTTAGGATAATATGGTCTCAACTGCTGCTAATGCCAAAAAAGGCCATAATTACTTCATATATCGGATTGAGAATCTAGTAGACTGCTCAGATTAATAACCTGGAGGCATTCTGACGCGAACAATTCAAAAAAACTCATTTATATTAACCTTGCACTGGTAAAAAAACAAACCAAAAAAAAACAAATTTTTATTTTATATTTTTTTATTTAAAAAATGATTTATCTGCAATAAAAGTAGAAATGATTTGCCATGAGCACGTGGGGAAGTAGAGCAATAAACAGAGGTCATTGATGCCAGAATTATTCTTTATTCACATCCCCCATTTGTGAAATCCACAATTCACACATCCTGCCATTATAATTAATTGGGATCACATGGGGTGCTATCAATATGTCTGAAATAGTTTAATAGTTGGAGAATTCTTTTTTTTTTTTTGCATAAATAGCTATTCTCGTGATTCTGCATGAAAGACGACCATTCAGATTTCATAATAAACAAAGCATATTTTCCAGCGGCTTATTAGCTAAACAGCGACATGACAACAGACCGAGTGCAGAGTCTCCGCCAGATTGGAGATATTCTGTTTTCAGGTGACATTTTGCATCTGTCCGTAAGGCTTCACTTAGTGAATGAACCCCTTGGAAGTCTGTCTGTCCAGGCCGGGACACCGTTTGTAATATGTGATTTAATGTAGTGAAACATACAGTCCTTTTACTGTGACCCAATAGCCATTAGTAGTTGATCTGAGCCGACAAACTACCAGGGACCATTAGAGATTTGTGGACCTATGGTCGAGGACACCATTAGGAATTTATGGACCTACGGTGGAGGACACCATTGGGGATTTGTGCACCTACGGTGGTGGACACCATTGGAGATTTGTGGACCTACAGTGAAGGACACCATTAGGAATTTGTGCACCTACTGTGGAGGATACCATTAGGAATTTGTGGACCTACTGTAGAGAACACCTTTAGGAATTTGTGGACCTACTGTAGAGGACACCATTAGGGATTTGTGGACCTACTGTATAGGACACCATTTGGGATTTGTGCTCCTACGGCGGAGGTCACCATTAACAATTTGTGGACCTACGGTGGAGGACACCATTAGGAATTTGTGGACCTACGGTGGAGGACACCATTAGGAATTTGTGAACCTACGGTGGAGGACACCATTAGGAATTTGTAGACCTACGGTGGAGGACACCATTAGGAATTTGTGGACCTAAAGTGGAGGACACCATTAGGAATATGTGGACCTACGGTGGAGGACACCATTAGGGATTTGTGGACCTACGGTAGAGGACATCATTAGGAATTTGTGGACCTACAGTGGAGGACACCATTAGGGATTTGTGGACCTACGGTAGAGGACATCATTAGGAATTTGTGGACCTACAGTGGAGGACACAATTAGGAATTTGTGGACATGCTCCAATGGTGCACCTAGCTTTATAAAAAACAATAACACTGTGCAAAACGTTACTTGGTGGCAAAAAGACCCAGGCCTTAAGTCCAAGGGTAAATATTATTGCCCCATCTACACACATTAAATTGACTCCATTGAACATTTTATTACTTTTATTTATGTATTTATTTATTTACAATTTAGTAGATATACCCACAAAAATTCCAGGTATATGAAAACCTATACCTGCTGTCTGCAGCCTTTTATAGGCCCTCCCCTCTTTCCCGACAGACTTTCAGTTTGTGCCAAGGAATACTCCAATTGGAGACTTCTCATTGAAATCCACGAGTGCGGTCATGGTTTTCCGATGTCTCTCAATGAGCTGTGATAGAGCAAGTGGGAAATACTTCATGTGTCTGGAGTTCTTCTTTAAGCTACTTCCAAAACTGTGTTCTATGTCCAATTCTGGACCCCAGTGTGCTCTACAAGTCACTTTGTGAAACCGAATCCTTCAATGAATTCAGAGTTTTATATAAACCATTACTTGTAACCTCCACACCTGCTGTGTCACCCCCAAGGAAAGCTGTACTACCTCCACACCCCCACACTGCGCTGCGTAAATAACTCCAAACATGGTCTGTAAATTGGCACGGTCACTAATTATTAACAGTGACCACTAGTTTTCTTTGTGTCAATCTTGCCTCATATTTATAGGCTCGGGTATTTATGTAAAGGGGCAGAGCTCTGTAGCTATATATAATGTAATAAATCCACACACCCCATACAGAATGGTGATAATAACGGGATATGAATCAATGTTGTTTCTGGATGTAATGTGTGTAAACAGGACGGAATGGCAGAAGGTAATTGGATTATTGTTGTAATTTCCCTCCAGGCCAAGGAGTTACACAGGACTGGGATTATTGGGGGATTCCAAATTAGCTCCCTGTACCAGAAGACCAGTATACGTGTTGAATAATTCCTGTGAAGTGCAGATTAATTTCCCATTCGCCACCAATCCTGCCAGGAAGCGTCCATGCTTTGTACATTATCTATAGATTATACCACTAACATTACATTAATCGCAGTCTGTCTGCATTCCACATATTTCCACATGGTTTATAGACGAGTCACTACGATTCTGTGAATCCACAGCAAAAATGTACCTCTCTATGACCCTGCCGACTATGGCCTATTACTGCTCTTCTATTTTACTAGATATCTGGCTGGCCCTCATGCTATTACCCTGCCCACTGTGGATTTTTAATACTCCTGTAAGCTTCTTGATATCTGGCTGGCCCTCATACTATAACCCTCCTCATCCTGACCTATTACTGGTCCTCTAATCTCCTCGATATCTGGCTGGCTTCAATGTTATAACCCTGCCCACTATGGCCTTTTAATGGTCCTTTAGTCTCCTCAACATCTGGCTGGCCCTCATACTATAACCATGCTCATCCTGACCTATTACTGGTCCTCTAATCTCCTCGATATCTGGCTGGCTTCAATGTTATAACGCTGCCCACTATGGCCTTTTAATGGTCCTCTAGTCTCCTCAACATCTGCCTGGCCCTCATACTATAATTTAGCCCACTCTGTCCTCCTACTGCTTCTCTAGACTCCTCGATACTTGGCTCTCCCTCATACTATAACCCTGCCCACTCTGACCTATTACTGCTCCTCTAATCTCCTCGATGTCCGGCTGGCCCTCATACTATAACCCTGCCCACTCTGACCTATTACTGCTCCTCTAATCTCCTCGATGTCTGGCTGGCCCTCATACTATAACCCTGCCCACTCTGACCTATTACTGCTCCTCTAATCTCCTCGATATCTGGCTCTCCCTCATACTATAACCATGCCCACTCTGACCTATTACTGCTCCTCTAATCTCTCTCGATATATACTTGGCTCTCCCTCATACTATAACCGGGCCCACTCTGACCTATTACTGCTCCTCTAATCTCCTCGATGTCTGGCTGGCCCTCATACTATAACCCTGCCCACTCTGACCTATTACTGCTCCTCTAATCTCCTCGATGTCCAGCCTGGCCCTCATACTATAACCCTGCTCACTCTAACCTATTACTGCTCCTCTAATCTCCTCGATACTTGGCTCTCCCTCATACTATAACCCTGCCCACTCTGACCTATTACTGCTCCTCTCATCTCCTCGATGTCTGGCTGGCCCTCATACTATAACCCTGCCCACTCTGACCTATTACTGCTCCTCTAATCTCCTTGATACTTGGCTCTCCCTCATACTATAACCCTGCCCACTCTGACCTATTACTGCTCCTCTAATCTCCTCGATGTCCAGCCTGGCCCTCATACTATAACCGGGCCCACTCTGACCTATTACTGCTCCTCTAATCTCCTCGATGTCCGGCTGGCCCTCATACTATAACCCTGCCCACTCTGACCTATTACTGCTCCTCTAATCTCCTTGATGTCCAGCTCTCCCTCATACTATAACCGTGCCCACTCTGACCTATTACTACTCCTCTAATCTCCTCGATGTCCGGCTGGCCCTCATACTATAACCCTGCCCACTCTGACCTATTACTGCTCCTCTAATCTCCTCGATGTCCGGCTCTCCCTCATACTATAACCAGGCCCACTCTGACCTATTACTGGTCCTCTAATCTCTCTCGATACTTGGCTCTCCCTCATACTATAACCGGGCCCACTCTGACCTATTACTGCTCCTCTAATCTCCTCGATGTCCAGCCTGGCCCTCATACTATAACCCTGCTCACTCTAACCTATTACTGCTCCTCTAATCTCCTCGATACTTGGCTCTCCCTCATACTATAACCCTGCCCACTCTGACCTATTACTGCTCCTCTCATCTCCTTGATACTTGGCTCTCCCTCATACTATAACCCTGCCCACTCTGACCTATTACTGCTCCTCTAATCTCCTTGATACTTGGCTCTCCCTCATACTATAACCCTGCCCACTCTGACCTATTACTGCTCCTCTAATCTCCTCGATGTCCAGCTTGGCCCTCATACTATAACCGTGCCCACTTTGACCTATTACTGCTCCTCTAATCTCTTCGATATCTGGCTCTCACTCATACTATAACCCTGCCCACTCTGACCTATTACTGCTCCTCTAATCTCCTCGATGTCCAGCCTGGCCCTCATACTATAACTGGGCCCACTCTAACCTATTACTGCTCCTCTAATCTCCTCGATGTCCGGCTGGCCCTCATACTATAACCCTGCCCACTCTGACCTATTACTGCTCCTCTAATCTCCTTGATGTCCGGCTCTCCCTCATACTATAACCGTGCCCACTCTGACCTATTACTACTCCTCTAATCTCCTCGATGTCCGGCTGGCCCTCATACTATAACCCTGCCCACTCTGACCTATTACTGCTCCTCTAATCTCCTCGATGTCCGGCTCTCCCTCATACTATAACCGGGCCCACTCTGACCTATTACTACTCCTCTAATCTCCTCGATGTCCGGCTGGCCCTCATACTATAACCCTGCCCACTCTGACCTATTACTGCTCCTCTAATCTCCTTGATGTCCAGCCTGGCCCTCATACTATAACTGGGTCCACTCTAACCTATTACTGCTCCTCTAATCTCCTCGATGTCCGGCTGGCCCTCATACTATAACCCTGCCCACTCTGACCTATTACTGCTCCTCTAATCTCCTTGATGTCCAGCTCTCCCTCATACTATAACCGTGCCCACTCTGACCTATTACTACTCCTCTAATCTCCTCGATGTCCGGCTGGCCCTCATACTATAACCCTGCCCACTCTGACCTATTACTGCTCCTCTAATCTCCTCGATGTCCGGCTCTCCCTCATGCTATAACCGGGCCCACTCTGACCTATTACTGCTCCTCTAATCTCCTCGATATCTGGCTCTCCCTCATACTATAACCCTGCCCACTCTGACCTATTACTGCTCCTCTAATCTCTCTCGATACTTGGCTCTCCCTCATACTATAACCATGCCCACTCTGACCTATTACTGCTCCTCTAATCTCCTCGATGTCCAGCCTGGCCCTCATACTATAACCGGGCCCACTCTGACCTATTACTGCTCCTCTAATCTCCTCGATGTCCGGCTGTCCCTCATACTATAACCCTGCCCACTCTGACCTATTACTGCTCCTCCTAATCCTCTCGATGTCGGCTCTCCCTCATGCTATAACGGGCCTCTGACCTATTACTGCTCTAATCTCACCGATCTCGGCTGGCCCTCATACTATAATTTAGCCCACTCTGTCCTCCTACTGCTTCTCTAGACTCCTCGATACTTGGCTCTCCCTCATACTATAACCCTGCCCACTCTGACCTATTACTGCTCCTCTAATCTCCTCGATATCTGGCTCTCCCTCATACTATAACCCTGCCCACTCTGACCTATTACTGCTCCTCTAATCTCCTTGATGTCCAGCCTGGCCCTCATACTATAACTGGGTCCACTCTAACCTATTACTGCTCCTCTAATCTCCTCGATGTCCGGCTGGCCCTCATACTATAACCCTGCCCACTCTGACCTATTACTGCTCCTCTAATCTCCTTGATGTCCAGCTCTGGCCCTCATACTATAACCGTGCCCACTCTGACCTATTACTGCTCCTCTAATCTCCTCGATGTCCGGCTGGCCCTCATACTATAACCCTGCCCACTCTGACCTATTACTGCTCCTCTAATCTCTCTTGATACTTGGCTCTCCCTCATACTATAACCATGCCCACACTGACCTATTACTGCTCCTCTAATCTCCTCGATATCTGGCTCTTCCTCATACTATAACCCTGCCCACTCTGACCTATTACTGCTCCTCTAATCTCCTTGATATCTTGCTCTCCCTCATACTATAACCCTGCCCACACTGACCTATTACTGCTCCTCTAATCTCCTCGATATCTGGCTCTCCCTCATACTATAACCGTGCCCACTCTGACCTATTACTGCTCCTCTAATCTCCTCGATGTCCGGCTGGCCCTCATACTATAACCCTGCCCACTCTGACCTATTACTGCTCCTCTCATCTCCTCGATGTCTGGCTGGCCCTCATACTATAACCCTCCGTCCCTGACGTCACATTGGTCCTAACACTGCAGCCATATCCCATGACTGTCTTCATATCTCTCAATATTTCCTATGCGCCCCATGGTTACTATAGCCACTGCAGTATGTGTTGGTGCGGAATAAATGATAATCAATACTCCTCACAGGAAACCCTATTGATTCCATTTGTGATTCCTTCTACTTATACCAATGCATTTTTTATTTATTTTTTGGTAAATTGTTGAAGAGTTTTATCTGCCATTAACTACTTAATAGAAATTTGCAGATAGTAATCTAGTATCGGTTTTTATTTTAAATTGTAGACATTTCATTTTTTTTTTTTAATAATGTCACTTTATACTTTTATCTTCAAATTTCTATTAAGTAGTTAATGGATAACATTTTTTAACCATTTACCAAATATATTAAAAAAAAATAGCAATTTAACTCCTACATTGTGTTTGCTCTGTGTCTACATAATGTATCGGTAGAGAGTATCCCAATATAATGATCACCCCTCGTCCTGTCTGTACTTACAGATTACATCTCTATACTGTTTGAAGAAATTCACCTTTTCAGCCATGTTTCGTAGATGTTTAAAAGGACAGTAGGGGATTAATTCACTAAACAGTGATTGGATGTGCGATGAATACAAGCACAATTTAGGCAAAATAACATTTCAAGCTGTGAATATACTGGAATTGGAGAATTATTATTATTTTGGACTGAATTGTGTGTTTTTTTTGTTGTTTTTTTCCGTTCACTACAACGTGGTGTTTAGCGAATAAGCCCCTAAACGGATATTTCAGTGAATTTTCTAAGGGGAATATTAATTAATATTTTATTAGGCATTTGGATAACGCAGGCAGATTCTTTGAATGTACTGCAGGGGGTATGAGAACAGTATATAAGAATATATTGTGTGTCATTTCACTGGATGCTGGTGTCACCTAGTGTTGCTGTCACGTATCGAGTTTATTCTAATTCTCTCGGAAATCGGCAAGTTGTAGCTTGTTTCTGGGCAAAACGCCAGAAAAAGGGCACTAATGCAATATGTCTGCTTTTATTAATGCGGATTGCTTTCTCAGCTCAGAGGTATCCAGTGAATTTACTTTGATGCTTCATAGGCCAGCATGTAGAGATTTATAATCCAAAGTGTGTGAATTTAAGGTTTAGCTGTATGAAAAGATACAGTTTCACTCTGCAGGGGACTGAGAACGATCTACCAATCATTTAATAAATACGTAGAATGGAAAATATCTGCCCTCTATTCATTTTGTCATGTACAGTGCCTGCAATTCCACTGGAATGTAGGGATTCTGAATGAGAGTATTAGTATTTATTTCTAAATCACCAACATGTGCAGAAGCGTTGTACACAGGGTGTGAAGACCAGTGTTGAAGCGTTTGAAGGAGAAGCAAGGAAAATGCTGTGTGCAAGTTCTCCCAGTTGCCAATATTTCTTCCCAGTAATAAGCAGCAGAGAGACAGCTCATTGGTAGTTTGACACAGCTTTGTGCGATGACACTTTATGTGCATTTTATTTCTATACGTAAAGGATGACGCCGACCATCATACCCACTACGGCCCAATGTACTGGTAACAATAACAGGAGTACCCTGGCTTGGTTAACCGCCTAGCATCCTGCCGGGCTCTGAGGTTACTCTCCTGCTTGTCGACTCACTTCCGATATCTGCAGAATGCGATCCAGTCGTCATTCATTCGCTGATCGCAATGACACACAAATGTCGCTGTCGTTGGTGGAGTTACATCTCCAGCAGCAAAGGGGTTAAACTCCGTATGTGCAGTGTTTCACAGCACAATGCTGCACATACAGACTTCAGACACCATAACCACTACAAATCACTGAAGTACTCATGGTTCTTGGGGTAACTCTTTAATTTTCTGTCTGTATGTTTACAATGTTCTCTGCTTGTGTTAGAGGAAGGATTTTTTTTACAAAAAAATAGTTACGTAACAAATGATATGTGAAAGGCTGAATTTCTGATTAGTGCAGACATGCTGCTGTACACTGTTTGGGTAAGCTAGGATAATACATTTAACCTCACTGGCATCCTGAATGTTGACTTCCTATTTTATCGGAACTGCTGTTTTGGTCTAAAATAATCAATTCCTTGAACAACTCTGAAGAACTCCCACTTTAGTGAATAAATCCATTCAGCCATAGTGTGATCTAGAGGTAGGTACTTTCCTTGGTACTGTGGGTTACACTAAGATTGGACTGGTATATAAATAACAATGACACCAACATGTGCCATAGCACTGTACTGTGAGCAGACTAGACATAAGTAAGTGAGACAAAACCGTTTAGGCATGCAGGAAACAGCGGTGATAAGGTCCTGCTCAAACCTGTTAACAGTCTACGGGAGTAAAATATAAATAAAACCGGTTTATCGTCTACGGAAGTAAAATATAAATAAATCCGGTTAATCGTCTACGGAAGTAAAATAAAAATAAAACGAGTTTATCGTCTACGGGAGTAAAATTTAAAAAAAAAACGGTTTATGGTCTACGGAAGTAAAATAAAAATAAAATGAGTTTATAGTCTTTAGGAGTAAAATAAAATAAAACCAGTTTATGGTCTACGAGGAATACTATAACTGAGCTTCCAGTCTGCAGGGAGTATGATAAAATAAAGTGTGATGGCTTTACATAGGATGATGGGAATTAATGTCACATAGAGTAAGATAAGTCTGAGGATCTCGTGTTGACATGCAGGGGTTAAACGCTTCACTATTCTCCAAATATTACGTTTCCTCCTCTGCAGACAGACCTGGACATATCAGACGATCCCTGTCTCTCGGAAGGAAACCCTTTTGTTGAGCAGAATTTGTTGACCCTCCCAGTCGTCTTTCATGTCGCTCATGGGGAGTCCACACCCTTGAAGACGCTGAATGAAGCGGTATAGGAAGGAAGTGGGGGGCTTGTTATTTTTTGGATGAGACCCTCCCCAAATCCTTTTCACCCTGCCCTCCCCTATTACAAGGAAGAATTTATGTTTGGGTAGAATTTGGGGTTCTGTATCACTTCAGCAAATATTTAAACAATCCCTAACTTGGGGTTCTGTTCACCCATTAGTGAGTTGGCATCTGAAATTTAGAAATATCATAAAAAATTATAGAAAATGTAAAACGAAATAATCAGCTTTTCCCGCCATACAGAGCTACGGAATATGTTGGTGATATATACATATCAGTTCGGAAAGCAGTTCGGTCACCCCCTTGCCCCCAGTCCAAATAAAAAAAAAAAAAGTTTAATATGTGAAGTACTCACATTGACTGTGTTGGAATTTCACTGAAATTCTAATGTAGTCAAAACAGATAAGATAAAGTAGGGATTACTTTGCCTGACGCAATTTTCCCACGCTTGACAAAAGGCGAAGCTAGTGCCATCAAATTTTGTAAATCCCCCCCAGCCGTCACTAGCGACTGCTGTAAGGAGATGGCATTGTCTATGGAGGCTGCCGCGGTCACGCAGAACCCTCCATATGTGAGAGTTACAGCACTGCCACGGGCTCCTGGCAAATGAATCCAGGAAGAGGATCCCCCCGAATGGAGAAGGGAAGAAAAAATATCTACCTTCCCCTGCACCATCGAGGCGTCCATGCCAAGACCACAGAGGGTGACAGATCTGTTTAATTAATTTTTATGGGAGAATTTCTTTTCCAACTTGGCTGTGTGTGGTTTAGATTTTGCAAATCTGTTGTCGATTGACTTCAAATCACTTGTTAGTGACTAACCCCAATTATTCTGGGAATGTTCAATATGAGGCGACACTTCTACTGTCTACCCTAATGCTGGATTTGATCAAACTGAATATAAAGGGATGTGATGGCTTCGCTTAAAACCAGGAGACCGGCAGCAATATTAATAAAGCCATCAGAGGTGATATTTGTGTATTACTACCACCCCTGCTGGAGGGCGGTTCTATTTTAGTTTGTTTCACTACCCATCTTCTACTTGTGTCCTTCCTTGAATATTAAGGAATCCATTAACTCTGACATGTTATTTGGTTGCCCACATTCCTCGTTGGTAAAAGAACCCATCTGTAGGATGTTTTATTTATTTATTTATTTTCTTAACACTTAAAAAAGATTGGAATTTTTATTCATTAATCCATGAATTGTGAAATGAGAATAGCATTTTTTAGGCCAAACTGTCTGAGTTGTTGTAGAATTTTGCATATTCTATTCTTTCACCAGATGTGGGTGTCTGGATTAAGCATGAGTAATAAGATTTCTCTACAATTGGAAAACTCGATATTTAAATTTTTCTCCTGCCCTCGCTCACTGCATGGGAACGGCCATCTAGAACACCGTATCGGACTGGAGACCATGTGCAATAGATAACTAAATACAACCCAGGGCTCTGATTTATCCCACTTATTTCATTTGCCAGGTGCTTGCACCTCAATATTGGGGAACACACTAGCTTCGGTTATCTGCTCTTTGTTTGGGTAAAAGCTGTCCCACCTAAAGAGGACTTAATGATCACGAGAGTAAACAAGGAGATGCACACAGGATATGTGAAGAAAAAAGATGACTGTTTAACTTCCTTAAATATCTCCAGCATATTCAGTTTATATTGTTTTTTGGGGGGGTTTGCAAATGCCTTAAGGGTCAGGATTTTTCCAGATTTCTAAGGAAAGTTTAAGACATTTTGGGTTATAGGTTGAGGCGCTGTGGACTTTAATGATAATGTACTCTGCAGAAATGGTCCATCTCTAGTCCCAGCCCTGGACCTGGAAAAATCGCTCTGGGCAAATCTAAATGAGAGTCAGGCAGGTTCGCTAAAAGAGAATTCAGCTCAAAATGGTAAATTTTAAAATGCCCAAATGGGCTCGCCAACCCAGTAATCATGGACCACCAACAGTTCAGATTATGTCAGTATCTCCATTGGAATAAAATCGGGAAATACATAAACCCTGGACTGTTGGTGGTCTACGAGGACTGGGTTGGGGCACACTGGGCTGTAGTGACTTTAACTTTCCCATTCCCTTACACTGTGAGTGGCTTATGACAAACAAGGTGACAGTTCGGTTTAATTTAATTTAAACACCCGCTTCCCCTGAGAATATTGAGCTTTAAACTTTGCGTCCCCTCTCGGTAGTCACACGTGCCACGATGTAACAGGATGAAGGATAAAACGTAGCGAGTCACTATAAAAATGTCTTGTTACTCTCCCCTTTCTCCAAGTCCATTCCTTGGGCAAAGCTGGGGGAAGGGGCAATGCAAAGTCTAGCAAACAGCTGTCCCAATTTCTTTGCCTGTGTTGCTCCCCAGCTGCTTTCAATACCCTGTGCACTGTCCGAAGCTTTTGTCCCGACACCTCCAGTGTCAGTGCCCCTGCTATCCACACAGCTGTTGCCAACTATGACTCTTCTTGGCTTTAATTAAAATAAGGACACACAATAGGGACTGGGGATGGGGGGGGTGAATTGGTCACGCCTTCCTGACCACCGTCAATCTGCTCTAGGCCTAGCATGTCTGGTGAAAGCCTGTGGCTGTAGTAAATTGAGGGAATAGAGGAAGTGTGTGTTTGTGGTGGGGGTTTTCTCTTGTCAAAGCATCTGTGGTCCCTTCCAGGTGCCTTTGCTGCACTCATTGAAGTGTAATAAAGAGATGGGTATTGTCTGCGGCACACGCTGGACTGTCCCCCGGCACACCCACTTGGCCCCTGTGAGAGAGAGGTCATTTATATTAATTATTTGCATGGCAAACTAAGTGGGCCGCATGCAGCCATCTGCAAGACTGGCGTCTGTCAGAGATCAGGGAAAAACGATACGTAAAACGGACCCAGCGTTTCTTCAAAGTCAATGACTTTTAATGAAAATAAAGAATGATATATAGCGTGTGTGTGTGTGTGTGTGCATGTAAAGTGTACATGTATTTGCTCACATACACACTAGGGCAGTGCTTGGAATCTAGGAGTCAGCTAAAAAAGTTAGGAGCCAGGTTTTTCCTTGTCAAAAATACAATTCTTAAAGGGACACTATAGTCACCAGAACCACTATTGCCTTTTCAGGCAGAGCATCTCAATGTTTTTCAATGGGAAACCATTGGATTGGCTGAGATCATCAAGATTGATGACCTCAGCCATGGAGGCGGAGCCAGCAGCGGCCAGACAGCATGGGGAAAAAGGTGAGTAAAAACGCCTTTTCCATTTGATTGAAGGGAGATCCAGTAACCTAAACACACACAGACTGACAGACAAACACACAGCTGATAGGCACACACACTCACTCACAGACAAACACACTGAGTGATAGGCACACACTCACTCACAGACAAACACAATGAGTGATAGGCACACACACTCACTCACAGACAAACACACTGAGTGATAGGCACACACTCACTCACAGACAAACACAATGAGTGATATGCACACACACTCACTCACAGACAAACACACTGAGTGATAGGCACACACTCACTGATTTCATGCACATTGACAGAAACACATGCACAATGATTTTACTCACACTGACAGACACTCACTATGTACACAGCCTATTCTCTGTCTGTACTTACTATGTACACAACCCATTCTCTGTCTGTACTCACTACGTACACAGCCTATTCTCTGTCAGTACTCACTATGTACACAGCCTATTCTCTGTCAGTACTCACTATGTACACAGCTCCTATTCTCTGTCTGTACTCACTATGTACACAGCCTATTCTCTGTCAGTACTCACTATGTACACAGCCTATTCTCTGTCAGTACTCACTATGTACACAGCTCCTATTCTCTGTCTGTACTCACTACGTACACAGCCCATTCTCTGTCAGTACTCACTATGTACACAGCCTATTCTCTGTCAGTACTCACTATGTACACAGCTCCTATTCTCTGTCTGTACTCACTATGTACACAGCCTATTCTCTGTCAGTACTCACTATGTACACAGCTCCTATTCTCTGTCTGTACTCACTATGTACACAGCTCCTATTCTCTGTCTGTACTCACTACTACACAGCCCATTCTCTGTCTGTACTCTCTATGTACACAGCCCATTATCTCTGTACTCTCTATGTACACAGCCCATTCTCTGTCTGTACTCACTATGTACACAGCTCCTATTCTCTGTCTGTACTTACTATGTGCACAGCCCATTCTCTGTCTGTACTCACTATGTACACAGCCCATTCTCTGTTTGTACTCTCTATGTACACAGCCCATTCTCTGTCTGTACTCACTATGCACACAGCCCATTCTCTGTCTGTACTCACTATGCACACAGCCCATTCTCTGTCTGTACTCACTATGTACACAGCCCATTCTCTGCCTGTACTCACTATGTACACAGCCCATTCTCTGTCTGTACTCACTATGTACACAGCCCATTCTCAGTCTGTACTCACTATGTACACAGCCCATTCTCTGTCAGTACTCACTATGTACACAGCCCATTCTCTGTCTGTACTCACTATGTACACAGCCCATTCTCTGTCTGTACTCACTATGTACACAGCCCATTCTCTGTCTGTACTCACTATGTACACAGCCCATTCTCTCTGTACTCACTATGTACACAGCTCCTATTCTCTGTCTGTACTTACTATGTACACAGCCCATTCTCTCTCTGTACTCACTATGTACACAGCTCATTCTCTGTCTGTACTCACTATGCACACAGCCCATTCTCTGTCAGTACTCACTATGTACACAGCCCATTCTCTGTCTGTACTCACTATGTACACAGCCCATTCTCTGTCTGTACTCACTATGTACACAGCCTATTCTCTGTCTGTACTCACTATGTACACAGCCCATTCTCTGTCTGTACTCACTATGTACACAGCCCATTCTCTGTCTGTACTCACTATGTACACAGCCCATTCTCTGTCTGTACTTACTATGTACACAGCTTATTCTCTGTCAGTACTCACTATGTACACAGCCCATTCTCTGTCTGTACTCTCTATGTACACAGCCCATTCTCTGTCTGTACTCTCTATGTACACAGCCCATTCTCTGTCTGTACTCACTATGTACACAGCCTATTCTCTGTCTGTACTCACTATGTACACAGCCTATTCTCTGTCTGTACTCACTATGTACACAGCCCTATTCTCTGTCTGTACTCACTATGTACACAGCTCCTATTCTCTGTCTGTACTCACTATGTACACAGCCCATTCTCTGTCTGTACTCACTATGTACACAGCCCATTCTCTGTCTGTACTCACTATGTACACAGCCTATTTTCTGTCTGTACTCACTATGTACACAGCCCATTCTCTGTCTGTACTCACTACTACACAGCCCATTCTCTGTCTGTACTCACTATGTACACAGCCCATTCTCTGTCTGTACTCACTATGTACACAGCCCATTCTCTGTCTGTACTCACTATGTACACAGCTCATTCTCTGTCTGTACTCACTATGTACACAGCCCATTCTCTGTCTGTACTCACTATGTACACAGCCCATTCTCTGTCTGTACTCACTACGTACACAGCCCATTCTCTGTCTGTACTCACTATGTACACAGCCCATTCTCTGTCTGTACTCACTATGTACACAGCCCATTCTCTGTCTGTACTCACTATGTACACAGCCCATTCTCTGTCTGTACTCACTATGTACACAGCCCATTTTCTGTCTGTACTCACTATGTACACAGCCCATTTTCTGTCTGTACTCACTATGTACACAGCCCATTCTCTGTCTGTACTCACTATGTACACAGCCCATTCTCTGTCTGTACTCACTATGTACACAGCCCATTCTCTGTCTGTACTCACTATGTACACAGCCCATTCTCTGTCTGTACTCACTATGTACACAGCCCATTCTCTGTCTGTACTCACTATGTACACAGCCCATTCTCTGTCTGTACTCTGCGATATACAGATAGTTTTGGCTTCTGGGCTCTGCTTTAACTGGAGATAATGATATACTGGACTCGGTCGTAGTAACAAGGAAAGTGCTCATCCCTGCAACACCTTACTGTCTTAATCCCATCAGAATCCTGTATCCTGGCAACCATTGCCACAGCGACCGTGTTCCCGTTATACGTGGGAAGCATCTCCTACAGAATACACTGACTGCTGATTCTGTGCTGCACGTGTCAATCGTTGCTCTACATAGTGGTACGGATCGAGGAATCGGGACCAGAGGGGGGCCACTAGGCCTGAATTACCTCACATAATGCCTAGTACCGTAGTGAGGGGATTAGGCATTCTCTGCGTACATCCAGTGTGTTATTATTGTTATTATTATTTCTATAGCGCCATCAGATTCTGTAACGCTGTGTTCTAATAATGCGTTTGTGTGAGTCGCCTCCCTGGGCCGTATCACCTCATTAACGCCCTGCGTAGTTAGTCTTACCTTGGAGATTTGTGGGGTCAGTCAGGACCAGCTGCTCCAGGTACCGATACCTCGGTGTCATTTTGGTTCTCTATTCTTAATTTGTGAGTTTTACAGTTTATACAATAAAGTGCTAAAGGAGAGTGCCCAGGAGCTTACAATCTAGAAGGATAGCATGCCTAGAGGCAATGCGGTGACAAAATCCATGTTTGTGCCGTTATAGGGAACAGAGCTCTGCAATGATTTTCAGTTAGTAGAGAAGAAAGTTAAGAACAGCGAAGTCCGATTGACGTGTTTCGAGAAGTATAGAGGGAGCGGCTGCCAGGAGTTACATCTGGGGGTACCGGTAAATGCCAGGGTGCGGCCTACACGCGAGGGGAGGAGGTGGTAATTGGACAGATACATTGCACAGACACTGACCACAGGAAAGGTAAAACAAAAATGTACATGGCCAAAGGAGTAAAGTGGTAGCCCAATCTATTTGTCCGTCATGACAATCTACTTGTTCTGGCACAGAATAATGTTAAATGTGAAAGTTTGGGGACCCTGCTCAGACCTTGACATTGGCTGGGTTATTCACTTAACAAACTGCATTTTCCTAAATTAAATCTGAATAGGAAAACGGAAGCTAAATCTGGAAAAAGGCTCCGCTGTCGTCACTACCTCCGTTTGGCAATGCGGATTTATTTCTGAACATTTGTCGTGTAGGTAGTGTTTTATCAGTGCTGTCTGCATGGTCCTCTATTCCTGGGCTGACAAGGAGGCTTTCTGTGAGCCTGACTTATTTTAATATGCGGACTCGCTTAGTTTGCGGGCAGACTTGCCCTTTGTGGGTGCCACCAGTGACGCAATTTGCACCACTTGTAACGCCCCTAGGAAGATTCTGCAAGGGGCATAGTTTGGTTGTATGCGGGTGTTTCAGCTAGGTGTAATGTGTGTATGTAATTCGTGTGTGTGGTGTGTGCTACTGTATGTAGTGTGTGTGTGCTTTCTTTATATTATGTGTGTGTGCTGTGCTGGCCGTATGTAATCTTTGTGTGTGGCGTGTGCTGGCTGTATGTAATGTTTGTGTGCTGTGCTGGCTGTATGTAATGTTTGTGTGTGCTGTGCTGGCTGTATGTAATGTTTGTGTGTGGTGTGTGCTGGCTGTATGTAATGTTTGTGTGTGGTGTGGGCTGGCTGTATGTAATGTTTGTGTGTGTGCTGTGCTGGCTGTATGTAATGTTTGTGTGTGTGAGTTGTACTGGCTGTATACAATGTTTGTGTGTGTGCTGTGCTGGCTGTATGTAATGTTTGTGTGTGTGAGTTGTACTGGCTGTATACAATGTTTGTGTGTGTGCTGTGCTGGCTGTATGTAATGTTTGTGTGTGGTGTGTACTGAATTATTATTCAGGGGATATTTATGATAAGGACTTAAACGAAATGCTAGATTTAACATACTGTCATTAGTATATTTACTACCTTTGCCTCCTCTGATTTCCTTGTTTTCCATTCTAGCAGCTACTTTCCCTACTTCTACCACCTTCTCACCATTTCCTCATCTGGATCCATGGTGGTTTAGGGGTGCTCCCTGGATCCCAGGTGTTTCAATGGCAGGTCCTGGATCCCTGGTGATTCAATGGCAGGTCCTGGATCCCAGGTGTTTCAGTGGCGGGTCCTGGATCCCTGGTGTTTCAGTGGTGGGTCCTGGATACCTGGTGTTTCAGTGGTGGGTCCTGGATGCCTGGTGTTTCAGTGGCGGGTCCTGGATCCCAGGTGTTTCAATGGCAGGTCCTGGATCCCTGGTGTTTCAGTGGTGGGTCCTGGACCCCAGGTGTTTCAGTGGTGGGTCCTGGATCCCTGGTGTTTCAGTGGTGTGTCCTGGATCCCTGGTGTTTCAGTGGTGTGTCCTGGATCCCTGGTGTTTCAATGGCGGGTCCTGGATCCCAGGTGTTTCAATGGCGGGTCCTGGATCCCTGGTGTTTCAATGGCAGGTCCTGGATCCCTGGTGTTTCAGGACCTGCTCACTATGTACACAGCCCATTCTGGATACCTGGTGTTTCAATGGCGGGTCCTGGATCCCTGGTGTTTCAATGGCAGGTCCTGGATCCCTAGTGTTTCAGTGGTGGGTCCTGGATACCTGGTGTTTCAGTGGTGGGTCCTGGATACCTGGTGTTTCAGTGGTGGGTCCTGGATACCTGGTGTTTCAATGGCGGGTCCTGGATCCCTGGTGTTTCAGTGGTGGGTCCTGGATCCCTGGTGGTGTTTCAGTGGCGGGTCCTGGATCCTTGGTGTTTCAGTGGCGGGTCCTGGGTCCCTGGTGTTTCAGTGGTGGGTCCTGGATCCCTGGTGTTTCAGGCCACAGACAGAAATATACACCGGCCACTGACAGAAATATACACCAGCCACAGACAGAAATATACACCCATCACTAAGGTTTGGGAACGTTCCTCTATGCCATACTAGCGGCTCTATGGTCCTGTTGGAATAGCGTTTCTCCATTGCTGAGAGAAATTACTTCCATCTATGTACCGATAAGATGCATGCGCAAATATAATACTAAATACTCCATCTATGTGAATTGTAGCACGTTTCCCTTTAATGTTTGTGAAATTTCCATAATCTCTGTTCCTGATGCTCCGTAATCCACTTCCTGGCATACTCTTCCATTTTCGCTCCATCTGGGCACAATCTCGCCAAACACAGGCTGCAGTCCTCACTTCTCAGGATAAGACCTGGGTAATCACGAGCCTGCGTCCTTCTCTTGTCGGACCAATTAGCTACCCTGTCAATGGCTGGATATTCTAATTCTCCACAGAGAAATAAGAAGCACAGTTGATTTGGATCTGTGTTTAATCCTGGCACACTCATGGTTAATGGGTTTTGTTTGTGGTGGGTGATGGGGGGTTGGGGGGGTCTCTTAACCTTTAGGGGGCTGGCAGTACTCTGTATGCAGCGTGTCTGTGACTGACCGATCGGCTGTGTGCGTCATTGAAAGCCAAGGATAGAGAATCGTTTTAGTCGTCTGCTGGAGAATTAATTGGATGAATAGCTGTGTGCCCTTTGAAAATAAATATTGTTTGGCGTGTGAATAAAATAGATTTCCCAATATTCATGAGTATATATATATTTTTTTTTTTTAGGCGAACACGTTGAACCATTTGCCAAGAGCACAGGTACTTGCAGCTACACCTTGATCGGCGCGGGTCTGGTATTGAAGAGGCGTCAGGCTCCGTATTTGGACAATTGGATGCCCACACCGGATCACGCTGCCTCTCCCGCCAGTACTGTAAGTGTGCGCTGTGTGACGCTGTAACATATGTTTGAATAAACCCGGGGCAAAAAAAACAGGTACTGTACTTATAAATTGGTGTTTAGGGATACCTTTAAAAAATAAAATGATATCAATTATACACACTATCGTATTTTATTTATTCACTGAAACTTTACAGGAAGTAGGTAAAAAAAAAAAATCACATAAAAATGTTTTGTTGGCCCTGTCTGTGTGTAGTTGGCCCTGTCTGCTGGTATTTTTGGGAACATAGCTTCTAAAAATACCACCATGTTAAAATGTCTGTATGTGAGTCTTAAGCCAGTATACAATATATACATCTGCCAAGTTAAGATATATCCCCTTCCAGGTCAGGTGAGCTGTGCAGGTTTGAAAAAGTCAGTATTGGCATGAGACCAAAAGTATGAGGGCTCCCTTGTAATTAAAGGACCACTATAGGCACCCGGACCCAGACCACTTCAGCTTTAGAGAAACTGTTATGTTTACATTGAGGTTTAATCCAGCCTCTAGTGGCTGTCTTCCTGGCTTCCGCGATTCTCAGTGTGAAAATCACAGTGAGAAGACGCTGGACGTCCATAGGAAAGCATTGAGTAATGCGGTAGGGGGAGGAGAGGTCACCAGCGCCGAGGGAGCCTGGCGCTGGAGAAAGGTAAGTGGCTGAAGAGGTTTTAACCCCTTCAGCCCAGCGGGAGGGGGGGACCTATTAACCCTATAGTGCCAGGAAACCGGGTTTGTTTTACTGGCACTATAGTGCTCCTTTATCAGTTTTGACATTTTCAGCCACATCCATTGTTAAAGGGACACTATAGTAAACAGAACAACTACAGCTAATTGTATTTATTCTGGTGAGTATAATCATTTCATTCAGGCTTTTTGCAATAAACCCTGTGTTTTCAGAGAAAATTCAGTGTTTACATTGCTCCACTGGCCACTCCTCAGATGGCTGCTAGAGGGGCTTCCTTCACCCTCTGCATGCAGACACTGAACTCTCCTCATAGAGATGTATTGATTCAATGTATCTCTATGAGGAGATGCTGATTAGCCAGGGTTGTGCTGGCTCTGCCCCTGATCCGCCACCTTGACAGTCTCAGCCAATCCTGTGGGAAAGCATTGTGATTGGCTCAGTCCACCACTTCTGATGATGTTAGCCAAGCAGACAGATCAGGGGCAGAGCCAGCAGCAGCAGACGATAATACAATGTTGGTTTTAACACTATAGGGTCAAGTTCACCATGAACACGGACACGTTCTGAAGAGTAAGGGCTCACCATATGGCAATCAGTCAGATTACCCTGCGAATTTATTATGATTAGTGTTGTCGTTCACTGTCCCCCACAACGCCATCAAACATCACTGGGATGATCTCCCTGCTGACCACAAGCCTAACAGCCATTACCGACCTCCCCAATTCAGGGATTCTTGGATGAGATGTTCACTATTGTTATTTTATTTATATAGCGCCAGCAAATTTGGTAGCACTTATTCCAGTTTCTGTGTCGTCGGAATTTGGGTCATCATTCGTCTTGGGTTCTAGGGTTTCTTTTCATCAGACGGGAGCGGAGGCACGTTGGTGATATCGGCAGACAGTGTGTCAGAGGGCTGAGTATGGTGATATTGGCAGACCGTGTGCCAGAGGGCTGTGTATGGTGATATTGGCAGACAGTGTGCCAGAGGGCTGTGTATGGTGATATTGGCAGACCGTGTGCCAGAGGGCTGTGTATGGTGATATTGGCAGACCGTGTGCCAGAGGACGGTGTATGGTGATATTGGCAGGCCGTGTGCCAGAGGACGGTGTATGGTGATATTGGCAGGCAGTGTGCCAGAGGGCTGTGAATGGTGATATTGGCAGACAGTGTGCCAGAGGGCTGTGTATGGTGATATTGGCAGACCGTGTGCCAGAGGGCGGTGTATGGTGATATTGGCAGACCGTGTGCCAGAGGGCTGTGTATGGTGATATTGGCAGGCCGTGTGCCAGAGGGCTGTGTATGGTGATATTGGCAGACAGTGTGTCAGAGGGCTGTGTATGGTGATATTGGCAGACCGTGTGCCAGAGGGCTGTGTATGGTGATATTGGCAGGCCGTGTGCCAGAGGACGGTGTATGGTGATATTGGCAGGCAGTGTGCCAGAGGGTGTGCCAGAGGGCTGTGTATGGTGATATTGGCAGACAGTGTGCAGAGGGCTGTGTATGGTGATATTGGCAGACCGTGTGCCAGAGGGCTGTGTATGGTGATATTGGCAGGCCGTGTGCCAGAGGACGGTGTATGGTGATATTGGCAGGCAGTGTGCCAGAGGGCTGTGAATGGTGATATTGGCAGACAGTGTGCCAGAGGGCTGTGTATGGTGATATTGGCAGACCGTGTGCCAGAGGGCGGTGTATGGTGATATTGGCAGACCGTGTGCCAGAGGGCTGTGTATGGTGATATTGGCAGACCGTGTGCCAGAGGGCTGTGTATGGTGATATTGGCAGGCCGTGTGCCAGAGGGCTGTGTATGGTGATATTGGCAGACAGTGTGCCAGAGGGCTGTGTATGGTGATATTGGCAGACAGTGTGCCAGAGGGCTGTGTATGGTGATATTGGCAGACAGTGTGCCAGAGGGCTGAGAGTGCTGAAGTTGCAGAATCTGTCAGAAATAACCAATTTGTGCATTTTATTACAATCTACTGGAGTCCTATTCGAGGACCCTCAATGAATTAGTTTTCTAGAAATCTGTCCTCGAATCAGACCCCCCAGCATGTCCTTTCCCCCAGCAGCTCCCTGCTAATTAGCAGCTTGTTAGACAAAACCACATTAATAAAAGCTCTGTCTAACTGTCCTGATTCCTTTCCTGGTCCTCGCTTTATATGGGAGCAGCGGGACTCCCTATACAGGAGCAAAACCTTCCATACCCAGACCACACACAGAGTGGGGTTTACCCATCAGACCTGCACACAGTAACACAGAGCATCGCCGGCAGAGGACAGACAGTCAGGCATTTACAATCAGTCTGTTCCCGTGCTCAGTATATTACACCATCATCACTAATTAGGAGCTATGGGACACGGAGTCTGTCCCTCCCACTGCATGTGACACAGACAGAAGGAGCCATGGGACACAGAGCAGACAGAAGGAGCTGGAGTTCAGTCCCTCCCGGGTGACAGACAGAAGGGAGCTATGGGACACGGAGTCTGTCCCTCCCACTGCAGGGTGACACAGACAGAAGGAGCTATGGGACACGGAGTCTGTCCCCTCCCACTGCAGGGTGACACAGACAGAAGGAGCTATGGGATACGGAGTCTGTCCCTCCCATGGCAGAACGACACAGACAGAAGGGAGCTATGGGACACGGAGTCTGTCCCTCCCACTGCGGGGTGACAGACAGAAGGAGCTATGGGACACGGAGTCTGTCCCTCCCACTGCAGGGTGACACAGACAGAATTAGCGGACACAGAGTCTGCCCCTCCCACTGCAGGGTGACACAGACAGAAGGAGCTATGGGACACGGAGTCTGTCCCTCCCACTTCAGGGTGACACAGACAGAAGGAGCTATGGGACACGGAGTCTGTCCCTCCCACTGCAGGGTGACACAGACAGAAGGAGCTATGGGACACGGTGTCTGTCCCTCCCACTGCGGGGTGACAGACAGAAGGAGCTATGGGACATGGAGTCTGTCCCTCCCACTGCAGGGTGACACAGACAGAAGGAGCTATGGGACACGGAGTCTGTCCCTCCCACTGCAGGGTGACACAGACAGAAGGAGCTATGGGACACAGAGTCTGTCCCTCCCACTGCAGGGTGACACAGACAGAAGGAGCTATGGTACACGGAGTCTGTCCCTCCCACTGCAGGGTGACACAGACAGAAGGAGCTATGGAACACGGAGTCTGTCCCTCCCGCTGCAGGGTGACACAGACAGAAGGAGCTATGGGACACGGAGTCTGTCCCTCCCACTGCAGGGTGACACAGACAGAAGGAGCTATGGGACACGAGTCTGTCCCTCCCACTGCAGGGTAACACAGACAGAAGGAGCTATGGGACACGGAGTCTGTCCCTCCCACTGCAGGGTGACACAGACAGAAGGAGCTATGGGACACGGAATCTGTCCCTCCCACTGTAGGGTGACACAGACAGAGGGAGCTATGGGACACGGAGTCTGTCCTCCACCGGTAAGTGACAGATGAGGAGCCATGGACGGGAGTCTGGGTCCCTCCCACTGCAGGGTGACACAGACAGAAGGAGCTATGGGACACGGAGTCTGTCCCCTCCCACTGCAGGGTGACACAGACAGAAGGAGCTATGGGATACGGAGTCTGTCCCTCCCATGGCAGAACGACACAGACAGAAGGGAGCTATGGGACACGGAGTCTGTCCCTCCCACTGCGGGGTGACAGACAGAAGGAGCTATGGGACACGGAGTCTGTCCCTCCCACTGCAGGGTGACACAGACAGAAGGAGCTATGGGACACGGAGTCTGTCCCCTCCCACTGCAGGGTGACACAGACAGAAGGAGCTATGGGATACGGAGTCTGCCCCTCCCATGGCAGAACGACACAGACAGAAGGGAGCTATGGGACACGGAGTCTGTCCCTCCCACTGCGGGGTGACAGACAGAAGGAGCTATGGGACACGGAGTCTGTCCCTCCCACTGCAGGGTGACACAGACAGAAGTAGCGGACACAGAGTCTGCCCCTCCCACTGCAGGGTGACACAGACAGAAGGAGCTATGGGACACGGAGTCTGTCCCTCCCACTTCAGGGTGATACAGACAGAAGGAGCTATGGGACACGGAGTCTGTCCCTCCCACTGCACAGACAGAAGGAGCTATGGGACACAGTCTGTCCCTCCCACTGCAGGGTGACACAGACAGAAGGAGCTATGGGATGGAGTCTGTCCTCCACTGCAGGGGTATGGGACACCTGTCCTCCCACTGCAGGGTGACACAGACAGAAGGAGCTATGGGACACGGAGTCTGTCCCTCCCACTGCAGGGTACACAGACAGAAGGAGCTATGGGACACGGAGTCTGTCCCTCCCACTGCAGGGTACACAGACAGAAGGAGCTATGGGACACGGAGTCTGTCCCTCCCACTGCAGGGTGACACAGACAGAAGGAGCTATGGGACACGGAGTCTGTCCCTCCCACTGCAGGGTGACACAGACAGAAGGAGCTATGGGACACGGAGTCTGTCCCTCTCACTGCAGGGTGACACAGACAGAAGGAGCTATGGGACAAGGAGTCTGTCCCTCCCACTGCAGGGTGACACAGACAGAAGGAGCTATGGGACACGGAGTCTGTCCCTCCCACTGCAGGGTGACAGACAGAAGGAGCTATGGGACACTGAGTCTGTCCCTCCCACTGCAGGGTGACACAGACAGAAGGAGCTATGGGACACGGAGTCTGTCCCTCCCACTGCAGGGTCTCTCCTGTTACAATCCAGCGTTTTCTTGAAGCGTCCATTTTCACTTGTTATGGAGCTTTGTGGGGTGTTGAGATTTCTAATTGAGTGTCTGGCTGTCTCTGGTATCCTGGGAAATGTCTCTCCCTTGAATGGTATTTGCACTCTCAGACTTTATGAGGTTATAACCTCTCCATGTGTACCCTCTCGCTTCTCCATCAATATAAAACCCTTTAAAGGGACTAATTCTCATAGCATTCGGCACGTAGCCATTGCTTAACCCTTTCATGGGTCACTAGTTGAATAATGAAAACCTTAAAATGCTGTCTTGATATGAATATTCCTCCTCTCGTTCTGTTCTATTTAGATATGTGTGTATATAATGCTGGCTTGGGCGTCCTAGTTCCCAGGAGGATAAATCTCTGGCTCGGTGTTACAGGGTTAATTTAATTTGTAAGGTTACCGGCGTGTGCTGTGCATTTAATGGCTGGATATTAAATCCTTGCGCCTGTAACATTCCCTGCTTTCTCTGGCAGATTAAATAGACCGTCTGCGAATATTCATATCCCGTATGATAGAGGATAAAAAAAAAAATCCCATATTTATCATGGAGGGGGGGGGAGGGCAGGGGGGGTAAGGGTTACCCCTTAACCCTTTGAGAACTGACGTCAATCATCTCTTCTTTCAGTAAATTGATCATGTGCCAATATGTGGTTAATAAAATGCCATTTTCATTTAAATCTTATTATTTAATGTTTATAACATTTTCAAATTAAAAATTCGAAGGAGAGCGAGTTGTGTTCATTTTGTTCACAGCTCCCTCTTGGATCCCTCGGTTTCGTCGTCTCACCATATGCTTTCAATCTTCTCTAACATGTCTGGGAGGCTGGGGAAAGTCACGAGAGATGGAGAGAGCAAGCGAGCGAGGGGAGGAGGGCTGCAAAGCATTCTGGGATATATCTTTTTTACTATCAAACTACTACATTATCTCTTATGTGTGAATTTATTCTTTTTTTTTTAACTGACCACTTGGTCCAGTGTAGTCGCCTTCATGTAGATGGCTAGCTCTGCTGTCAAGGGCTATTCACCCCAGATAACTAGGAGAATATGTCTTCTGTGCAATAAATAGCAATCTATACCAGTGGTTCAGTTTGTTTACGTTGTTATATTCCCTCATTTTCTTTCAAAGCAGGCTGTGTTTATTTTTTTTATGGAGAAAGATCGAATAGAAATAATATAAATTATTTGCATTTTCTGTCCACCAGCCCTGCAGCGCCTGAAATGAACAAGCTGCGTCAGAGCCTGCGGCGGAAAAAGCAAACGTATGTCCCGGAGGCTAGTCGACCCCACCAGTGGGGGGCAGATGAAGAGTCTGTGAGGAGGGGGAAATGCAGCTTCCCTGTGCGGGTGAGTAAAGATATGAGAAGATAACCGTACAGAAGCCATTAAACGTCCCTTTTTTTCCAGTGCAGAGACAGACTCCTCGCTGCACTTCTCTTACAGACATGGCGCGTGCGCAACACTGATTGAGCCAACCATTGGACTCACAAACAGCATCTGGCATATGTTGACACTGGATGTCAAATTGATTCAATCATTGAATCTATTTCTGTCTGAAGCCCCTAGTGGCTCTCTGTGTGAATGACATCCACTTGTAGATATGTAAATTATAGAATGTAAACGGAGCTGTTCATTAAAAACTAGGCAATGCATCCTTTAAAGGGATCTTGTAGTGCCAGAAAAACAAACCGTTTTCCTGGCACTATAGGCTCTTGGAGAGCCCCCCCTCGCTTGGACCCCCCTCCCTTGGCGCTGAAGGGGTTAAAACCCTTCAGCCACTTACCTTAATCCAGCACCGGGCTCCCTTGGCGCTGGTGATCTCTCCTCCCCTTCCGACGTCAGCTCCGCATGCGCGGCAAGAGCCTGGTGCGCATTCATACTGCCAATAGGAAAGCATTACTCAATGCTTTCCTATGGACGTCCAGCGTCATCTCAGTGTGATTTTCACAGTGAGAATTGCGGAAGCGACTCTAGTGGCTGTCAGGGAGAGAGCCACTAGAGGCTGGATTAACCCTGCAGTGTAAACATAGCAGTTTCTCTGCTGCAGGGTTAAAACTAGAGGGACCTGGCACCCAGACCATTCCATTGAGCTGAAGTGGTCTGGGTGCCTATAGTGGTCCTTTAATCACCACCAGTAGACCTCTGCTCCCAAAATTCCATTAATCAAGGTGAAACAAGAATATTTCCTGCAAATTCCAAATGATGGCACAGAATGTTTTCAATTTTTATGACACTTGAAATTAAAAAAGGCTGGGCGGCATTGATAATGCTACAGCAACCAATCCCAAATAACAAAATGGAAATAAGAAACTCACATTAGAAGTTGCTGTATCTGCAATAAACTCCCAGGATTTGTAATTACTGACCTGAACAGCCAATCAGAATGCTTGAATTCCTTTCTATGGACTTTTCAAAGTGCCGATTCTATCTTATAAATCACTGCGCAGCAAGGCTTCGTGGGTAAAGCGGGGGCTTCAGAGAGTTGTAGTCCGATTCTCAGGTTTTATTTATGAATGTTATGACATGAACTGTATCACTGGAGAAACACTGCGGACCGGAGGGACAGAAAGGGATGTCACATACCAATTGCAGTAACCGAGTGTTTCACAGTGACCGAGGACGTAACCCGGGTGTTAGCCAACATTTGGGTTTTGTAGTTGATGTGACCCGTCCAAACAGCATAATGTAAAACACGTTGGAACAAACTCTGATTTAAAACAAACGGTCTTGATTTTCCAACCAGCCGTGTAAAATCCTCTAAAAGTGAAGATTATAGAATACGTTATATTAGTTCTTCTTAATTGGATAAATCACACGCAGATGGAAATTAAATTAACACTTTAATTAAATGCAGAATATATCTGCTACAATTATTTAACAATTATACCAACATTATAATATATCTTAAATTTCAAAAGAAGCTAAATATTGAAACTTTTAAAGGAACACTCTGGGCACCATAACAATGTCACTCCACTGCCCATTAAAAAGATTGTTTAGTAGATATAATGAACATTTAATTATGCATTCTCTCATGGAAGGTATATCTCAAAACAGCTTGTAAAAGCTGTACATCTCTTGTCTGAAGCCTTTACAAGCCCTCCCCTTCTAACCCCGCCCAGTCTTTCTGTGGCTGTCCAATCACAGACTTCCCAATGCAGCTCAATGAGAAGTCTTTGCAAGGCAGGAGCTCTGGGCAATTGCTGCCTCTTGAGTTCAATGCAAATAATCTAACCAAATTAAAGCATTAAAGCATGAATTGTGCAAAATTAACAAGGGAACCACAATAGCTATATTCAGTATTTAGCTAATTTATGGAGTTTCTCTCATCTATTTTTGGTTGTTTAAAACTCCGGCCTCAGCTTTCTGTAATTCATGGTTTAATTAATAGAACTTTGCTACGTCATCCACTGCAGGGAACCTCACTGGTAAAACTGAAATAAAACCGGATCGACCCTTTGTAACAAACCCACTGAAAATATAACTGGGTGACGTCCAGAGCAAAATAGAGCTCTTCATGACTACCTGGTCTATTCGATAGGGGATTATTCCCCCGGTGGGATGTCTTCTCCTGCGGAGTCTGTTGTACAATGTATAATATACAGGATATCCTGTCCGCTTACCCCTCCTATGGTCACACTTGTCTATGTACCCATGACCAACCCTCTGACTATTGACCTATTTTGTGTCTGCAGTACTTGGGTCACGTGGAGGTGGAGGAATCGAGAGGCATGCATGTGTGTGAGGACGCCGTTAAAAAACTGAAATTGGTGAGTTTCTCACATCAAGCAAGTCATGTGTAATGGTTATTAGCTCTGTTATTACACTGTAACATTAACTAGGAGCCATTGGCTACATTCGGTGAGTAATACATTGGGTATTTTGTCCGTAGCTGTATTTTGCAATCTGTACTGAAGATCATAATAAAATCTGTTATTTCCACAATGTAAAACATTAAAGGTGCTTGGAATAAGTGAATATAGAAGATACATTGTGTTCTGCAGTATTGGCGTGATACGATGGGGCCTTCTGTTCTTCCCAATTTCTGATATAAGCTGTGCGAATGGCTCCCCCTATCTGTTACAGGCGTGCATAGCATGTGTGGTAGCTGTGACTAGGCTGCGTGGGCCTCCATGTGAGAATAGGAGATAAGATGAAAGGCCTGGTGCAGGCTCTTTGGATATTTGGAAGAATTCAAGATGTACATCAAAGCTGTCACATTCCCGTTCTGCTTGGCAGGGGGCTGATGGCTTTCCTAAGCTGGCTTCACACTGAGATTGCTTTTAATTACATACACAATTGGTTTTATTTACCTTCTTATGCTTTGTTTACTAATGAGAACGATGATCATTAACATGCTTCTACCAGAACCTATCAATAGAGCGTGTATTCATACTATATGGGATTTATATAGAACACAACATATCAGCTTATAATGGCATATTCATTATATTTTATTTATTCTCTAAGATAATCTTTTACACATCCCAAACATTCTTCAATTCCTTTACTGTATTAGCCTTTACTGCTCCCACTGGAAGGCTATTCCAGGTATCTACAACCCTTTCTATATCACTGTTACCACTCCCACTGGAAGGCTATTCCAGGTATCTACTACCCTTTCTATATCACTGTTACTGCTTCAACTGGAAGGCTATTCCAGGTATCTACTACCCTTTCTATATCACTGTTACTGCTCCCAGTGGTAGGCTATTCCAGGTATCTACTACCCTTTCTATATCACTGTTACTGCTCCCACTGGAAGGCTATTCCAGGTATCTACTACCCTTTCTATATCACTGTTACTGCTCCCCCTGGAAGGCTATTCCAGGTATCTACTACCCTTTCTATATCACTGTTACTGCTCCCACTGGAAGGCTATTCCAGGTATCTACTACCCTTTCTATATCACTGTTACTGCTCCCAGTGGTAGGCTATTCCAGGTATCTACTACCCTTTCTATATCACTGTTACTGCTCCCACTGGAAGGCTATTCCAGGGTATCTACTACCCTTTCTATATCACTGTTACTGCACCCACTGGAAGGCTATTCCAGGTATCTACTACCCTTTCTATATCACTGTTACTGCTCCCACTGGAAGGCTATTCCAGGTATCTACTACCCTTTCTATATCACTGTTACTGCTCCCACTGGAAGGCTATTCCAGGTATCTACTACCCTTTCTATATCACTGTTACTGCACCCACTAAAAGGTTATTCCTGGTATCTACTACCCTTTCTATATCATTGTTACTGCTTCCACTGGAAGGCTATTCCAGGTATCTACTACCCTTTCTATATCACTGTTACTGCTCCCACTGGAAGGCTATTCCAGGTATCTACTACCCTTTCTATATCACTGTTACTGCTCCCAGTGGAAGGCTAGCCAGGTATCTACTACCCTTTCTATATCACTGTTACCGCTCCCACTGGAAGGCTATTCCAGTTATCTACTACCCTTTCTAAATTACTGTTAGTGTTCCCACTGGAAGGCTATTCCAGGTATCTCCTACCATTTCTATATCACTGTTACTGCACCCACTGGAAGGCTATTCCAGGTATCTACTACCCTTTCGGTATCACTGTTACTGCTCCCACTGGAAGGCTATTCCAGGTATCTACTACCCTTTCTGTATCACCGTTACCGCTCCCACTGGAAGGCTATTGCAGGTCCCCACATTTACAGACAGATACACTCATTGAATGCATGCTTACTTGCAGACCGTTGATGAACAAGATCGCACTAACTAATTCTGGTTTATTTTCTCGTTCTTTCTCCAGCTTGGCAAGAAGTCGGTAAAAGCCATTCTGTGGGTTTCAGCGGATGGGCTACGCGTTGTGGACGATAAAACCAAGGTGAGCAGCGCAAGGTGATGGGTGATACAGTCATAGAAATGCACCGGCTGTGACCCCAATGTGCCCTGTTAGTAGACTGAAAAAGAAATAAATAGGCAACAAATGTAATCAAATACGGAAAATGTTCAACTGAAACAGAGCTGGAAATAATACCTGACTCGGTTCACAAACAGCAAGGTTTAAATACAAATAGCTGGCATAAAATGTTTACTTACTGCAGCTTTATGGTACCTACCCAGGCTACTCTATTCCAGCAACACTAACCATGCGGCAGTCTCTGCTAGAACCTTTCCCTGACCTCTGCTGTATCCTCACCCTGGCCTCTGGCCTCTGGCCTCTGCTGGATCCTCACTCTGACCTCTGCTGGATCCTCACCCTGACCTCTGCTGGATCCTCACCCTGACCTCTGCTCGATCCTCACCCTGACCTCTGCTGGATCCTCACCCTGACCTCTGCTGGATCCTCACCCTGACCTTCACTGGATCCTCACCCTGACCTTCACTGGATCCTCACCCTGGCCTTCACTGGATCCTCACCCTGGCCTCTGCTGGATCCTCACCCTGACCTCTGATGGATCCTCAGCCTGGCCTCCGCTGGATCTTCACCCTGGCCTTCACTGGATCCTCACCCTGACCTCTGCTGGATCCTCACCCTGTGCTCTGCTGGAATCTCATCCTGGCCTCCGCTGGATCCTCACTCTGACCTCTGCTGGATCCTCACCCTGACCTCTGCTGGATCCTCATCCTGGCCTCTGCTGGAATCTCATCCTGGCCTCCGCTGGATCCTCACCCTGACCTCTGCTGGATCCTCACCCTGACCTCTGCTGGATCCTCACCCTGACCTCTGCTGGATCCTCACCCTGACCTCTGCTGGATCCTCACCCTGTGCTCTGCTGGATCCTCATCCTGGCCTCCGCTGGATCCTCACCCTTGCCTCCGCTGGAACCTCACCCTGGTCCCTGCTCGAACCTCGTCCTGGCCTTTGTTTTGCAGGCAGGAAGCACAAGTTGGGCCGAACATTATCTAACATTGCTGCTTTGCCGATAGTTGCACATAGTCCAATTTAATAAACCGTGAACTTGGCTATGGGTTATCCTATGTGAGTAAAATTGCAGAGTGACAGAGACTAGAGGCATTTAGCCCTGCAACGTACATATTGCTGTCTGCAGAACAGCAATCCTCTCCGCTCCAGGGATAAAATGGGGTGTCATGGCACCCAAACCATGTGACTGACAGGAAGTGGTCTGGGGGCCCATATTGTCTCTTTAGCTGCATCATAATAACATTCTCATTCCAGAATAAATGTGGTACATAATTGTATATTTTATTAATATTTGATTTTATGTATTTTATTCTCCAGATTATAAGTAAAATCTCAAGTAACCATCATTGTAGATACATTCATGTTTTATTAGAATTAAGTGTCTGTCTCATCTACCTGTTGACGTTACAGAATATGTTTGCGCTATATAAATTATTGTAATGGGAAATACAATAAATGTAAAACTCTCTGCCCGCACACAGCAGTTGTGAAATATTGTGCTCTTACAACACTCCCAGCATGCCGTGCAAGATACGCAAAGGAGTGCAAGCCTTGCTGACACAAAATGTTGTTTACAATTTTAATTCCTTCCATCACAGCTAGATTTCTATGAGCCCAGGAGTAGGATGAATGTCACTTGTGTGTTACTATAAGGTTGTATGTACCTTTAAATGGGTTACACAAGGTCTTTAAATAGGCCATGACAATACTTTGTCATTGTTCCCTGCGCGAGACGTTTATTAGAAACATCTGTTCGCCCTGTCGATCTGCTTCCAAATGATAACTCTAATTATATCTACCTTTAATGGTTATAGTTGAGCTGTTAACACGTGCCTGCACCTTTAATCGGCAGCTGGAGGATTGTTGTGGATACAAATCCCGATACAGCTGGCGCAGTGATGTAGTAGTTAATATTCTGGCGTGGGAGAGGCGATCAGGAGGTCATTTTAGTTCACCTCTTCGTGGTAATGGCGTAATGGAATCCATGCTGCTGCCCCTTGAGCACGATTAATAATGAGCTAATGCCACGCCTCGTACCCTGGGGCAGGAGTATGTAGCAGCCATGATTCATGACCAAGAAAATTTATACCATCTATCGACAAACGCCTCAGTAACAATAACTGTGCGCCAGCTGGGCAGGAGCCATTTTATGATACAAATAGGAGAATGCTGGATTAATGGCTTCCTGGGCCTGGAAATTAAAATATAGGTCCCAAAAAACCTTGTGGGCCTAGCTAGGAAATGTCGCTTTGTGTCTCTTATGACCTGTGTGTGCCGCCATTTATAATCCAACCTCCATGTCCTTAATTAAACAGGAAATTCCAAGCATATAAAATAATTTAAAAAATTTCATATATATATATAGTTTATCGGTTTTAGAGCGTGTGACTCTACGTATCGTTTTAAATCATGTGACGTGTGAATATGTTGTAGCGGAGCACTAGTTTCACATAGACTTTCTCTGCTGGTAATCCAAGAGTAACTCAGGAATAAGAACAGCATCAGATAAAATAATCCAGGAATATCCCATCACCTTTCCCAATAACTGGACGACACACAGTATCAGGAGCAGAACTGATCTTTTATTCCACATACCCAACTTTTATGCATCTCTCCCATGCAAGGGAGACACCCACAGAAAATGATACAGTGACCAATCATACACAAATTACAACCCACACATCTCCTCCCCTCAGCCTGGCAGATAATCCAATTATTCTGTACATACTTTTCCCCGTTTTCTAGATGTACCCAAAATACATAAAATACACCCCTAAATCTTACATCCCCTGGTAGCCCTGATCTGGGTGAACAACATACTCAAAAATCACCCAGATCGGATCAGGGGTTCAGGAATTTCATGGAAGTGTTAGTTTGACCAACCGCACACGAGGCAATAGCCGAAAGTAGTTTCATGTATTCTGGCCTTGCGGTCGGTCTCTGTTCGTGGGGGTAAAAAGCATGAAAATACTATACAGAATGGTCTTGGCTTGGATTCGTATGAATCCCCTCGTCCTTCTACCGACCGCCGGGTTGCTGGGAACGCCGTGGTCGAGTGTCCGATTTGGGTTCCAGACACTCGACGACCAAACACCGCTCGGCGTTCGTATGGCAAGATGGCCACCGCCACGTGTTCGTATGTCGAACGGTGCCCACCCAGGGAACACACAGTACATTCATATAATTGGCAATTAGGCTGTGGTTAATACCGATGAGGGAGGTAAATTAGAGAGACACCTCTCCGAGGTGTTCTGGTTGTTCGGTAGTTTGTTCGTATGTCGAACGGAGATATTGTACTGAGTATCCATTGCGTTTTTACCGAACAACCAGATGAATGCTTCATACAATACATTGTATACAAGGGATAAACGATAGGGAAATAACATTGCAACAAGAATAATTAGGGGCAGCCCAATGCAATCCGCTACATATGTATATAGTTTTTAGAGCATGTGACGTGTGACTATATATATATATATATATATATATATATATATATATATTGTTTGTAGAGCATGTGACATGTTGCTGTTGAGCTCCCATTTCTCATATTAAATGGCCATTTATTCGACAGCTGCTTCTCATATTTTATAAATAAAATGTAATTGTGTTATATCTCTGTCCCATGGTATCAAGGTCTTTGTTAGAACCTGTAATCTGTCATACTGTCCATAAAATTCCCACAATCCTCATGTCTTATTTCCTGTCCTCCTGCCTAGGACCTCATTGTGGACCAGACCATCGAGAAAGTGTCATTCTGTGCGCCGGACCGTAACTTTGACAAGGCGTTCTCCTATATCTGCCGTGATGGTACCACGCGGCGCTGGATCTGTCATTGCTTCATGGCGTTGAAAGACTCTGTGAGTTTGGGGTTCATTCACACATGCACACAGTATGCACTGTATAAAACCAGGGGTCTTCGAATCCCAGCACCAAGCTGTTGCCGAGCTCATTCGTCAATGTATAACATACCGATCTGTAAGAGAACCAATAAATAGTGTCCTGTACCAGGATAGGACACACATTTCTCCTGCTATAAATCTCCATTAGTAGCATTTTTAAGCTAGTTTGTTCAGTTACTATTTGTGCCACTGTTGTCGTTTTTGAAATATCCCTGTAGTTTAAGTTTGTTCTAGTAATGGATAATCTTTGGTGGACCCTCTGCGATGGCCTACAATTTCATATTCCATTAATGCATTGCTGATTATTTAGTACCAGGAACCAAAATCTCGTACCCAAAAATTTAGAGAAAAGACAGTCTTGAGAACGTATAGTTGGGAACCTGTGCGTGTACAGAGAACCACCTGGAGAACCACTCTGAGCAAGTGGGAACACACACAATTTGTCTTGTGATCCGGAAAGTAATGGAGTCCGAACTTTTGGCAGAATTTGAAAATTGTGTGAATCTCATGGTATCCAGTTATATATCCCTAGACTAAATTCTATCACCACGTTAATTGCATGATTTTATTTTACACCTATCAATACGTTGTATCGGCTGAGTTGTGTTCCATTGAATGTTCATTTATGTGTTAGCGGTCAGAGAATACATCGAGTGAGGGGGACTGTAGACTTTTTAAAAAAATCATTCAAAGAATAGGTCTAGTTAGAAGGATTAGAGTTAATCTTGTCTGTCAAACTTTGACCCTTAGATTGTAATATTTGCTTTGTATGTTATGTTTTTACAAGCTTGCTTGTAAGCAGTGAGGTCATAGTGAGAGCCAGGTAGACTTTGATCTAAACGTTTCCTTACAATGTACAATCAACGAACACCCATCAGGCCATTGGTATCACTGTATTATTTTAAAAACATACTCCATTAAAATAAATAAATAAAATTTAAAAAATGCAATTTAATAGAAATCGACCAAAGAAAATCTGCATGTAATCTTGTATTTATCTTGTCTTGCAATAGCTGCAGATCTATTGTCTGTAGCCTTGTCCCATTGTTCCCCTGCCCAGACTTTCTGTGACTGTCCAATCACAGACTCCCAGACGTCTTTTTAAGGCAGGTGCTCTGGACAGTTGCTGTCTGAGTTAACCAAACTAGGAAGTAACAGGACCGGTTGTCTGATTGACAGCCAGGGGGGTGTAACCAGGTTAATTTAGAAAAGTTTAAAAGAGGACACACTCTTCACACATAAAGCATTATAGCAAGCTGAATCCAGAGTGTCCCCTTAAGAGAAGGAATAACTGCAACATATTTAGTGTTTATATCTATAGGAAAACATAACATCACATATAATGAGTCAACCGTGCTAAAATATAAAGGGTTACTAATAGATAACAAATAATAGAGATGTAAGCAGTGAATTAAAGAAACATTACAGTTCCCCTTCCTGCTTCTTCTTTCATGAAAAGTGTTATTTTTTTTTTTATTATTTGAAAACCTTACGATTGTGCTTCTATGTTGTTCCGAGTTTCGCGCCTTTCGCAACTGCCTTCCTCTATTTCCCTGTTGACTTTCTCTCTACCTCTGTTCGGCAGGGTGAACGTTTGAGCCACGCGGTGGGCTGTGCGTTTGCCGCTTGTCTGGAGCGTAAGCAGAAGCGGGAGAAAGAGTGCGGCGTCACTGCTTCCTTTGACGCCAGTCGTACCAGCTTTGCCCGTGAGGGTTCGTTTCGTGTCACTTCTGCATCCCAGCAGGCTGAGCGTGAGGAGGTGATGAAACATCTTCAGGATAAAAAGAAAGGTGAGTGGCGGATTTAGTAAATGGTGACTGGGGGGTGTACTACAGTCTGGAATCTACCCTCCTAATAGCCAATCACAGGCTTAGCCATAACAAGCAATTCTGGGGTAAAGTACTAACATGGAGCAGTCACCTTGGAAACCAGTGGAATATCCCGTCACGTTGCTCCAATTTTAGAACTTTTTCCCAGTAACACTTTAATCCTATCAGAAGCTGGACCTGAAATATTATCAGTGTATCATAATTTGTAAAATAGAAAACTTTCTGTAACTATTTTGGGGGAGCGACTTCTAATATAATCCTGTTAACCCCTTACAGGTTTGAGCATTGCAGGGGCCTTTTTAGCATGTGAAGAGTTAGTTTCTATTGTATTGTAAAGTAAAATATACTGATCTGTTACAGTTGAAGAAGTTCAGACTACGCCGGTAAATACGCCATCTGTAGCTGCGGTTCCTAGCCCCGTGTTACCCGCGCAGCCTGAGAACCAGTCACCCACGCAGTGTGCGATGGTCCCGAGTGAAAAGGGGGAGGGAGGGGGACAGCACGCCATCCCCCGCAGACACGCGCCCCTGGAACAGCTGGTGAGACAGGGCTCCTTCCGCGGATTCCCTGCACTGAGCCAGAAGAACTCGCCCTTTAAACGGCAGCTCTCTCTCCGATTAAATGAGCTTCCATCCACTTTGCAGAGGAAGACAAATTTCCAGGACAAGAACCAAGGTGAGCGGGGGATTATTAAACGATTTAATGCAAATAAGGGGGTCCTGTGCTTAGAGAGGTATGTGATTGCGTCCAGAGCGTCAGGAGTGTGCATTGTGTGTTCATCGCTCTGTATTGCACCCTTGCAGTGTCTTCCCACACCAAGTGGCTTATAGTAGTGAATATCTATTAGTGAGTTTGTAGTAGTGAGTTTGTAGTAGTGAATTTAAAGTACTGAGTTTATAATAGTGAATTTATAGTAGTGAGTTTATAGTAGTGAATTCTAAAACTTTGGCAAAAATAACTCATTTGGAAAAAAATTTCCTGCTCGACTACCTCAGGGAATTATTGTTAGATTTTGCAGTTTGGATTTTAGTTCACTAAATATTTCTCTGTTTCATGAACAAACCCGGTTGTTTTATGGCTGCTAGCATGGAATCATTAGAGACCGTTGAGAATTAAAGGTGAGAATGAGTAAAAAGGCTCCGCCCGCTGTGAGACAAAATGCTGCTTTGTGCAACGTAACCTCACTTTTGGGAATAGCCATTTGCATATATGGCCAGGTAATGATGCTTTATATGCAAATAAAAAAATTAATTCTTCTGATCTGTGGGGGTTGTGATTAACCATGGCACCCAAGATATGTCAACTTTCTATCCCACAATGGTCGCTAAACCTCTTCTCCAAACACCTGCCCATTGCATAACAGAAAATGTGGATCCGGAATATCGGTGATGTCTGAGTTCATCGTCATTAGCCTATAGCCAAATGGCTGGAACCCACTCACATTCGGTTGTAAAGATGGACTCCTTAACTCTTTGCTGTGCTTCGTTAACAATGCCAACGTGTAGGGTTAAATGTTTCTTGCCCATTTTTATCTTTCAGTCCCTGAAGCTGATCCTTCGTTCCCACCGGACTCTGATGGGATCACGGATCTGTGTAACCAAATAAACAATTCGTTCACCAACAGAGCTGCAGAAGACCCTTTCATCAATGGCAATGGGACGCTGACCCCCACTACAGTACCCAGTCTCCCTCCCCCTCCTCAGGTTGCGCAAGGTAAAGACACACGTAGCTGGTTGACAAATCTATATGATAAAAATCATAGTTACATAGTTACATAGCTGAAAAGAGACTTGCGTCCATCAAGTTCAGCCTTCCTCACATATGTTTTTGCTGTTGATCCAAAAGAAGGCAAAACACCCAGTCTGAAGCGCTTCCAATTTTGCAACAAACTAGGAAAAAAATCCTTCTTGACCCCAAAATAGCAGTCAGATGTCTCATTGGATCAAGCAGCTATTACCCCACTAATTAGAAATTATATCCCTGTACAGGGGCGTACCTAGAGCATTTGGCACCCGGGGCG
>OW240920.1:7425417-7439985 GCA_933207985.1 Pelobates cultripes | reverse complement strand
GGGATCTAACACTGAGACATTAGCAGCAGATCCTTTAAATCCTGATAATTATGAGATGGGGTCTCCATGGGTCAGATTATGCCTCTGCTGGCCGGCCTGCCTTCTTCCCATAGTGCATCTTGCCGCCATCTCTTCCTCAGGTAAACGACGTACCCACAACAAGCCATCTACCTGATCTAAAAGAAAGCGTGATTTATCAGAAGAAGCAACCTTCTGCCATCGCTTCATGGTCCAGATCAGACACTCACATCCCCAACAATCAATTAATGACATTGAATGTGTATATATATATATATATTAGTATATATGTATATATTCCAAGCAGATTAATGGTGAAATGTAACTTCATATTCCTGGCACAGCCAAGGCACACGATGCAAACGAAGGGGAGAAAGAAACAAAATGGACGCGCTCAGTTCCAGGATGAAGGTAAATACTGTGCTGTGGATTTATGCTTTTATTATATCAGGTATGACGATATGGGACACCGGTGCGCTGACATGGATTTTGGCGATTGCTGCGTATGTACAGTATGCCTACAGCGTTTGATGTTTGATGACATCATCAAGGTCAGATCAGGCTGTAGGGCAGTGTGTCTCTGCATTGGATAACAGGTGTGTTAGACCGGCTATTCACTAACGTGGGAATTCAAAGAGAACTTAAAATTTAAAGGCAAAACAGCAAAGCCAAACATAGAACTGACTGAGAATCTTTCGAATTCAGCTATTTTGGCCTACATTTTTTTAATTCCCTTTGAATTCCCGTTAATGCTCAATTTAGTAAATAACTCGGATTTTAGAGTGCGTTTAGAATCTTGTTCCATCCTGCGGCTAAAGGTTTCTATATTAATCTCTCTGGATATATAATAAATTCATATTTCGGTCACCTGACTCTGCATATTATATTTATTGCAATGAGCGCAGAAATAACCTTTAAATTTTAACAAGGGACGCCTTTTTTTTCCCCCAAGCGATTCTGTAGGGTAAAGGCCTCTTGCATCACTATGTAATTGTAGCGTACCGGTGCAGTCTTGTGAGGGATTATGGGTAACTGTAAACGCTTATAACCTAAACTGGAAACCACATAATGATATTCACATATTAATCCCTCCATATTAATTGGTTTAACCACTTCATTACCGAAGTAGTTTAAGAAAAGGAAACACACACAAAACACAGGCTCTGGGTATCGCTGGGAGTAATGTGTGCCATTTATTCTGAACCCAGCATTCATCATAGTATTGGAAGGAAGGTATAAATTACTAGTCAGTATTGAGGATCTCATATCTCAAAGGTCTCGCAAAAAGACTCTGAATAATTTACACAGAATGAAAAATGTTCCTTTAAAAACATGGTGTAATTATGATCTGGAAAACCGATAGTAATCCCTAAACTAAATCTTTCGAAGGAAACAATGTATCTGTATTATCTGTAACAGAGGCCTGATTGCATGTCACAGGGAAAATAAAACTCTGGTACTCCAGTTGCTAGAGACTACAACTCCCATTATGCTTAGCCGAGAAGCATGGCAGCAAAGCAGGTAAACAAACACAACAGCAGCGTCAGTGCGTCCCCATCGCACTCACTCCATTGATGAGTCATGTTTTTCGAAAAGCTAAGAATTCTGGAAAATAACAGAGGGAGAGTTCTGTATCTGCTGACTGTACGAAAGGCGGAGGATTTTTCCAATTTGTTCAAGCTGCGCAGTAATGGGCGGTAAAGCCAGGATTCCATCGACAATTCACTAATGATCAGCCTGGCATTTGACACGATGACATTTTTCATTTTGCTCAGGGTAATTCATGCTTTTAGTGGAATTTTTTTATTTATTTTTTTAAAGCTCCATTCATCCGCCGTGTCTCTCTGCAGGTTTATAATTATATGTTAAAGTGGGAGAGGCGGTGAATGTGTGAATGAAAGAGGGCGTTAGAATGGAGGACAAGGAATGGTGGAAAGAGACGTTGGAGGAGTAGGAGCACGAGACCCAGTGGGAAAAGGAGAAGATGCTTTAAAATGCCCAAGGAAAAGGACTGCGCAAGAGGCGGGGTGCTAGAATGACAAGCATTGTAAATATACGCGCACACAGTCACAAATTACAAATATTTTGGCATCTCGGCTGATCATCAGTAAACAACTACGCTGTAATGTGCACTTTAAAACACAAACGTTAGTTTCAGTTACCATTTATCGCAACAGCACACTTTTATTTATTAAATATATATATTTTTTATTATCAGTAACAAAAAAGAAAAAGTAGATTTGATGCTCACTGGTGTCTGATGAATATTGATAAAAAAAATATATATTTTTTTGTGGTTTGATTTATCATAAAATATTATTCTTCTGGGTTATTTTCAAACTAAAGCAGGTTAGTACACACCCACTACGCCTCTATTAAAACTGATTGTTATGTTCTTGTTGAACACAATGCACTATTAAAAGGACACACAAGACACCTAAGGCACTTTGGCTTGCTGAAGTGTTTCATGTGTGAAAAGTGTGTCCTATTTTTTTTTTATACTTTACAAAAAGTACAGTTCTCAAAAGATATTGGCACTTTTATGAAATAAACTATTAACCTGGTTACACCCCTCTGGCTGTCAATCAAACAAGCAATCGTGTTACTTCCTGGTTTGTTTAGCTCAATGGAGATAAACTCAAGAGGCAGCAATTGCCCAGAGCACCTGCCTTGCAAAGACTTCTCATTGAGCTGCATTGGGGAGTCTGTGATTGGACAGCCACAGAAAGTCTGGGCGGGGTTAGAAGGATATGGCTTGTGAAGGCTGCAGACAATAGATCTGCAGATTTTACTAGCTGTTTTTAGATATACCACAACTTTTAAAAAATGCACAATTAAATGCATGCATTGGAAGTATACCTACGAAACAGTGATTTTTTTTTAAATTTCTTTATTTATTAATGTGTATCGGAAGTGGAGTATCTCTTTAAGCCACTTAGTGGTAAGATTATGTATGTTAAAAAAATGCTGACATCACGTTAAGAAGAACCAGTCCGTGTGTTCCATCCGCGTCTGGTACCAGAGGAAGTAATGACAAGTCTATCGGATCAATAGATAGAATTGATCAAATATCTATATTCATTACAGGCACTCTATATCCCAGGAGCCCAGAGGGATTTTACTAATAATATAAATAATTTATAAAATATAAATGTGGAAATACAAAAAGCTATTGATCTGTTCCTGGAATGTACTTTCCATCCCGTCTTCTTCCCTTCCTGGGACACGATTGGAAAACATCTTAGGTTTCCATTTCTTGTGATCGATACCAATAAGGACATAAATCCATCTAATGGCTGTGTCATCGTTACTATTATTATTACACAAATACAAAATGACAATACGAAATATAATATGAAAAATAGAGATCCAGGACTAATAAAATATATATTTATTGGAGATACAGGACTAAGGCTTTTAGGCCGATACACTGTATCTCTCTTTGTCCTTTTTGATCTCCAATAACTACATATTATTTGCCTTCATCCTTCTTTGTGATGCCGGCGGACGTCTGTTTTTGTTAGATGCTCTTGGTAGCTGCGGACCCCCTTCCGCAGGGGGTAATATAATATGAGATGTGTTTAGTATACTGTAATATAATGTAATAAAAGCTGTGATTATATATCTCTCACTACACGTGGACATTTATATGATATGTATCAATCTGGAATGCAAAGTGACTGAAATCTCTGGCTCCACCCCTTTCGCCAATGTAGCCGGCGTACCCATGTTGTTGCTATGGAAATAGACTCGGTACTGTAGCCAGCCACCTTTTTGATAATGCTCTGGGAGCAGGCACTTGAAAACCCAACTTTCCACAGGAGACTGGGCGCAGGGTTTTGGCACTGTATGGTAAAAAAAAGGAATAATTTGGCGCGGATTCATTTCTTCACAAAATTCAGCAGAGCAACACAATGAACTGGAACACAGGGCAAAATGTATTATCCCATTGTGAACGCAATCTGCAGATCCCACAAACGGAAAGCAGCTCCTCAATCAGTACAAAAATAGACATTTCTTGATTTCATTTAAAAAAATCTGTAGTTATTGTTTGTTTTAAACCGATGATGTAACAGAAAAAAAAAAGAAACTGCTGCTAAGGATGTCAGCTACACATACCACGGCGTGGCATTAACACAAAGAGCGCCACACCTTGGGAGCTGTGGCCATGGATCACATTTATCTCCCGTCTGCGTGGCGAGTCTCCCTGGCTGGAAAAATACAATGGAATAAAAATAGACCCAGGACGCGATGGAGCCCAGGGGCAGAGAGGACAAGACTGGCGTAATATGGGGGCAACATGGGATGACATGTAACTAATTCTACAGCAGGTCTTACTGCCATGGGTACGTGGAACAGACTGCCACGTTTTCATATGTGATACCATCTGGTTGTATTGCTCCTATATCTCTCACAGCACAAAAAGGGGACAGAAAACTAAATAAACGACAAACTGCACTCTATTCAAAATCTATAGATTCAAGTTGACCGAATTCCCAGACTGTTTCTATGGCAACCATATCCAAACTGGCTGGTAATAAGGAGCAAGGCGACCGAGAACACGCGGCCAGTAGTCACCCATCTATTTATCCCATCTAGCCAATCTCTCCAAGGACTTACATAACAAATCGATAAAGGCAAACAATGAACTTTGCTGATTGAAATGTAACTCTTAAACATTGGCTACACAGAAACAAATCTAGAGCCTCCTGTGTATGGGACATAATGAAGGACCGACACATCCCCTCTCACACTGCAGCCTCTGCCCCTTGTTACAGGATCGGAGTCTCCGGCTAATTCCGTTAAATCAGATATTTCATCTAGATTTCCTAGTGTACAGCGCTTGCCGGGTTGTAATCCCAAGACTGAGATCTTGTTTGAGTTAAAAAAATAAAAATGGCAGAACATCTGCTTCCCCGTCAGAGCTGCGGCATTGTGCCAGAGGAAATTAAGTCACTGGAGAATAAATATAGTTTCAGCTACAGCTGAAGTCACCTCCTTAAGTATCCACAAGTTTAGGCCATCTGCTTGGGGTACTTCATTCATCGTAAATGTATTCATTATTTTAATGAATGAGTTACGGGGGTAACGGCCAAAACACAACATCAAATAAATGGCTGGAGTACACGTTGGGGAAGGAAATTAGCACAAAAAAAACACAAATAAGCATTGTATATCATCACGCTCACCAAGGAAAATTACTTCCCCAAGCACACAAGGCGGGTTCTTAATTACTTGGACATCGGTCACGTTTACACATTTTTTATGCTACAGCTATTTCTCGCCTTTCCAGGAAAATATCAGAGCCACCAGAAATCCTGGCTGGCCATGAGTGGTGGGATTTGTGGTGGCCCTGAGCCGTTCCGGGACAGAATCTTTATAAAGAAGCGTTGGCAGAGAGGTTTTCTCCACAGTACCAGGAGCTCTCACAACGCACGGCTCGGGTGATTGCGTTTCCCAATAAAGACATTCCCTCTAGCCTTGTGTTGTCACTCTCTACGGCAGGCTCTCTGATCTTCGCTCTGCAGCTGCTGTTGGACTGCATCTCCCATAATTCTTAGCCGCTCATTGGAAGCTTGGTAAAGTATCCACTCATCCATCCTTCCTGATTGCCCTCTCTTGTGACTCCACTGCCACAGTTACCTGAAGCCACACAACACCTTGCCGCTAGGACCCGGCCTCTGCTCTGACATTATCGAAAAGATTTCGAGCAATTTAACCCCTTCGAGACAGATGATGTCATGATTATATAAGGGTTAAATCCTCTAAATGACTTCTTCTGATAGGACCATGTTTGAGACCAGGGTATGGCCCTTCACCGGCCGTCTTTTGGCACGGAACACAGAGCACGCTTGGCGTCAACTTCCAACAATGACTACATTTATCAGTACCCACCTATTCTGTCCTGACAATAAGGAGGTCTCTTCCTGCGCTCCCTAGTTTACTATTATATTGTCAAAATTAAAAAATGCTACATAACAAGGGAGGACTTTGCAGTGTGCGTATTTTAACTCTTTCTACACTAAAGATTTCGCAATGTTATCAAACACAGAACACACCGTCTCAAGCGATCGCAAGTTTAAAACGGAGACTTTAGCGTTTAGAGATTGTCAGACATGTCAGTCTCATTAACATCAGGCGCAATTATTTTAATTATAAAATGATGCACAGATTTAAAAAGTTACTTAATCTGAGCATATTCACACTTTGCATTACTGTTTATAAATAAATTCAATTGTTTTATTCTAAAAACAAACAATAACAAATAATGTTCATTAACTAAACGATGAATTGACAGAGGTTTAGCAGGGAATCACCGTGACGCAAGCTGACGGTAAAGCTCGATTCAAACAAGGAAAATTCAGAGATGAGTAAGATTTTCTTTCAATTTAACGCTTTCTGAATTTACTGGAATTCCTTTGGATCAAATGATAAATGAGACAAGGTAGGGACTAGGTTGTCTCCCGTAAACGCAGATCTTTGAGTTTCTGGCGCTATATCCTACCACAAGGAAAGGGAACCTTCGGCACTCCAGATGTTTAGGATTACATTTCCCTTCTGTCCTACTATTTCCTACCAGCCATGAAGTATGACTCACCCCTGGCCACCCCTGTACGAGTGGGCATGCCGCCTTGAGGGTCTTTGCATTTTTGACACTCCTGCTCTAATCCCCTGCAAAAAACAGCGAAATGACAGCTCTGCAAAGTATATTCACCGTAATGCTCAGCCGGCTTTGACATGAGCAAACATCCCACATCGCTGGAAAGCCATTCCATGTATCCACTACACCCTAAGAGTATACATATCCTGAAAATATTCACTAATAGAAAAACCTTTAATTATGATTTATTATATTAATATAATTCCTTTTTTTTTTTTTTACCAATTGTTAAGTTCAATGCGTAAACGGACGTATTTCATTCAGGATCCCTATATGCCCTTCCTTTCTCTCAAATAAACTAAATTACAAACATCCAGGGTTTATTTATTAAACATTGAACCATAGTGAATTGAAACCCATAATTAGCAATGTGCAATTCAGGCTAAAGTAGCCAAGCTGTGACTGTTGCAGGCTTGGATCATTTTTCCAAATCTGCGATTTTGGCCTGAATATTGCAATTTTCCATTCTCTTTAATTCAGTAGTTAAAGAGCAGGCGTTAGCTGTGATGTTCTGATCCCAAGCCGCAATACGACTGTGTGTTTGGCCAGTGAGGGAGATAGATGGCACATATACAATCTATTAACTAAAAACAACTAACATACTCTCTGTTTTAACCCCTAAATAACACAATAAATTAACTGATCTATCAAACAGATTCACTGCTATTCTGGTTTAGCGGAGCTGCCATTTTTCTGAGATGACTTGCGAACGCACATTTGTTTTGTTTTTTTCCTATAATGTTGTCCACGTGATCTTGGGACAGGGAGAATTTGCATTCAATGCCAGTACTACCTTTGGTTTAAACACACTGGGGGAAATTTATCAAAGACTTTTATGTCTATGTTTCAGTGAATATTTGGCTAAATTTATTAAAACATTTATTTTTCCCCCAGCATCTCTATGGATTTATTAACCTTTTCATTTTCTCATTTCTGTATTTTCTGCTGCTCTAATTATGGCGTCGTCCTAAAAGGGATATTTCTGAGGAAGCTTGCGGATTATTCCGATTTCTTTTATAACACTTTAATGGATACAAAACATAATCAGAAAAAATACAATCGGTTCTGATGACGAATCTCCTAAAAAAACCTCCAGATGTTATATCTGCAGGAATCTCTCACCCAGAGCTTGGGCGAGGAAAAAAGATGAGGGAGCTTGGCTGGAGAGACAAGAGGCCAATGGGAGCTTGGCTGGAGAGACAAGAGGCCAATGGGAGCTTGGCTGAAGAGACAAGAGGCCAATGGGAGCTTGGCTGAAGAGACAAGAGGCCAATGGGAGCTTGGCTGGAGAGACAAGAGGCCAATGGGAGCTTGGCTGGAGAGACAAGAGGCCAATGGGAGCTTGGCTGGAGAGACAAGAGGCCAATGGGAGCTTGGCCGGAGAGACAAGAGGCCAATGGGAGCTTGGCCGGGAGACAAGAGGCCAATGGGAGCTTGGCCGGGGAGACAAGAGGCCAATGGGAGCTTGGCCGGGGAGACAAGAGGCCAATGGGAGCTTGGCCGGGGAGACAAGAGGCCAATGGGAGCTTGGCCGGGGAGACAAGAGGCCAATGGGAGCTTGGCCGGGGAGACAAGAGACCAATGGGAGCTTGGCCGGGGAGACAAGAGGCCAATGGGAGCTTGACCGGAGAGACAAGAGGCCAATGGGAGCTTGGCCGGAGAGGCTGGAGGCCAATGGGAGCTTGGCCGGAGAGACAAGAGGCCAATGGGAGCTTGGCCGGAGAGGCTGGAGGCCAATGGGAGCTTGGCTGGAGAGGCTGGAGGCCAATGGGAGCTTGGCTGGAGAGGATGGAGGCCAATGGGAGCTTGGCTGGAGAGGATGGAGGCCAATGGGAGCTTGGCTGGAGGCCGGCGAAAGCGTGGCTGGGAAGACAAAGTCGACTGGAACTTGACCGAAGAGACTTTAAGTCTAAAGGAGATTGGCCAGAAATATCAGATGCTGAGAAGGAATCAAGCACTGATAGAGGAAGATGGGGTAAAGGAGGGGATGGATCATTTTCAAATAGCTAAAAATTGTGTCTACATCATGGCTACTGAAAATGAATGAAGGTGGTTTTCAGCTTATTGATAGGTTTGGAATTTCACACGGTATGTATGCGCTGTGTGATTTGGGGACACGTAGTTGCACACGCGGTATGTATGCGCTGTGTGATTTAGGGACACGTAGTTGCACACGCGGTATGTAAGCGCTGTGTGATTTAGGGACACGTAGTTGCACACGCTGTATGTATGCGCTGTGTGATTTAGGGACACGTAGTTGCACACGCGGTATGTATGCGCTGTGTGATTTAGGGACACGTAGTTGCACACGCGGTTTGAATGCGCTGTCTGATTTAGGGACACGTAGTTGCACACGCGGTATGTATGCGCTGTCTGATTTAGGGACACGTAGTTGCACACGCGGTATGTATGCGCTGTGTGATTTAGGGACACGTAGTTGCACACGCGGTATGTATGCGCTGTCTGATTTAAGGACACGTAGTTGCACACACGGTATGTATGCGCTGTGTGATTTAGGGACACGTAGTTGCACACACGGTATGTATGCGCTGTGTGATTTAGGGACACGTAGTTGCACACACGGTATGTATGCGCTGTCTGATTTAGGGACACGTAGTTGCACACGCGGTATGTATGCGTTGTCTGATTTAGGGACACGTAGTTGCACACGCGGTATGTATGTGCTGTCTGATTTAAGGACACGTAGTTGCACACGCGGTATGTATGCGCTGTCTGATTTAGGGACACATAGTTGCACACACGGTATGTATGCGCGGTGTGATTTAGGGACACGTAGTTGCACACACGGTATGTATGCGCTGTCTGATTTAGGGACACGTAGTTGCACACGCGGTATGTATGTGCTGTCTGATTTAGGGACACGTAGTTGCACACGCGGTATGTATGCGCTGTCTGATTTAGGGACACGTAGTTGCACACGCGGTATGTATGCGCTGTCTGATTTAGGGACACATAGTTGCACACACGGTATGTATGCGCGGTGTGATTTAGGGACACATAGTTGCACACACGGTATGTATGCGCTGTGTGATTTAAGGACAGGTAGTTGCACACACAATCACTATTAGACTTGTACATGGTGGAAAAATGTGGGAAAACCAAAAGTGTGTGAAAAATGGCAAATCAGTGAACAAGTACGGCAAACAAGATCCATAACATAAAGATTATTAATAATAATATAAATTGTGTATATATCAATCACAGTGCACTAAGAGGAGCATTTCACAACCATTTAACTCACAGTGAGAAGTAACCAAGAGAGATAATCAGGAGACGCAGTGAAATAAACACCTAGATTTCTAGATTATATAATTTATAAAAGGTAAATAAAGATAATATTTTACAGCTTCTCGTTTGGTCTATTCTCACTTTATCTGTGAATAAAATCATCATTCAGTCCCCCAGCCATCAATTGTGTCTTTTTTTTACTCCGAATCACGGATAAAACGAACATGCTCGTCCGTATGGCGCTTCACAGTTACGGAATTCGGCCTAAATTCAGACGAATTGCGATTTGTCCGAAAACGAATGCACAAGTTTATTCACTATCCATTCCGCAGCCGTTTGGATTGTACAAAGTGTACGTGAAATTAGCAACTATACAAAATGGGACTCTGTGATCATTATGTCTCCCGTAATTGCGTCCCTTTAAGGTTCCAAATACACTAATTATTGGATCGTGCATTTCGGGGAAACAATGTGATTCTTCCCCTGGAACAGACTACCAGGGAGCTGAAACCAATCGGACGCTGCAGACACTGTCCCATCGGGCAGATGGCTAAATCCACCTGGATGCATTGCAGAGGATCATGGGAACATTAGTTGGCAGCATTGCATTCATGGCGTCTGGTTTAACATGAGATTTGCTGAAAGGTGAGATTTCTGTCAGATAGCTGCAGAGTATCTCGTCCATTCCATTTCTGATAGAAACCTCTAGGTAATCGCTGCCTCCATTCCCAAGGTGCCTGCAGATTATTGCACCCCCTAATTCCTAAGAATTCAGATTATCACGCGACCCCTGTTCTGGATAGAAACAGGCAGATTATGGCAGACACCTATTCACACAGATTATCTCATCTTCCTTCCATTCCTGCAGATTATCGCAGCCCTATCGCTCCAGACGCTGATGTATGAAATGAAACACATGTGTTCCCCTGGCCTGGCTGCTGTCCAGCCATGTCCTGTAAATGACACAGGCGGTGACTGCGCAGCTCCCTGAATAATCAACCAATTAGTTGACACCCGAAACATGGTACAGTACATTAAAACACGTTTATTATTCTAAGGGGCGGATGTACACACTGAAAGCTGTGTATACTGCGAGCAATGGGTGTGTGCAGGGAGAGAGAGAGGTGTGTAATGTACCCCGAGAGATAGAACTGCATATGGGGAAAGTGTGTAACGGTCAGGGATGGATGGAGGCAGCTCAGTACATGGGATGTGTATAATGGGGTGAGTGTGAGTACACTATGGGATGTGTATAATGGTGTGAGTACACTATGGGATGTGTATAATGGGGTGAGTGTGAGTACACTATGGGATGTGTATAATGGGGTGAGTGTGAGTACACTATGGGATGTGTATAATGGGGTGAGTGTGAGTACACTATGGGCTCTGTATAATGGGGTGAGCGTGAGTACACTATGGGCTCTGTATAATGGGGTGAGCGTGAGTACACTATGGGCTGTGTATAATGGTGTGAGTACACTATGGGATGTGTATAATGGGGTGAGTGTGAGTACACTATGGGATGTGTATAATGGTGTGAGTACACTATGGGATGTGTATAATGGGGTGAGTGTGAGTACACTATGGGCTGTGTATAATGGTGTGAGTACACTATGGGCTGTGTATAATGGTGTGAGTGTGAGTATACTATGGGATGCGTATAATGGTGTGAGTATATTATGGGATGTGTGAGTGAGCACTGTGTGTGAATATACTATGGGATGTGTATAATGGTGCGAGTGTGAGTACACTACGTATAATGGTGTGAGTATACTATGGGATGCGTAGAATGGTGTGAGTGTGTGAGTATACTATGGGATGCGTGTACACTGTGACAGAGTGCTGTGTGTGAGTACACTGTTTGTGAGCGCTGTGTGTGAGTACACTGTGGGATGTACGTGTGAGTGAGGGCTGTAGCTAACATGCACACACACTGTCTATCAGTGCGCAGTACCAGCAGTGTACCCGTTGCTGTGCCCATGCTGTGCCAAGACAGAGAGCAGTGTAATTTCTATGACTGAATCCAATGCCAGTAAATCCCAGATCCGGACACTTTGTTGGCTGCAGTGAATTCTCTGGGAGCCAGGAGGAGACAGGATGTGGTGCAGTCCAGCGCACACAGGGTTAATGGCCACACACATACTGTACAGACAATACAGTATTACAGATACATTGTAACAAAAAATCTACCCATATATCTAATATCAGACACACACTGTACATTGCCATACACACACACCCTACTAAACACAAAACACACACAGATACTATCGACTAAAAGACAAACCCAGACACTACCTACAAAACACACACATACTACCTACAAAAACACACACACACACACACAGATACTACCTACTAAACACAAAACACACACAGATACTACACACAAAACACACACACAGACAGACAGATACTACCTACTAAATAAAAAAAAAAAAACACACACACACACACACACACACACACACTCTATGTGCTAAACACACAGACAGTTTATGCCCACAGAGAGATCATACATCTATATCACACCATCTCAGTAACACAGGGACATATAACACATGGCTGGGACTTTTAACCCTTTCAGATCCTGACCTGTATTTCAGATTTGCTAAATCAGCTGGTGTGGCCCCTGTGGCTCTAATAAACACATCCCCCTCCCAGCACCCTGGGGACCCAGTCCATGGATTCCTGCTGACTGAGCAATGGGCAGGTTTAGCCAGCCACCCACTCTCCCTGCCTGTAAATCCTCATTAAATGCCACCCTGACTCATAGCATCCAGCAGGCAGGCAGGCTGGCTGGCACAGAGCTGGCACAGGGATACACAGTATACACACAGGGATACACAGTAACAAGCTACATACCAGGATGGTGTCCTCACACACACACAGCTCCCACTCCCAGCACAGCAAGCCAGGATCCTGCAAACTGTACAATCCCAGGTCAATGACTGCCAGCAGATTATCCAGGGTGATAGAAGTGACTGTGCTGCTGCTTTGTTAGCCTCTAATCCACGCATGCTCCCTAACAATGGTACAATCACCATAACCACTCCCTCCTCTCCTGTCATTGGCCAAGGCGGATATAACATGCAAATTAGCTGAATTTAGCCCCGCCCAATTCACCCCCCCTAATATTCCCAAATTCTTCCCTTCTGTTACAAAGTATCTGGAAGACATTCTTTCCCTAAATTTAGCAGAACCCACCAAAGGACAGGAAAGGAACCAAGTCAATATTTATATTATTACATATCCCCTCTTTGTATCAAACCTTTGGTTATTGTTTACAGACCAGAAGATAATAATATAAATAATAATATAAATAATAACAGAGATAATAAAGATAGTTACATTAAATGTACAGAGAGCTGCCATCATTTAGCACTTTATTAGCTAAAAGTGGGATTTATAACCCAAATGTAAAGCCACAATAATAAACTAAATATTTTTATTTTTATCTAAAATCACTTTTTATTTTTAATGATAATTTCACAATTCACAACTTTACTAACAGCACCAGCCAGACTCCTGCAGAGAGAGAAATGTAAATATATTAAATGGAAAAGGGCAGAATTATACGAAAACAGAAACCAGAGCAGAATAGAGGGGCGGTACCTTACCAAGAGGGTAGTAGATACCTGGAATAGCCTTCCAGTGGGAGCAGTAACAGTGATATAGAAAGGGTAGTAGATACCTGGAATAGCCTTCCAGTGGGAGCAGTAACCGTGATATAGAAAGGGTAGTAGATACCTGGAATAGCCTTCCAGTGGGAGCAGTAACAGTGATATAGAAAGGGTAGTAGATACCTGGAATAACCTTCCAGTGGGAGCAATAACAGTGATATAGAAAGGGTAGTAGATACCTGGAATAGCCTTCCAGTGGGAGCAATAACAGTGATATAGAAAGGGTAGTAGATACCTGGAATAGCCTTCCAGTGGGAGCAGTAACAGTGATATAGAAAGGGTAGTAGATACCTGGAATATCTTTCCAGTGGGAGCAGTAACAGTGATATAGAAAGGGTAGTAGATACCTGGAATGGCCTTCCAGTGGGAGCAGTAACAGTGATATAGAAAGGGTAGTAGATACCTGGAATGGCCTTCCAGTGTGAACGGTCACAGTGATTTAGAAAGGATAGTAGATACCTGGAATAACCTTCCAGTGGGAGCAGTAACAGTGATATAGAAAGGGTAGTAGATACCTGGAATGGCCTTCCAGTGGGAGCAGTAACAGTGATTTAGAAAGGGTAGTAGATACCTGGAATGGCCTTCCAGTGGGAGCAGTAACAGTGATATAGAAAGGGTAGTAGATACATAGATAGCCTTCCAGTGGGAGCAGTAACAGTGATATAGAAAGGGTAGTAGGTACCTGGAATAGCCTTCCAGTGGGAGCAGTAACAGTGATATAGAAATGGTAGTAGATACCTGGGATAGTCTTCCAGTGGGAGCAGTAACAGTGATATAGAAAGGGTAGTAGATACCTGGAATAGCCTTCCAGTAGGAGCAGTAACAGTGATATAGAAAGGGTAGTAGATACCTGGAATAGCCTTCCAGTGGGAGCAGTAACAGTGATATAGAAAAGGCAGCAGATACCTGGAATAGCCTTCCAGTGGGAGCAGTAACAGTGATATAGAAAGGGTAGTA
>OW240920.1:7398556-7410927 GCA_933207985.1 Pelobates cultripes | reverse complement strand
CACAAATATTTGTGTCTGCATTTCGTGGTGTCACTACCATCCTACAGTGCCTGCAGCCAGGCAGTCATAGCTCCCATGTCCTCAAGGACAAGCGCAATATCGGCCACAAAAAGAGCTTTGAGTTCATAGAGGAGGTTCTGGATATCAGCTTTACTTGCTAGTAAGTGCTCCGATGATGCGGTGGGACTTGCATGCTTGTCCCTCTGCATGATAGGAGCCATTGAGTCATTGGGAATACTCTCCCCATATATATAGACTGAGAGCTCCTGCCCGGGTGCCATCTTGGCAGGCCGCGGTTGCAGAGTCAAGCAGAGCAGATCGCCAATATCTATAGAGCCGGTAGTGGTTTCGCAACGGCGAAGTTTGTTTTTTCTTTCCATAGTATCCAGAAAATTGTATAGCAATAGTATATTCCTTTTCGTAGTAAAATCTGCTCGAATAGAGAGTAGCTCTCGGGAGTTCTAAGCATGGCGTCTGCGTCTCTCCGCCTCCCAGGAGTTATTTTTTCACACTTTCACACTCGCATAGAGAGCTGAACTTTCTTAAATTGGGGTCCCAGGTTCTGCCATCGTTTTTGGTTGACCCCTGTTGGTGCTATTGTATTATCACTGATACAATCTTCACCACCAACACAACACTGTTCGTGTATGAAAGGTCAGATTTGGTTTAATTTCTTGTCCTTGCAGGTAGGTAATACAGACATAACCCGATATAAACGTTATAAGTTCAGGTAGTAACTATGGGGCGGGTAGGTAATACGGGCTTAACCCGATATAAACGTTATAAGTTTAGGTAGTAACTATGGGGCAGGTAGGTAATACGGGCTTAACCCGATATAAACGTTATAAGTTTAGGTAGTAACTATGGGGCAGGTTGGTAATACGGACATAACCCGATATAAACGTTATAAGTTTAGGTAGTAACTATGGGGCAGGTTGGTAATACGGACATAACCCGATATAAACGTTATAAGTTTAGGTAGTAACTATGGGGCAGGTTGGTAATACGGGCTTAACCCGATATAAACGTTATAAGTTTAGGTAGTAACTATGGGGCAGGTTGGTAATACGGGCTTAACCCGATATAAACGTTATAAGTTTAGGTAGTAACTATGGGGCAGGTAGGTAATACGGACATAACCCGATATAAACGTTATAAGTTTAGGTAGTAACTATGGGGCAGGTTGGTAATACGGACATAACCCGATATAAACGTTATAAGTTTAGGTAGTAACTATGGGGCAGGTTGGTAATACGGACATAACCCGATATAAACGTTATAAGTTTAGGTAGTAACTATGGGGCAGGTAGGTAATACGGGCTTAACCCGATATAAACGTTATAAGTTTAGGCAGTAACTATGGGGCGGGTAGGTAATACGGGCTTAACCCGATATAAATGTTATAAGTTTAGGTAGTAACCATGGGGCAGGTAGGTAATACGGGCTTAACCCGATATAAACGTTATAAGTTTAGGTAGTAACTATGGGGCGGGTAGGTAATACGGGCTTAACCCGATATAAACGTTATAAGTTCAGGTAGTAACTATGGGGCAGGTAGGTAATACGGGCTTAACCCGATATAAACGTTATAAGTTTAGGTAGTAACTATGGGGCAGGTAGGTAATACGGGCTTAACCCGATATAAACGTTATAAAGTTTAGGCGGTAACTATACGGGGCAGGTAGGTAATGCGGACTTAACCGATATAAGCGCGTTATAAGTTTAGGTAGTAACTATGGGGCGGGTAGGTATCTGAGCAACGATATAAGCGTTATAAGTTTAGGTAGTAACTATGGGGCAGGTAGGTAATACGGACCCGTAACCCGATATAAGCGTTATAAGTTTTAGGTAGTAACTATGGAAGTAGGGTAGGTAATGCAAGGCTTAACCCGATATAAGTTATAAGTTTGGTAGTAACTATGGGGCGGGGTAAGGTATCTGAGGGCTTAACCGATATAAATGTTATAAGTTTAGGTAGTAACCATGGGGCAGGTAGGTAATACGGGCTTAACCCGATATAAACGTTATAAGTTTAGGCAGTAACTATGGGGCAGGTAGGTAATACGGGCTTAACCCGAAATAAACGTTATAAGTTTAGGTAGTAACTATGGGGCAGGTAGGTAATACGGGCTTAACCCGATATAAACGTTATAAGTTTAGGCAGTAACTATGGGGCGGGTAGGTAATACGGGCTTAACCCGATATAAACGTTATAAGTTTAGGTAGTAACTATGGGGCAGGTAGGTAATACGGGCTTAACCCGATATAAACGTTATAAGTTTAGGTAGTAACTATGGGGCAGGTAGGTAATACGGGCTTAACCCGATATAAACGTTATAAGTTTAGGTAGTAACTATGGGGCAGGTAGGTAATACGGACATAACCCGATATAAACGTTATAAGTTTAGGTAGTAACTATGGGGCAGGTAGGTAATACGGGCTTAACCCGATATAAACGTTATAAGTTTAGGTAGTAACTATGGGGCAGGTTGGTAATACGGACATAACCCGATATAAACGTTATAAGTTTAGGTAGTAACTATGGGGCAGGTAGGTAATACGGGCTTAACCCGATATAAACGTTATAAGTTTAGGTAGTAACTATGGGGCAGGTAGGTAATACGGGCTTAACCCGATATAAACGTTATAAGTTTAGGTAGTAACTATGGGGTGGATAGGTAATACAGGCTTAACCCGATATAAACGTTATAAGTTTAGGTAGTAACTATGGGGCGGGTAGGTAATACGGGCTTAACCTGTTATAAATGTTATAAGTTTAGGTAGTAACCATGGGGCTGATAGGTAATACGGGCTTAACCCGATATAAACGTTATAAGTTTAGGCAGTAACTATGGGGCAGGTAGGTAATACGGGCTTAACCCGATATAAACGTTATAAGTTTAGGTAGTAACTATGGGGCAGGTTGGTAATACGGACATAACCCGATATAAACGTTATAAGTTTAGGTAGTAACTATGGGGCAGGTAGGTAATACGGGCTTAACCCGATATAAACGTTATAAGTTTAGGTAGTAACTATGGGGCGGGTAGGTAATACGGGCTTAACCCGATATAAATGTTATAAGTTTAGGTAGTAACCATGGGGCTGATAGGTAATACGGGCTTAACCCGATATAAACGTTATAAGTTTAGGCAGTAACTATGGGGCAGGTAGGTAATACGGGCTTAACCCGAAATAAACGTTATAAGTTCAGGTAGTTACTATGGGGCAGGTTGGTAATACGGGCTTAACCCGATATAAACGATATAAGTTCAGGTAGTTACTATGGGGCGGATAGGTAATACGGGCTTAACCTGATATAAACGTTATACGTTTAGGCTGTATGCACTCTAATTTAGGTTAATTCAGTAGAAGATTTATGAATCTGGAGTCCAGTGAGTTTTACACAAGAAAATATAAAATACATGATCAGTGAGCAGTATAGCTCCTATCATATATCCCTTTATACGTAGGATATCAATCCCTGTTAGCCTCAGCATTGAGCGAAATAGATATTGTACTCCATATATTTACCTATTGATCATGTTTGTGTTATGTGGGGTAGCACGGCACTAAGAGACTTTGTTTCTTAAAAAATTATTAATATAACGCTAGCAGCCTGACCTTTACTCTGGTCCCCTTGGGGGAAATATTTTACGTTCTCTGGGTGAAAACTATTGTCAGTACCAGAGATGGGCAGCCCATTCGGATTTGTGGAGCCATTTGTTGCAATCCAAGTCGGTGGATCTATATAAACTCATATTGCCTCGTTTTATCCATTGCCGACTTGTTCTTGGAACCATTTGCCCCTACGATGGAGTATTATCTGCATTAAGTCCGTACCAGCTTTATAATGTCCGTTCAGTGGTACAGACGTGATAGACCACGAATCTTCCACAGTAGTAGCGAACCGCCTCTGACGTCATTTGCCACGCCCCTTTACAGGTGTTAGGTGTAGGGGCAGAGGAGGACAGAGTGTCCGACCTTCCCCTATTACGTCAGGAAAGTTTGATTGGCCAACTAACGAAGAAGGAGGGATTTTTCTCACTTCAAAAATGGGCACCCTTCTGGCTTAGGCTCACTTGCTCTTGAGAAAGGCGTGTTAATACTCCGAAACGTGCGTCGAGCTTAGCTGCCGATGTGCTTTTGGAATTGAATTTATTGTTCCCTAGTTAAAATGGGGAACCTACAATACTACTACTCATAAAATATCTACTTTGTTTGCCTTTTTTTAAGCAGCAGGTAACTTTGATAGATCGAATAGGGGGACCACCTCTCCCGTACCCTTTTAATTGATTACATATTGCACGTTTGAAATATACCTAAGTATTTGAGCTTTTTTTTAAAGCCAATTTACTATAATGGACAAGTACTGGTGTTGATGTGTGGCAACCCATTGGCAGCTCTAATATTGGTCAAATATCTTAACCACAAGCTACCTCTGCTCTGTTCCAATAGATTCAACACTTCAAAATGGTTTAAAGTTTTTTTCAAAATATATTTAGAGTTCAAACTAGGGGGGTCATTTCCAATTTGTGTGAGGTGTGTAATAGGATTCTAGACCCTTAAGAGTAGGGATTCTTGTTCCTTTCGCACCCCATGGTGATTTGATTACTTCATCATTAAACTCATATACTTGTATATTGAAATCTAGCTCCCCTCTTATTCCTTCTTGCTGACCTCTTAAACTGCCTTATCTCCAGGCACAGAAAACATAAATTTTTGCAAAACCCCAAAAATACCCTTAAACACACAACCCCCTTCCCCCCCACAAATGTTACATCCCCTTGTAGCCCCAATCTTGGTGACCAACATATCCAAAAATCACCCAGATCAGTTCAGGGGTTCAGGAATTTCCTGAAAAGTCATAATTTGACTGACCGCACGCATAGTCCCATGCCCAAAACAGTTCCAGAAAATCAGGGCTTGCGGTCGGTCTAGTTTGGTAGTTTAAAAACGAATAAACTACCTAACATAATCAATAGTCTTACCCTGGAGCTTAATCCCCTTGTTCGTGGGAACGTTTCCACCGAACAGTGTCTTCTTAAGTGCTATAAAACCGAACCCAGGCGATCAAGGAAGTCCAGCGGTGTTCGGGAGTTTCAGTGTCCGAAAATAGTTCCATGAACTCGATGACCAAACACCGCGGCCTGTTTTCATGCGAACAACATGGCCGCCACCTTGTGGTCGTCCATAGGAATTGCGGCCACCCAGACGAACACTTAGAACACCGCCGGTGGAAATTGCTACAAAGTAGCAATTAGGCTTAACGAGCTCCAGGGTGGTCTCCGGTTCGTGCGGCTGTTCGGTTCCCGAACCAAATATAAATTCCCATGAACCAAGTCTGTCCACATAGTTTTTTTTTTTTTTTAAAGGGCCCGTAGTCTTTTGGTAAGAGGCTGGCCAGCAGGCCCCTCCAAGAACATGTGACGAGGCTCAGTTATCACAGTAATGATTAAAGTTTTTTTTTTTTTAAATCTGTATGTTAAAATAATTTGTCAGCTTTAAATGCAGCCTCTGGCCCCAGATTAACATAGCAGACTGTAAGGAACATGTTTAATCCCATTTTATACTTAACACGTTCCTGCTAGAAATTTAAATGTCTGTTCATCCTCCAGCCTCCTTCTGATGTCTAATTACAATATATCAACAGAAAATAAACTACCATATATAGAAAAATAACACAATTTATATACGGGATGTCTCATAACAGCTCATTGGTCACAGTGTACTAATGACAGTGACATGTTTAATGGTCGGTCCCTCCCAGGGTCACAGTGTACTAATGACAGTGACATGTTTAATGGTCGGTCCCTCCCAGGGTCACAGTGTACTAATGACAGTGACATGTTTAATGGTCGGTCCCTCCCAGGGTCAAAGTGTACTAATGACAGTGACATGTTTAATGGTCAGTCCCTCCCAGGGTCACAGTGTACTCATGACAGTGACATGTTTAATGGTCGGCCCCTCCCAGGGTCACAGTGTACTCATGACAGTGACATGTTTAATGGTCGGCCCCTCCCAGGGTCACAGTGTACTCATGACAGTGACATGTTTAATGGTCGGCCCCTCCCAGGGTCAAAGTGTACTAATGACAGTGACATGTTTAATGGTCGGTCCCTCCCAGAGTCACAGTGTACTAATGACAGTGACATGTTTAATGGCCGGTCCCTCCCAGGGTCTCAGTGTACTAATGACAGTGACATGTTTAATGGCCGGTCCCTTCCAGGGTCACAGTGTACTAATGACAGTGACATGTTTAATGGTCGGTCCCTCCCAGGGTCACAGGGTACTAATGACAGTGACATGTTTAATGGTCGGTCCCTCCCAGGGTCACAGTGTATTAATGACAGTGACATGTTTAATGGTCGGTCCCTCCCAGGGTCACAGTGTATTAATGACAGTGACATGTTTAATGGTCGGTCCTTCCCAGGGTCACAGTGTACTAATGACAGTGACATGTTTAATGGTCGGTCCCTCCCAGGGTCACAGTGTATTAATGACAGTGACATGTTTAATGGTCGGTCCCTCCCAGGGTCACAGTGTACTAATGACAGTGACATGTTTAATGGTCAGTCCCTCCCAGGGTCACAGTGTACTAATGACAGTGACATGTTTAATGGTCGGTTCCTCCCAGGGTCATAGTGTACTAATGACAGTGACATGTTTAATGGTCAGTCCCTCCCAGGGTCACAGCGTACTAATGACAGTGACATGTTTAATGGTCGGTCCCTCCCAGGGTCACAGCGTACTAATGACAGTGACATGTTTAATGGTCAGTCCCTCCCAGGGTCACAGTATACTAATGACAGTGACATGTTTAATGGTCAGTTCCTCCCAGGGTCACAGCGTACTAATGACAGTGACATGTTTAATGGTCAGTCCCTCCCAGGGTCACAGTGTACTAATGACAGTGACATGTTTAATGGTCAGTCCCTCCCAGTGTCAAAGTGTACTAATGACAGCGACATGTTTAATGGTCAGTCCCTCCAAGGGTCACAGTGTACTAATGACAGCGACATGTCTAATGGTCAGTCCCTCCCAGGGTCACAGTGTACTAATGACAGCGACATGTTTAATGGTCAGTCCCTCCCATGGTCACAGTGTACTAATGACAGTGACATGTTTAATGGTCAGTCCCTCCCAGGGTCACAGTGTACTAATGACAGTGACATGTTTAATGGTCGGTCCCTCCCAGGGTCACAGTGTACTAATGACGTATTTGAGACATTTACACTAAACTTTGATCTTTCTGTTTGCAGACCGTTGGGAGGCGTTCAGAGATACAGACAGTAAAGAGATTGATACACAAGTTGCAGAGAGATCCCAGGCCGCTGGGCAGTGGTGGTGTGAAGACAGCATGTTGCTCTGTAATGGACCCACACACCTATCTAGAAACAAAGTGAGTCTAAAATACCTGGGGTGACAATATCGTTAAAAAGGATAAATCCCACTGCACATCATGTATCGGTAAATATATCTTTATTCCATAAAAATAATATTAAGAGCTGACCGCCTTGCCCTGCAAGACAATGTAACTACCAGAAGCCGAGACCCAGCTCTGCCTCCAGCTGTTTCTGTTTTTCGTTTTCCTTGTTCCTTTGTGTTTGTGTGATTGCTTAGCGGTATTAGCTTGTCCTTACTCAGCATGCTCAGCAAAGCAGATTACTCTAGTCTGGATAGTATACTTCACAGCTTATACTCATTCTTTACTTAACGGACCACCCAGATGTGTATGCTTAGCCTGACTACTAGACTTTTTAAAAAATGTGCAAGTTTAATCTTAATGCCATACAACATGAGTCTATGCTACTCTGCTACCTTACAAACATATCCCGATTATCTGAAAGGTCTAATAGTATGGTGTTGAATTTGCTACCACTATTTATCATCTCAGAATATATGTTTTCCTACGCCTTCTCCTCTGTGATTATTGTTCCCCCTAAAACCTATCGCATTTTAAGATGGATATTGATACACAGTATATGATTTAAAAGCTTGCGAAATGTGATATCCATGTTATATCGATGCAAAAATAAATAATAATAATAAAAAAATAATAATATGAAGAGCACAGTGGTACAATTACATCAAACAGCGAGATACTAATACATATTTCAAGGAGAATAAATATATTAAAGTACATACAAAGGCAAAAGGGACAAAAAATCGACATATTATACCTTATAGGGACACTATAGGCACCCAGACCAATTCAGCTGATTGAAGTGTTCTGGGTGCAGTGTCCCTGTCTCCCCCTTAGTTCTACAATGTAAATCATTGCAGTTTTATAGGAGCACGAAGACAGCTGATTCCGGTATTTCATCAGACTTTTAGTCTCATAAATGGCTCTATAGACAGTACAGCCGGTTATAGCCAGACTTGGTACAGTGAGTGCTATAGACAGTACAGCCGGTTATAGCCAGACTTGGTACAGTGAGTGCTATAGACAGTACAGCCGGTTATAGCCAGACTTGGTACAGTGAGCACTATAGATAGTACAGCGGGTTATAGCCAGACTTGGTACAGTGAGTGCTATAGACAGTACAGCCGGTTATAGCCAGACTTGGTACAGTGAGCGCTATAGACAGTACAGCCGGTTATAGCCAGACTTGGTACAGTGAGCACTATAGACAGTACAGCCGGTTATAGCCAGACTTGGTACAGTGAGCGCTATAGACAGTACAGCCGGTTATAGCCAGACTTGGTACAGTGAGCGCTATAGACAGTATAGCCGGTTATAGTCAGACTTGGTACAGTGAGCGCTATAGATAGTACAGCCGGTTATAGCCAGACTTGGTACAGTGAGCGCTATAGACGGTAAAGCGGTTATAGCCAGACTTGGTACAGTGGCGCTATAGACAGTACAGCGGTTATAGCCAAGAGTTGGCACAGTGAGTTACTATAGACAGTATAACCCGGTTATAGTCAGACTTGGTACAGTGGCTATAGACAGTACAGCCGGTTATAGCCAGACTTGGTAGTGGCGTATAGACAGTAAAGGCGGTTATAGCCAGACTTGGTACAGTGGCTATAGACGGTACAGCCGGTTATAGCCAGACTTGGTACGGTGGTAGCTATAGACGAGGTATAGCGGTTATAGTCAGACTTGGTACAGTGGCGCTATAGGCAATTTTAGCCGGTTATATGGACTTGGTACAGTGGCTATAGACGGTACAGCCCGGTTATAGCCAGACTTGGTACAGTGAGCACTATAGACAGTACAGCCGGTTATAGCCAGACTTGGTACAGTGAGCGCTATAGACAGTACAGCCGGTTATAGCCAGACTTGGTACAGTGAGCGCTATAGACAGTATAGCCGGTTATAGTCAGACTTGGTACAGTGAGCGCTATAGATAGTACAGCCGGTTATAGCCAGACTTGGTACAGTGAGCGCTATAGACAGTACAGCCGGTTATAGCCAGACTTGGTACAGTGAGCGCTATAGACAGTATAGCCGGTTATAGTCAGACTTGGTACAGTGAGCGCTATAGACAGTACAGCCGGTTATAGCCAGACTTGGTACAGTGAGCGCTATAGACAGTACAGCCGGTTATAGCCAGACTTGGTACAGTGAGCGCTATAGACAGTACAGCCGGTTATAGCCAGACTTGGTACAGTGAGCGCTATAGACAGTACAGCCGGTTATAGCCAGACTTAGTACAATGAGCGCTATAGACAGTACAGCCGGTTATAGCCAGAGTTGGTACAGTGAGCGCGATAGACAGTACAGCTGGTTATAGCCAGACTTGGTACAGTGAGCACTATAGATAGTACAGCCGGTTATAGCCAGAGTTGGTACAGTGAGCGCGATAGACAGTACAGCTGGTTATAGCCAGACTTGGTACAGTGAGCGCTATAGACAGTACAGCCGGTTATAGCCAGACAGTTGGTACAGTGAGCTAGACAGTACAGCTGGTTATAGCAGACTTGGTACAGTGAGTGCTATAGACAGTACAGCCGGTTATAGCCAGAGTTGGTACAGTGAGCGCTATAGACAGTACAGCTGGTTATAGCCAGACTTGGTACAGTGAGCGCTATAGATAGTACAGCGGGTTATAGCCAGACTTGGTACAGTGAGCGCTATAGACAGTATAGCCGGTTATAGCCAGACTTGGTACAGTGAGCGCTATAGACAGTATAGCCGGTTATAGCCAGACTTGGTACAGTGAGCGCTATAGACAGTATAGCCGGTTATAGCCAGACTTGGTACAGTGAGTCCTATAGACAGTACAGCCAGTTATAGCCAGACTTGGTACAGTGAGCGCTATAGACAGTATAGCCGGTTATAGCCAGACTTGGTACAGTGAGTGCTATAGACAGTATAGCCGGTTATAGCCAGACTTGGTACAGTGAGCGCTATAGACAGTATAGCCGGTTATAGCCAGACTTGGTACAGTGAGTCCTATAGACAGTACAGCCGGTTATAGTCAGACTTGGTACAGTGAGCACTATAGACAGTACAGCCGGTTATAGCCAGACTTGGTACAGTGAGCGCTATAGACAGTATAGCCGGTTATAGCCAGACTTGGTACAGTGAGTCCTATAGACAGTAAAGCCGGTTATAGTCAGACTTGGTACATTGAGAGCGATAGACAGTACAGCCGGTTATAGCCAGACTTGGTACAGTGAGCGCTATAGACAGTATAGCCGGTTATAGCCAGACTTGGTACAGTGAGTCCTATAGACAGTAAAGCAGGTTATAGTCAGACTTGGTACATTGAGAGCGATAGACAGTATAGCCGGTTATAGCCAGACTTGGTACAGTGAGCGCTATAGACAGTATAGCTGGTTATAGCCAGACTTGGTAAAGTGAGCGCTATAGACAGTACAGCGGGTTATAGCCAGACTTGGTACAGTGAGCGCTAAAGACAGTACAGCCGGTTATAGCCAGACTTGGTACAGTGAGCGCTATAGACAGTATAGCCGGTTATAGCCAGACTTGGTACAGTGAGCGCTATAGACAGTATAGCCGGTTATAGCCAGACTTGGTACAGTGAGTGCTATAGACAGTACAGCCGGTTATAGTCAGACTTGGTACAGTGAGCACTATAGATAGTACAGCCGGTTATAGCCAGACTTGGTACAGTGAGCGCTATAGACAGTATAGCCGGTTATAGCCAGACTTGGTACAGTGAGCGCTATAGACAGTATAGCCGGTTATAGCCAGACTTGGTACAGTGAGCGCTATAGACAGTATAGCCGGTTATATCCAGACTTGGTACAGTGAGTCCTATAGACAGTATATAGCCGGTTATAGCCAGACTTGGTACAGTGAGCGCCATAGCAGTACAGCCGGTTATATCCAGACTTGGTACAGTGAGTCCTATAGACAGTACAGCTGGTTATAGCCAGATCTGGTACAGTGCACAGCAAGTGGCTGGTACCGGTTATATCCAGACTTGGTACAGTGAGTCCCTATAGACAGTACAGCGGGTTATAGCCAGACTTGGTACATGGCGCCATAGCAGTACAGCCGGTTATAGCCAGAGTTGGTACAGTGAGCGCTATAGACAGTACAGCTGGTTATAGCCAGACTTGGTACAGTGAGCGCTATAGACAGTACAGCGGGTTATAGCCAGACTTGGTACAGTGAGCGCTATAGACAGTATAGCCGGTTATAGCCAGACTTGGTACAGTGAGCGCTATAGACAGTATAGCCGGTTATAGCCAGACTTGGTACAGTGAGTCCTATAGACAGTACAGCCGGTTATAGTCAGACTTGGTACAGTGAGCACTATAGACAGTACAGCCGGTTATAGCCAGACTTGGTACAGTGAGCGCTATAGACAGTATAGCCGGTTATAGCCAGACTTGGTACAGTGAGTCCTATAGACAGTAAAGCCGGTTATAGTCAGACTTGGTACATTGAGAGCGATAGACAGTACAGCCGGTTATAGCCAGACTTGGTACAGTGAGCGCTATAGACAGTATAGCCGGTTATAGCCAGACTTGGTACAGTGAGTCCTATAGACAGTAAAGCCGGTTATAGTCAGACTTGGTACAGTGAGCGCTATAGACAGTATAGCCGGTTATAGTCAGACTTGGTACAGTGAGCGCTATAGACAGTACAGCCAGTTATAGCCAGACTTGGTACAGTGAGTGCTATAGACAGTACAGCCGGTTATAGTCAGACTTGGTACAGTGAGCGCTATAGACAGTATAGCCGGTTATATCCAGACTTGGTACAGTGAGTCCTATAGACAGTAAAGCCGGTTATAGTCAGACTTGGTACAGTGAGCGCTATAGACAGTACAGCCAGTTATAGCCAGACTTGGTACAGTGAGTGCTATAGACAGTACAGCCGGTTATAGCCAGACTTGGTACAATGAGCGCTATAGACAGCACAGCCGGTTATAGCCAGACTTGGT
>OW240920.1:7309700-7398456 GCA_933207985.1 Pelobates cultripes | reverse complement strand
AAGCTGTACTGCCACCATATGTCAGGGGAAAAACTGTAATTTTACTGTAAATTCCTTTTTCCTTAATATGGTGGCAGTACATCACTCCCTCCCTTTATGTGTATGTGTGTGTGTATATGTATATATATGTGTGTGTGTGTGTGTGTATATGTATAATTTTATTTTATAATGTAATGTGTTTGGGTGTTCTATGGATTCATTGAGGTGTTCTTGGTACGTACTGAGGTCCCTGGGCTGGTTGGGTCTCTTGTACCTGGTAAGGGGAGGTACTTTCAATGTTAATTATTTATTTCAGATGCTTGTCCCGAGGGAAGAGAACATCCCAATTGTACTGCCACCATATTAAAGAAAAAGGAATCTACGGTGTGTAAAATTAGTTTTCCAAGCCATTGTAGTGAATGGGGAGTCACTGATTGGCCGGATGCCACCTGAGGAAGCGTAAACATTGCCACTTGAGGCTACTTTGGGATGATTTTAAGTGTGAACCCAGGGGCCTCCAGGCACCATAACAACCTCATTGAGATGATGTTTTGGTGCCTAAAGTCTCCTTTAAAAAAAACAAAATAAAGTACATTTTAAAATAGCCATTTAAATCACCAGTTTGTAAGACTACATTTTGAATTTTTGCTGGTTGTTATAATCTTTAAATTTGCAACCAGATGCAGATTTTATATTTAGAATAAAAATGTTGGTTTCTGTTGGTTTCACTTGTTTTGTAGGAAGTATAATGTGTCTGTATTTTGTTGTAGAAACCAAAATATGTAGAGGAAGATGGTCTGACGCTGCACGGCTATGAATGCATTGTATTTTACAGTAAGTGGCTTATTACTCACCGTAGTGAGTACTAGCAAACCGTTCTAATAAATAAAACCTATTGAGAACCCCCTGATATTGGCTCAGCGTTGCTACTGCTACTTATAGGTTTCAGTCCTTGCTGGACATTCCAACAAGGACAGACCTGGAATATGCCGGGGGGGAAAAGTGCTTCTTTAATCAATAACGGGGTTTGCCTCATCTAACCGGTATCGTCTATAACAGGACGTAATCATAGACCATCCCTAATGTGACTCTGTAAATATCAGCAGGAACCTGTGGGGCAATCCCAGCATGCTTTGTGAGACTGGTGCATAGTGATCATTAAGGAGATTTGAAGAATGGGGGGAGTGCAGGACCGGCCTTAGGCAATTAGGCGTCCTATGTGAAAAGTCTTCATGGCGCCCCACCCCCCCACCAAGTTGCCTGAATACAGTAACACACACCGGCACCAGGGACGTGTGTATCGCGAGGCAAACAAGGCATCTGCCTTGGGCAGCACTTTGCAGGGGGCAGCAAAAAAAGCCGCCCCCAAATGCCCAGGCAGATCCCTTGCTTGCCTCGCGTCCTGGAGGGCTCAAGAGCTGGCCGGCTGGCCAACTTTGAGCCCCCTGAGGCTGGCAGAGGGCAGCAAAGGAGCATACTCACCTGAGCTCTTCCTCCGCGCCGCTTAATGAAGCCGAGAGCTGGAATATGACGTCAGTCCGGCTCCCGGCATCACTAAGCGCTGCCTACTCAGCCTGTGCGCCCCCTGTCTGCCCGCCCAGCAGCCACACTGGATTGCAGGTAAGAAATCCACTCCAGCTCTCCCAGGGAGGCTGGTGTATTTAAAATAAAATTAAAAAAATATTAGTGTGTTAGTGGAAGTGTGTGTGTGTGTGTGTGTGTGTGTGTATGTATGTATGTGTCGGTCAGTGGGGTCGTGCATCTTTCAGTGAGAGCGTGCGTCTGTCAGTGTGTGTCCAAGTATTAGTGTGTGTATGTCATTGTTTGTCAGTGTATGAGAGTGTGTGCGTCTGTCAGTCAAAGTGCGGCCTTGACAGATGCTCGCTCGCTCACTCACTCTGTTACAGACATGTACACACATACAGGCACACACAATGGCACAGCTACAGTGACACACACAATGAGTCACACACAGGCCGTCACACACACAGTTATACTCACACGCAGTCACTCACACGCAGACAGACACACACGCAGTCACACACTTACCTCTTTCCAGTGGATGCAGTTGGCTGATGGGGAAGCAGGGACTCACCTCTTCCTGTACAGCAGGGGCTTTGGGAGGTATTAGCCCGCCTCTGCCTTGCGATAAGCCCCGCCCCCTCTGCCGCAAATGTGGTGGTGTGTGTTTTTTTTTTTTTTTTTATAGACCCGGGTGGAGAACAATTAATCCTCCACCCGGGTACCTGTTTTAGCTCCCTTGACACCGGCCATGTGCGAGCTCTGTCAGCCACAGGGCACCCCCTGTTCCATGGTGCCCTGTGCGGCCGCACAGCTCGCACACCCCTAAGGCCACCCCTTGGGGGGTGCCTTCTGTGGCGGAACCAGCCTCGCCACTGGGCATTGGAGAAGACTGCTTGCCAGCATCTTGCCATGTGAGTATAGCCCCTGGGATGTATTGCCTGCTCTCCTGTACTGCTGAAGATTGCTACCAACTAGGTGGATTTGGCTATGGAGCTTGTGTAGTGCCCTCTGTTGGTAGCAACAGTAATATGCATTACCTGAATAGCAAGACTGGTAATTTGCATATTCGGGTAGATTTGCATATCGCTAATTCTGCATGCAGGAGAGACATTTTGTGTTAATTATGGTCTTTTCCACCCATTTATAAATATGTAATTGTTATAAGTCACTGTATATTGCCTGCTATGATTTGACTGTTTGTAATTGTATTGAGTTTTCACAGCAATGTTAATGTAATGACCATATGGGCTAGTCGCAAGTAAAATGAAAGTTTCAGACAGTTCTACTTCACCCTCAATTTGGAGTGTTGTTTCTTATTGGTGGAATCTGCTACAAGGGATTGCTATGCGTGTCATACTCCCGTGCTAAATCACTACTAAGCTCTTGTAAGAGCTTGTTTCTGCCTTGGTCTCTGGAGGAGGCTATGGTGTTTGTTGCAGTGCTTGGAGTCCTCAGGAAGCGCTAGGAGCATCCTTCAACGGGGATGCCCGTTGATCTGTTACACCTTCCTTGGGCAATGTGACCTCTCACTGTTTGTACCCGGTTTGAAAGCTCCTGCTATGCATGTTTCCTACAATAACTTTCCATTGTTCAGAAGTGAAATGTATAAATATCTTACATTGCAGCACTAAGTCTGCTATCTAACAGACAGCCACTAGACTGCTTCCAGAATCATAACAGACTTCTGGTCTGTTATATGACGCTGTGCGTCCTCACGGGGGAGGAGTGTGGGCGGAGCCTGACCCAGCGCCGAGGGACATCGGAGCTGGATTCAGGTAAGTGGCTGAAGGATTTTTAACCCCTTCCGCACCACGGGGGGACCTATTAAGCCTTTAGTGCTAGGAAAACTGCTTTGTTTTCCTGACACTATAGGATGCCTTTAACTCCTGCTGTAACATTATACATTGCAGGGTCATGGAAACAACAATGTTGCTACTTATTATTTCAATGTTTAAACCAGTGGTTCTCAAACTTTTTAGGATAATCCGTATTTTTCCAAGGCACCCAAGTCAAAATTTCTAGGTTGTATATCTGTACAGCGCTGCAGCATTTACTGGCGCTGTAATGTACAGTGTTGGTGCTTGTATATAGTTTATTGTGTTGTGTTTTTGTTTAGTTTTTTTGTGTTTTAATACAGGGGTGTGTTTGTATCTAATATTTGTGTTGGATTGCAGGAGTGTGCTGGTGTTTGACTGCTTGGATGTATGCACATACACTCCCACACACATTAACACACAGATGCATATAAATACACACAAACATTGATACATGCCCACACCATGACACAGATGAGTGCGCATACACAGAAGTACACATAAAAAAAAAAAAATATATATATTATGCGTGCTCACGCACATAAGTTATTTTATTTTTTCTTAGATCTCCAGCCAGCCTCCTGTTGGCTTACCTTATGTGCCAGGAGGGTGGCTTGGAGTCCAGCTGCTGGTGGGAGTGAGGGGTCTTGAGCTCTTCGTGCTCCACTCATGCTGCGGCTGCCTCCTCCCTCACTGTCTCCCTACAGGATGCTGTCACTTCCTCCCGGATGGCTAACATTACACGTTGTGAGGCACCGTCTGGGATCTGCTGGTTTAAACCCTGATTTTTCAAAAAAAATCTTTGTATTCCGCAATGTGAGCACTAGGTGGCAGTGTTTTTCAGCACTTACTTTGACTTGAGTAAATAGCATTTTTGGACTGTTCCATAAATACTTATTTATATAGCACCAACTAATTCTGCAGCGCTTTACAATATAATAAGGGGGGGGGGGGACCTTTACAATATAATGAAGGGGGGACACTTACAATAAATGAGACGACTACACAGTGACACAGAACAATAGGTAGATGAGGGCCCTGCTCAAACTAGATTAGTCTAGAGGACAGTACTTCTTACTATAAACAGATGGTATTGCTTTTTATTGAATTTCAACCTTTTACTTTGCTCTAGTATCCCCTATCTTTCACTGAACTTGAAACCCCAAAGGTCCAACAGGTACTAGCACTGGCACTGTATATTCTGTCTATTCCAGGACCCTTGGTTACCACGGGGCGGGGGGGGAGGGAAGGGGGGAGGCTGTCGCGTAAATGATTCTCACACAATGCCAGCGAGTTTAAGATGTCAGCCATTGATAAACTGCCTTCCAGCTCATTCCCCCTATAATGGCCATTTAATGAGGGGCAGTGCTCTATATCCCTGCCCCCTTGGCAGTTATATGTATCTTTCAGATCTGAGTTCATATCAAATCATATCTTTGGTTTGTCTGAACTTCAGTGCTTTTTGATGTATACCCATGGACTTGTATCTGGGCGCCCTGATTGGATCATATATCTGTCCTGGTTACTCAGTTTGAGTACAGGAATTGATCATTCGCATATTTGGAAACATTTATTGGGGCTCTTGTACCTCACTAGTCCACGTTTACTAGGAAATCTAATACTATAAATTAAGCTATTAAAGGGACACTGTATAGTTACCAGAACTACAGCTTATAGTATTTGTTCTGGTGAGTAGAATCATTACCTTCAGGCTTTTTCTGCTGCCCACACTCTCCTCTAGTCAGTGTTTTTGTACATAAAGTGAGAGTTATGAGGAATAAGACATTTAAAGCATGTCTAGTATACAGCTTATTGTATTTGTTCTGGCGAGTAGAATATTCCCTTCAGGATTTCTGCAGGTTTATTTCAGAGAAAATGCAGTGTTTACATTACAGCTTATTGATACATCCACTGGCCACTCCTCAGATGGCTGCTAGAGGTGCTTCCTGGGGCAGTGCTGCACAGTGTGACTGACATTCAGTGTCTCCACCCTCTGCATGCAGACAATGAACTTTCCTCATTGAGATGCATTGATTCAATGTATATGAGGAGATGCTGATTGGCCAGGGCTGTGTTTTACTTGTGCTGGCTCTGCCCCTGATCTGAATCCTTGACAGTCTCATCCAATCCTATGGGGAAGCATTGTGATTGGCTCAGACCAGCACTTCTGATATCAACAGGCAGGCAATGCAAGTAAGATTTTACTACATGGAGGGGGGTAGGGTCAGAGGGGCAAGATGGGGGTTTTTAACTCTATAGGGAAAGGAATAAATGTTTGTGTTTCTGACCCTATAGCATTCCTTTAAGTTGAAGACAGCTAAATGGGCTGCAGAATAAAAACTCAAGATTGAAAATAACTTTATTAAAGGTGTATTAAAAATACATATAGGATTATCTGCATGTATACAAGAAAAGGTGAATAAAGTGACGTATGTTGTCCGCCTAATTTTTTTGTCTGCTCCCTTCCTAAACATAAACCCTTGCTACCTTATCTCAGGACATGCTGATTCTAACGGATAATGGGTGTCGCTCATTGCAATGTCTGGGTACTGTTCAGTACTTTTTAGTAAATAAGCCCCAATGATGTGCTTTGCTGCGCACTGTGATAGCGGATGGTATGTTTCTGACATTGGTAATCTTCACTGGCAGGGGACCTGGGATTTAAATGATGTGAGCGATGTCTCTGTATGGCTGGGACAATAAACTTAAAAGGTATCCAGCTGGTGTCCCCACTTGGGTTGTTTTGGCTTATTAACTTTCTATGTTGCTCTTTACAACTTTATCTTGTTTGGTTTGTTAGGCTGTTGTCGAAAGCCAGCTCCTTCCCACTAAATCCTCTATGGTGGATTGTCCCCCTGGCCTTCAGGAAACCCACACAGCATTCCAGAGCTTTCAATGGCTTCTCTGTCCTCCAACACATGACTCTGGCTTTTCTGATCATGAAAACAATTCTCATTTTGCTTATTTGCAATTTTATTCCTCCGTTTTAGAATGTGCTTTTCTTGCTGAAAGGTATAGTTGTGCAGCCGGTACCCATTACACTGACTGACTGTTTTGCAAAAGATTCATGGAGACATCTGAGCTGTATTTCTGGGTCTTAATGGGAACAGAACTAACTTCATATCTGACTGCAGTAACTCTTTATCCCAAATTCTAGAAATTCAGTGTTTTTTGTTTTTTTTTTGGGGTGGGGGGATATTTTTTATTTTTATCACTGTAACATGATGGCTTCTATAGCATCCTATTGTGTGCTTGATGTATCTCCCATCTCTGAGCTGTTTATAAAAGTCTCCATGCTGTCCCATTTGGCATCTTCACAGCCTGTGTACCGGTAAAACCAGAAATCTACGGTTAGGAGGCCAATAAATCTGTTTTATCCTCCTATGATTAGATTACGATTGTGTGACGCACCCTTGAGTGTCCTCTAGCTGAAAGGTCGTCCCTTATAGCCCATTATGTGAGATCATGACCCAAAACAAAAATGTCTTCTCTGTAGGCACAAAGTCTGCCCGTCACCCCATGAAAAGGGATGCACAGTAAGGTATGCTATTATCCGGTATTGTGGAAATATTGCCTTATCGGACCGTGCCTTGCTCAGAGAGCCTGTGTCTCTGGTTGTGCAGGTTTGGTGTGGGTTGGGTCCAGTTACTCTGAGGAAGCTCCATGATCAGGATATCCTGCCGCCCGCCCAGGCTCTGCCCTGCTCCCTGGGAAGCTGCACAGACAATGCAGTTTACCTGCACTGTCTAAATATAGCCAGCTAGTTATCATGTTTACAGTGTCAGGCCTTATATAGCAACACTTTCCGGATACGAATTCTAGCTGCACGTTCTTCTAATTTTAGTCCTGGATTGCCAGGAAAGCTACTATCTGAAAAACTCTTTAACATAAACAGACCTACAGCAGGTTATTCCCTTTTACACGGTGTATCCATGGCTGCAGCAATGGGTGTGTAAATCTGTCAAATACTTCATTGTAAGGGTTCTAACCCGACTTACCCGCGCCTGTCTGACCCTCTGCCGTAGCTTGGCCAAATTAACCGGTCACTGCAGTATGAGTAACGGACTTTGGTTTGTTCAGCACGTGTTGGCTACAGCTTCATCCTATGGCAGGAGTGTTTAGCAGAAACTGCTTCATATGCTGTGTGTATTAAAAATTAAATATTATATCCAAGATTTCTCTCTCCAGCCCTATTGGAATCTGTTAAAATGATGTGCTATCCTGTAACTTAAATAAGAACAGATATTCACCCATTATTTCTCCTAGAAGCTTGTGAAGACCCTCTGTAAATGTCTGTGCGCTGTGACCATTTCTTCTCTCCATAGTTGCCCTGGACTGCTTGCAAGGTGTGGGCCTTCGGGAGAAGTCCTTAATTCAGCTGTGGCTGCGTTTTGTTGAGAAAGAGGTTGTCCCTCTCCTGTATGTCTGGGTTTATCCAATCATTGGGCTGCTTCCATATTATGAGCAGGTGAGTCTGTCCACTGCTAGTATGCTTATAAACTGTGTTGGATGCCAGGCTTGCACTTTAATTACCATCTTGTGGGAACAGCCACCTGCAAGGAGGTGACGAGGGTGCATACATTAAATGGGGTCTTCTCAGTGCTGCCCGGTGAGCATTTACTGGAACTAGCTTGAGTAAGACCACCACAAGTGCACATTTATCTAGGCATGTTTTGGGGAGGGATTGTGTGTTTAACTATACTGCTCTTCTCTTGAACCCATTCTTCTCCCACCCACCAGGCTACAGAGCGGGCGAAGGTGACCTTTAAGAAAGTGATGTCTGTGCTTGAAACCCACCTCCGTACCCGCACATACATGATTGGCGAGAGGCTTTCCATTGCAGATGTCACCATTGTATCTGCGCTAGTGTTGCCGTATATGCTGGTAAAACAAATTACCCAGTGTCCTTTCTTTATTTGCAGGCAGATATCTGTAGGTCCTCCTGAGCTATTTACAGCCAGGTCCTTAATTTCCCCTCTTTCACGATCATCAGTATTTTAGAATAAATGATTTTTGTTAAACTGTGCCCATTTTTGAACTAAATGAGGGCTGCATTAAGTATTTTCTGGATATTTTATCGCATAAAACACTGAATTGTCATTCTAAGTGACTGCCCATAATTAGTCTTATTCTACCTTTTGTACAGCGCTACATAATAGGTTAGTGCTAAATAAATAATTAACAAAACACGCTTGACATATGGGGACAGTAAGTGAAGAGCTTACCCTCTAAAAAGGTGAGTGAATCAAATGATTTGGATGAACCTGAAATGATGGGAGGAGAGTTCAAGACAAGGGAGATTGCAGATGGAGGTTGTAAGGGATGCACTGATTGGCTTCTCTGAAGAAATGGCTTTTAAGCAGGGCTCGAGTCCTGCAGGAACACATGAGAACGGTGTTCCTGCACTTTTTCCACAGCAGGAACACCGTTCCCGTTTGTGGTCCTGCAGGACTTGTTTGCCCGTGAGGCAAGCAAGGCATTTGCCTTGTTAGCCTCGGGGCAGGTGGGCGGCAATTGAGCGCTGATCTGTGAGCTCTTCCTGCTCAGCTCCCCTGCACGCTGCAGAGTGATGCCTAGAGCTGGAATAGGATGTCCTTTTCCGGCTCCATGCATCAACTCCCTCTGGAGTTTAACCGCCCTCCTGCCTTCCTACCGGCACAGACCGGCCAGCAACACGACTGGACCCCAGGTAAAAAAATCCACCCAGCTCTCCCAAATGTAGGGAGGCTGGGTTGCTTTAAAAAAAATAATCTTATGGTTTGGGTAAGTTTTGTGTGTGTGGCTGTCACCTCACGTCCCGGTCATCCCCACTCTGTCTCCACACACCCTGTCACCCTCCCACACACTGACACCCCTCCATACAATATCACCATCCAAAATTACTTTCAGCCTCCACACACTGTCACACCTTGTGTGTGTGTGTGTGTGTGTGTGTGTATATCATTATTTTTTTAGGGGGGGGGGGGAAGGTGCATCTTTGGTGAGTTCCCACACTTTTTCCCCCCCATGACTTGACCCCTGCTTTTAAGGCCTTTTGATGTATTGCAGAGTTTTTAAAGTGACATGGGAGCACATTCTTTAAGGACTGGGTAACCCTGCAGTAAAGGCTGCGAGAATGAGCCAGTAACAGGTCATTGGTGGAGCCCCTTTCAGTGAATATTAAATACTACGTTGTGTCCAACTCTCTGGTCCTCTGCTCCTGCTCTCCGGTCCTTGGCCTTTAGAAATGCATTTTTATACAGGGCTTACAGTAATTGGAAAGAATGCTGGTGCTTTTATAACTATTTAGATAATTGGGCCCCTCTGAAAAGTTAAAATAATTTTGTATACACTGCATGGTCTTAGTCATTGCTGCTCCTCACCAGCTGAGATCTTCATTACTGGTATACGCTGCACCAATTGATCTCTCCTACTAGACGGGCATTGGATTAGTAGATCCCGGTGGGGTCTGTTCAGCTTCAACATGCACAGCGTGGAGATGCAAAACATTGGCCCGGGAAAGCGTGCAGAACAGGAAGTGCTTCTAGTGGTCTCTGAATAGACTGTTTTAGAATTGTCAGACTGCATTAAGCTGGTACTTTATTCACTAAAATGACAATTAGGAACCCCTGCTGTAGATTATTCTAGCATAACCTGCTAAACGTCCTGTTCTGACGTTCATATCTCCCAATGTTTCTGTGAACCACGTGGGATAATGCCAAATGGCCTTAAGAACTCTTTAAAGCTGCTTTTCATACCAGTCTGAAGATGCAGGTTTCACATCACCCAGTTATAAGAAGGTTCTTTTTATTGCTCCACACTGAATACAATTCCTCTGCTGGTTTTTCAGATCTAAATTTTTGTGACTTTAGATAAATTTGTGATTCAGGATGGCAGGCCTGTAACATACCGGTGTTACCCCTGTCTCGGAATGCAGGTTTTTGATCCAATTTTTCGTAAGCCGTACATCAGTGTTAACCGGTGGTTTACAACATGCGTCAACAACACAGCGTTTGTCGAAGCGCTTGGAAATGTGGCTCTTTGTGAAGAGACCCGTCACTATGAAGGTATGTGCAGCCTGCACTAGTGTTTCCCATGCGGAATAACTAGCCCAGTATCTGGTGTTAATCTTTGTTTGATCTTTTTTAGAGGGAAAACCACTTAAGATATCTCTACCGTTGCATACAATACAAGGATAAGGTTTGAGGTAACAAAACACTTTGTAATCGAAAACCTCATAATTTATCAACTGCAAAATGACGTGTGTTTTCTACAGCCTGTGTATAATTTATTTCTTTAGTGTGCACCTAACTTACTGTCAGCTGTCCGCTTTAAATCCTGTTTAGTTAGACCCCTTCCTTATCTAACTAATGACATGGCCGTAACGCTCTACTAATGCGCTTTCATGACTCCAGATGTTCTGTTTCAGCCCTGGCATTTCAGGAAGCACTGTGAGCTTGTTTCATGTTCACATTGATGTGTTCTTTGGTCAGATAACGTGTTTCTGGTGTAAAGGTGACATCACATTCTGGAATTTATGCAGATGAATATCTTATAACTTGTGGTTTATATATATCTCTCTCACAGAGAGAATGTTATGTAGTCAAACTACTGCTTTACGCTAATCCACCGCCGAGGATGCTAAATAAAATGGTGATACCTTGGATTGTGTTCATGTACCCAGAGGTCGTGCCGTCAGTCTGTGTTGTCATTTGTTTTTCTAGTAATGAAGGATGGATCGGGCTGGCTTTCACTAATGACTGAGCTTTGCAAGAAAGAAGGAAAACAAACTGAAGTGGAAATTTGATATTTTGGACAAAATGCACTTTAACTTTCAAGGACTTGAAGCAGTGAATTTATTTTCCTGTCTAAGAAAATGCAGTTTTTTTTTTTTCTCTGATATTTATTTAATGCGCTGCTGCTGTTTGTTAACAATTGTGTTGTAACTCCAGAACTGTTATCTGGCCCACAAATCTCAGGATTGCTGTTCAAGCTTTATTTCTCTGGGAGCTCTGCTCTGTCCGTTATTGCACTAATTAGGTGTTTAACCTGTTGCACTATGCATGTGGTTTAGAAAACGTGATCAAACCGTAATTTATTTAGACCTGTAATAAAATACAACTTGGCATTAAGCTTGTTTGTCTTCTTTGCAGTTATGAAGGTGGCTTAGAACATCCTCCTCTTATTATAAAGCAGTAAAGCCTGGCTGGAGGCTCAGTCGGTAGGTAGGAATACATGTTGTAGAGAATAACTATCTGTCCACTAAAAGTGTAGTCTGACCGTTGTGCAGCTGGTGTGGAATGAAAGTTATCAAGGCTCAGATTTCTAATCTGGCGTTTCAGCTCTGACTGATTTAATGAAGACTGGAATTGGTGCATAGCGGACCACTGTAGTGGTTATGGTGCTTGGAGAAAGTCCTGCTGATGCTTAACTGTTGGGCTGCATTTCAGCACAGAATCTCTTGGGTGATTTGTGGTGACCAATCAGTCTTCTTAAATATTAATGTGTTAACCGGCCTATGACATTAAAGGTTACAATCCTTATGAAGTCATTGCATTGCCAGTCCTGCAGTCATTCTCTGGATGGGTATATTTTACTGTGCAGCACGACCCCAGGAAGCACCTCTAGCAGCCATCTGAGGAGTGGCCAGTGGAGGTATGTAAACACTGCATTTTCTCTGAAATAAACCTGCAGAAATCCTGAAGGGAATATTCTACCTGCCAGAACAAATACAATAAGCTGTATACTAGACATGCTTTAAATGTCTTATTCCTCATAACTCTCACTTTATGTACAAAAACACTGACTAGAGGAGAGTGTGGGCAGCAGGTATTGGGTCTGTTCTTTCTCCATTCCTCGGTCTGCTGTAATGAAAGCAGGGACCATGTTAGTACGGTTCATTCCACTACCTCGGTCCAATTAGTCTGCTGCATGTCATCTGTCTGCCAAGAGCCCCCATTGCAGTTTAAAGGGACAGAACATGCATAACCAACATCTCCGAATCAAATGTCACAAAGACTACATACAATTTGTCTGATTATAACGTAATCCTCTGGTTCATGTAGCTCTGAAGTGTCCAAATTGAGGAGGAAAAGTCCCTCTTTCGTTTTTTTGTTGTTGTTTTTTTTAGACCCTTTGCAGTTCTTGTTTGGTCACGTGTATGACTGCTTCACTGCAGTTAATATGTAAAACAAAACCTTTTGATCTAGTGGTAAAATAAATTTTCAAGACCCCAGAAAGTAATTCTAGAAGCTTTCCAAAGGTAGGCAAAGCAGCAATGGAGTTGTAGTTCTGCAATATCTAGGGATCTACATTTTCGGGATCCCTGGCCCAACAGTGTCCATACTGCCTTTTCAGTTTTTACCCATTTATGTCTTTCCACAGTCTCCCTGTAGGTATGTTTCTTCTGCAGCCGTGCCTGCCCTAAATCGGTGTATACAACACAGCCGGCCAATCTCCACCACCAGTTATATTAATGTACGCTCTGCACATCTGCTGTATCAGATAACTGACTGCTGCTCGGGATGTATAAACATTCTGAAACTAGAAAACCAAACTGAATTCCAGCTCCAAAGATCCATTCTCCAGCGTCGCATGGATGGCGGTCTATGTTCTGACACATCTGCGAGGTGCGCTTTGGCTCTTTCATTTTGCAGAGGGTCTGCCCAACGAGCTATAATCTCGATGGAGTGGAATGTTCCAGATGTGCTTTGATAGTGTGATGGTTGTCCTTGGCTTAAACGTGAACGTTGCAAGCACCAACACCACCTCCAACTGTGACACTGTCTAGCAAAGGCGCTGGAATCTGTGTATTACCCTGATTAAAGCCAAGATTCTTAACCTTTTAGTCTCACGCTTCCCATGACCGTAAAGTAAAAACTCACGCCTCCCCTCTTTTCCAAAAGCAATTAATAATGGATCAGTTACATAACTGACGTGGAAATGTTTTTATAATCATTTTTTGCGCATAAAACCACATTTAAAAACAAATAATAAAAAATGTTTTTAAATCCCATCACAGCCAACGTAGCATGTCACTCTACTTCCTTTTTTTTGTTGTTGACATTTTCTCTTAGGGCACAGAATGAATATATATATAGTTATAGCAGCAGATTAAATAATGGAACAACTTCTATCATTGTAGAGAAAAGACAAACGGTTAACTAAGCTAGCAATAATTAAAATTAAACCGCTTGGTAAAAATCCATTGTTGTGGTCATTCAGACTGTGCACTGCAATCTCACAATAATGGTCGCCGAGGGCGGAGTTGTTGTGAGAGTCATTTCTGGCACGGAGGTTTGGTACAAAATTAAGCTAAACTGAGAGTCTTCATTTTACAAAACGCAACTGCACATAACCACTGTCTTCATTTTACTGAACATTTTGATTATACAATTTTTGATTACCTGGATGTCAGCAACATTAAAAAAAAAAAAATCTGAATATTACAACTCAACTGTATGTAAACAATTATTTAAAAAAAAAAAAAAAGCAATTGCAAAAATGGTAATGAGGAACATTGCACTTCCCCAGGGAAGGCATACCTTACCGGTTAAAAAACCCCCTGCTTTAAAGTGTGCTAAATGTAATCTATCAGGGTTATTCACTTATGTGGAGTTTTGCAGGAATTACAGTTTAAGTCCACAGGAGTTGGTTGAAGTGGGAAATTCTCTCTCCAAGTGAGGTGATATTTTTCAGATAGTCTGGCATAATCTCTGAAATTCGCTTTAAATTCCTCACAATTCACTTTAATGAATAGCCCTCCGTAAGTATACTGCGTCAAACGTGGCATCACAGATTGGCACAGTTACCCCAGCTTACATCCTCGACTGGGCACCTAACCGAGCATTCCATTTCTCTGCTTGGTATCAGTTATAGAATCGAGAGTGCCTGTGCCACCTTTTTTTGACCTGCCGCAACACCCTGTCCCCCCTATTTGTCAACTGACTTGGTCTAGACAAACTAGCACTGCACTTTTATCCCAATGCCTGTCTTTTCTCGCTGTCCCCAAAGCTTCAAACAAGGGATTTTGGCTTGCTTCGTTAAACCCGCCCCGCGACGGACAATGGTGGATGTTTGCGAGCAGCTTTTGTGAAATGCTGACGCGGCCTGTGTATTAATCTAGTGGGGTTATATTGCATTCTCCCTGTATGTCGAGGCTTACGCTGTGCTGGGGACTGACGCTGCAGTGGGATATAGAGGAGCTGGGAAAAGGACCGAATTAGGTGAATGAAAGAGAGATTTAAAAAAAAAAATCAATCTGAAAATGTGCGACTGTTTTAATCAGATATTTGGCGCTACCTGGTCACCTGCTTCCACCTATGGTAAGTCTTTAACTGTCTAACTTGTAGGGACTAAAGCGAAGTTGGACATTTTTTTTCCCCAGAGGAGCTATTTTGACATTGGGATTGAATTCACTAAATGAAGGTGTTTAGTGACAAACCCTATTTAATCTTTAAAATGGTCATTTATGGGAGCAAACAGAGGGATCAGTTCTGATCCTAAGGAATGATGGGGGATTGCATGTTTTACACTAACATGTCATTTGTAATGAGTTGAAAAGTAAATTGCAGCATTAAGGCTGGATTTTTCTGGGTTGTTTTGATAGAAAAGTATTTAATTCCCTTTTGCTATTTTCTGCAAATCCTGGATTAGTAAAAAAGCCCCACTGTTTGACGGGACAGTGTGAAAAAGATATGAGATTAAACAAATTAACCTGGAGATTAGACCATTACCTTCTGAGTTACACTCTAGGTAAAAAATTATAAATCTGGATAATTTTTCCTATTTAACAATTGCCTACAATACCCTGTTTTCCAGGTACGCCATGTATGTTTATGGGGGGTTTGAAAGCTTTTTCCACATGCGCTATTTTGCTTAAAGTTTGCATTGTGGTTTTTAATTCACAAATATTTAGTGTTTAGACTATAAACCCTGAGGTGTTGAATTATAATGAAGAATGGTCAGGTTATATATCCAGCCAAAGATTTGTGACCCAACATCTAATCTAAAAAAACTGGGTTTGTTTGGGAGAAAAATAACTTTTTGGGTAAATTAGATTGCAAGCTTTAAAGGCTACTCTTATTTGCCTGTTGAAATAACCTGTTCATGAAATATTAACTTAAATTTGTGAATGTGTTTCATTCCCCATGATTTTGATTTATTTTAATATTTTTTTTTAAATTAATAGTAGTCATTTTATTTGTGTATATATTTATTTGCTATGTTAGCAGATTCATTGCAGAAGGGGTGAACCCTGCAAGGGTTAAAGTTAAACCCAGAGGAAATGTGCTGACCATGTCCTTTTGATGGGTCTCACGTCCTCTGTGACGCAATGCTGAATTAATTTGGAGATACCCAGAATAAGACAGTTTATACATCGCTGCTACTCTCTGTAGGATTCTTCAATTCAGTGGGTGGGATGAGTTCACTGCAAAATACTTGGAATACGATTTTTGATAGAGAGCTTTCTGTAATTTATCACTTTTTTTTTTTTTTAAATATTAAGTAATTATGTCATGATCCAACCACCTGCTGATTCTGTGTAATGAATCACTTTTGACTCGATCCTCCTGTGAAGGACAACTTGTTTAAGTGAGATTTATGTACTGATGACTAAAACACTCTTAAAAAGTCACTTTCAGCCGTTTAATAATTTCTCTTTTAGGTCATAATTTCTATTCTATGTCAGTATAAGGGTACACTCCCCTTCCCCAATAACAAACAATTACTGTTTAGTTGTTAAACCCCACTGACATGTTTGATTTAATTTTGCATTTTTTTCATTGGGATATATTTAAAAACAATTTGTAAAACCAGGCAGATCTCTTGTCTGCAGCCTTTGAAGCCCTACCCTTTCAGTCCTGCCCAGACTTTCTGTGGCTGTCCAATCACACACTTCCAGATGCAGCTCAATGAGAAGTCTTTGCAAGGCATGTGCTCTGGGCAATTGCTGCCTCTTGAGATTATCCCCACTGAGCTAAACAAACCAGGAAGTAAAGGGACCCGTTGTATGATTGACAGCATGAGGGGTGTAACCAGGTTCGTTGATAAAAGCGTCAATTTGTATTGACAGCCGGGGCGTGTAACATCACTTGAATATTGAATCGTTTTCTCATAGGCCTTGATGTTAATATTTTTGGATAAGCTCTTCAAATTATTCAATATTTTTGAACAAACATTAATTTTTTTAAATTCCAAAATATGAAATGATCAAATATATAAAAATATACCAATATATAAAAAAGTTTTTCAAAATATTAAATCACTTTAATAGTTTATCCTAAAGTATTAAATCCTTTAAAAACCAAACAACCAAAAAAAAACCTTATTCAAAATATTAAATCGTGGCTATCCTATCTTATACAGAGATTATTGAGGTTAATGCAACTCAAGCTACACCATGATCTACCATCTCCTGTCTAGTTATTCTCCTGAAAGTGTCCATGAATGTGTTTTCACTGTAACTCTGGCATTTAAAATATAAAGGAGTAATTCAGTCCGTCCCACATAGCAAACTCAGAGAGCTCATTCTGGATCCGATATCAAAAACTCTCCACCATCAATTCAACCTGCTTGGTCAAAACCTGTGCCTAAACCACCTCTTCCTTCCACTCTACCCTTCCTGCACCTAACTTAGTCATAAGCTCTGTGGCAAATGTATATTGCTAGCACATATCATCCAAGCTCTTACTGACCCTTACATTCTATTTGTATATAATATATCCTGTACAGAGCTACTGTAGTTAGGTCCATGACTTGTATAGTCCTGCCCTATTCCGTGCTAAATAGATAAAATATGTTTTATGGAAGGATATCAATGGAAAGACTGCTAAAATTTTGATAAGGGGAATGGAAGATCTTAGTTTAAGTAAAGCTAAAAAAAAACTGCTTTGTTTAACCCTTTAAGGACCAAACTTCTGGAATAAAAGGGAATCAGGACATGTCAGACATGTCATGTGTCCTTAAGGGGTTAAAGGGACACTATAGTCACCAGAACAACTACAGCTTAGTGAATTTGTTCTGGTGAGTAGAATCATTACCTTCAGGCTTTTTGCTGTAAACACTGTCTTTTCAGAGAAAATGCAGTGTTTCCATTACAGCCTAGTGATAACTTCACTGGCCACTCCTCAGATGGCTGTTAGAGATCCTTCCTGGGTTATGGCTGCCTAAAATGCATCCAAACATTCAGTATCTCCTCCCTCTGCATGACACTGAACTTTCCTCATAGAGATTCATTGATTCAATGTATCTCTACGAGGAGATGCTGATTGGCCAGGGCTGTGTTTGCATCCTGCTGGCTCTGCCCTGATCTGCCTCTTTGTCAGTCTCAGCCAATCCTATGGGGAAGCATTGTGATTGGATCAGGCTACCACTTCTGATGATGTCAGCAGACTGCTTGTTTTTCTGAGTCTAACAGCATGCAGCGTTACAGCTTCTGACTTGAATACAGTAAGATTTTGCTAAGGCATGTGTGTTCCTGACCATATAGTGATCCTTTAATATAAAAAATAGTGTCATAGAGAATATAACGACACTACACATCTGTACACAGGGCCAGTGCAAACCATCAATGGCATATGGCTTAATTAACAGGACTCTACCAAGAACATCAGTACTAGAGTTTATATACAGCACAAAGAAGATCTGGAATATTCTGCCCAAAGAAGGGATTTGATTTTGTAGAGATTCTACATATTATGAGCAATGACAGCTTGTTGATTAAAGGAGAAATCTTCTTGTCGTTATAGATTCAGTAAAGTATCTGCTCCCATTTTCTGGCACCATTGCTGCAAATCGGATCAACATCAGAAACAGAGCGTGAACCTCTGAACATTTTTCAGTATAAGTTGTAGTGTAGCTATACTCCTGTCACTTGTTACATACAGGTCTGTCCCTCCCCCCCAGGGAGTGTTGGGGACCTTACGTGCATGCACTGCATGTCCATCTAAGTTTCTGCATCACGTAATTGGTCAGTGCAGCAAAAGCGCCACTACTGTCATGGTCAGGCAGACTGAAGAAGAGATGGATTTGACCCTTCATTGTGAATATTACAGTTTCTAAAAAAAGGTCAGTGTCTTACATTACAGGGTTTATAAGGACAGGACCACTGCCCTCAGAACACTTCGTTGTAATGAAGTCGTCTGGATGACTTTCGTATTCCTTTAATACATACGAACATACATGTACCTTTTGTGTGCATGTCAATATGTTTGTATATACACACACATTTGTTAGTAGATTTTATTTTGGAAAATGACTGCATCCTGAGGTTATCATTCTAATTACAAATAGATTGCAAGCTCAGAGGATCGTATACCCATGATGCATTTTGTTTAATTTTCATAAACATTGTGTTATCTTGCAGTAAATTATTTTATTTTTATTAGAGACCAATCTATCCCACTGTACCGTACGGATTATGGGTTACAAAACCACATATAAAAAGACCAATACGATATGAGCAGAGCGACTTTGCCCCATGAGCTTACAGCGTAGCACACTGATACTTTTAAACAAACTCCCGGGTAAGAACGTGTGGCTGTCATTGAGCTTGCACTCTAAAGGTGTCATTGGGGTAGTTCAGTTAAAGAAAAAAATTATATTTCATTTCCTCTTGGAGGCTCCATTAATGGCTGGCGTTGTACGTGAATGAACACGGCTTGATGAATGAAGACTGTAACCCTTGCTGGGTGAAAGGTGCCATCACATTATCAGACGAGCCTCTCTGAGTTCCTTCAATGCACCTTTTTTATTGTTTTGTTTGAGGACTGCCAGTTGTACCTCTTTGAATGACACAAAGAAGCCGTTTTCTTAGTTGGCCGATGCAGATGTAGGGGTGGGGATCGCCCAATGTGCTGTCACCATCTAAGAATTTAGTGTTTTGTAGGACAGGATTGCAAAACAAGTCCCAGCTGTTCATATGAATCGCCCTTTTTGCATTCACATTGCGAGTAGCTTCAAACCTAACTGCTGACCTGATTTTGTTTTATGTTTTGGGGTTTTAGGAAGGAAAGGGTGGGGTACCCCAAAGAAAAGGAAGTTCAGGCAAAGAAATATGACCTTTCCACCTCTGTGGGCTAATTTGCCTCCGTACTGTGGAGTGTGCCCTTTCCGTGTCAGAGAGAACATGCTTTGGGAATAAAGACAGGAAGTTTAAACTTAGTGAAAGAAGAATTAGCTCAGAGCTGGGCGTCGGGGGACAGTGGATCATCAAGAGATGGGTGGGGACCTCCTGGTCATCCCATCTGAAGAATTTACTGAAACGCACTAACTCCGAACCCAGAGTATCAAAACAAGCCAGACTGTAGGAGCTGAGTAATACCGTTCACGGTCTGTAAATCGCTACCATCAAATCCAACCTTTATGCCATCCATCCCAAAAAAGGGTCTCGATCTGTTGGACAATCCGTTATTCGGGTCTTAGTGTTATCTGAAGGACGTTCTTATTAACCATAAAATTATCCAAACACAATACGATCATACCCTTCTGAGTATTATTTTTGTTGCTTTCACCACATTGCGTTATGTTGTAAGGAGCCGCTGTGGTGTTTTATTTATAATTTGTAAATATTACATAATTTCACTGGTAATCCGACAGCTAAAGCACTCTCAGCCATAGTACGTGTTCTGGTCTATTAGTTGAAGGGCCAGAGTTTGACACCACTGGGTTAGATTAGGCACAGCAGTTCAAATTTGTTCCTGAAATTACTTATTGAAATAAAATGGTGCAGATCCCAGTTCTGCGTATAAGGAGATAGTACGTAGCTATAATCCCTCGTTGTTTGTCATCCTGGAACTCGCGTATTTATATAAACTCATATTTATATATAAGGCAGATGTGAAGAGTTTTCATCCTGCCGGGAAGTCCATGCTCTCTCTTGGTCCAGATAAGGGGCAGGAAGAGTCTGCGTCTCTGTGATAGTGCGCGCAGTTTACAGTTTCCCTCGGCTAGTTCAAGCTCTCGCTTCCTGATTAGAATTCTTCTCCCAATTTCCAGATAAAATCTCGGCGTAAAGGATGCAGCAGGGAGCCCGGCTCAATGTCAGCTGGCAGGCAATGGGTTAAAGGAAAATAAATCTCATATTAGGAATCTCACAGGCCAGGCCCGTCCTCCCCATATTACAATCATTCTTCCCAAAGTTTGATCCATTTCATCTGGCTGAGGATGATTGTAGCTGCAGTCTAAAGCATCCAGGGAGGTGTAAAAAGTGATGGGGCGTTATGCTTGTTCACATGGATACTCTCCTATTGTTACACCCCTATACTTACCCCGTGACACCCATATGCCGATTCTCTGACCCCCCTATATGTACACACTGACAACCTTATCCTTAGACCATGACACCCCAATATTTACACCATCACACCCCCTATTCCTGACACCCCAATACTTACACCATAATACTCCAATACTTACACCATGACACCCTAATATTTACGCTATCACACCCCCTACTCCTGACACCCCAATACTTACACCATCATACTCCAGTACTTATGCCCTGACACCCCAATACTTACACCATCATACTCCAGTACTTATGCCCTGACACCCCAATACTTACACCATCACACCCATATTCATATTTCCTGGCTCTCCTATTCATTGGCACCCTTATACTGACCCCCTAATATTTACACCCTGACAGCCCTATCCATAGGCACTTGCACCCTCTATTCCTGACCCCCCTATATTTTCACCATGACCGTGACACCTGCCCTTATTCCTATTCCCTAACTCCCCTATTCTTACTTCTTGACACTATTAAACTGACCCCCCAATATTTGCACAATTAAACCTCTATACTTATATCCATGACAGCCCTATACTAATACCCCTATATTGACACCTTGGACACATTATTACACCTCTACACAGAAAGGTTGGGCGAAACAAACAGGTTTATTTATGTGGGATAACAAGATGTCCCATTTGAAGGTGTATGTCTAATATAAGCCATATTAATATCAGTTCTACCCTGCCCTCTAAAAGGGGATGTCTATGAATTGTAACTGAGATGCTAAATCAGAGATTTCTGTGTGTTTAGATTACATTGTCTGCTTCAGGGAGCTTACAGCCCAGTACTTAGTCTCTTTACCAGGGCGCCATGTTAATTTTGAAGAACAGTTCCAATTATATCAGAACCCAACAGATCATGCAAGAGTGTGGTGTTGGCATAGTATGCAAATCATGGAAATCCCATGATTCCACAAGCACTGGCCATGTTTTACCCACATTTCTGAGATCAAAACAACAAACAGGATATTGGTTGGATAATAAAATCTATTACTAAATATACTATTTAATGTATTAATATTAAAAATACTTTATTAAAATGTATAGTGATAAATATAATGAACAAAGATTTATTTTCTATGTGGCAGTCTGCCAGAGTATCACCGCCACGGATGCCCTTTTCCCAATAAACAAACAAAAATAATCCCAAAGGTAAAATATCGCCGATGTCCCATAACCCCCCACACATGAGCCAAGGCTTAATGCTGGGAGAATACTGATTTATTTGGAGCCTCACGCGGCTTTTTATGCAAAAGCCCCAACATAGGGTTTCTAACACAGAAAAACAGGGAAATCCCTCCCATGATCCTCTGTGCCTGAGAGATAATTATCGGAATACACATCGCTCATTATATTTTCTCGGGGACAGAAAAATCAAGCATTTCTTAACCACCCCAAAAGTACCCTCAAAATAGATGGAAAGCCTGGATTTGGGTGAACAATATATCAAAAAATCAACCAGATCTGTTCGGTAGTTTTGGATCTCCATCATGGGGAAGTTCTGATCGGTCTGCCACGAGGTTGAAGCCCAAAATAGTTCCAGTGAAGTTGTGGCAAAAGCCGGTCTCCGTTCGTGGGGTTTTGTACAAAAACCACATAAGGTAGAGGAAAGCTGGTTCCTGTAGAATTCTCCCCCTGTTCGGTAGTCTGTAACTCCCAAACGCTGTTTGTGTAGGTGTAGTGGAAGTGGAATGGGCCGTAGGTCCATGGTGACTGGTGTTAGCGGGAGTGCCTGGGCGAAAACAGTTCCAGGCACTCGACGACCAAGTCCCGCTGCCAGAATTCGGGCGGCCACCATAAAATATATCCAAAAGGCTCTATAACATGTGAGTGAGATTATATATATATTTTTGAACTCCTTTTGGATATTGGTAAAACATATTGCACCAAATTCTCTTTATATTTTCTTCCTTTACATATATCTATCTATATACCCCGTACAAAAAAAAAGGGGTAAGTAACATTAAATAGCGCTGCACTCGCACTTGTGTGTTTAGGAGGTGGGGCACATTACCTAAACATAGAGTTTGTTTGGTTCACTTATTACATATTACACCTATTAGCAGCCACAGCATGTAATGGAAATTAGTTTAACCCTTACAGTGCTGAATGTGAGCACCATACGCACATACGTCATTATTTAGGGGAAAATTACCTGCGGAGGTAAATATGTTTTTTCTTCTTTTTTTCACATTACTCCCTTAATGAACCACATTCACCAGGGTGAGGTAACAATAGGCTATTACTGTCAGGGATTTAAAGGGTTTCATTTTTTTTATAATTTAGATATCAATTAGATTTGTGCATTTGGTTTCAAATAAATTGCAATCCATCCGAATTTTGGGTGATCGGCAATTTGCCAGAATTCCTCAACTCCGAAGCGCCGAATGGACGAATCCGGCAACAAACAAAACTGGCAATGGACGAGCTGTTTAGTTTGTTACATCATTCTGAGTTCATGACACCAGAAAAAGGGAGAGGGCGTGGAAAAAATGAATTTTTGTGTGTTTTGCAGCATACTAATAGGCGTATTTTTGCACCATATCAATTTGTCTGAAATCTGAAATAGTTCTCCAAAAATGATCGCATGGGCGAAATTATTCTGCACCGACGCCACACGAGTGAAATTCAGTTTGTCCAAATATAGATTTTTTTCCCCTGGGTGCACTGTTTTTTTTTTTTTTTGTTCACAAGTCTAATATAGATATAATCTGCACAATTACACGTTTACATTAAGGTAATTGTATACATTGTGCTCCCTGTGCTGGCGCAATGCGCAGACTGATACAGTCAGGTCCATAAATATTGGGACATCGACACAATTCTAATCTTTTTGGCTCTATACACCAACACAATGGGTTTGAGATGAAACAAACGATGTGCTTTAACTGCAGCCTTTCAGCTTTAATTTGAGGGTATTTACATCCAAATCAGGTGAACGGTGTAGGAATTACAACAGTTCATGGGACACACATCTTCCTCTTGGTCACCTGGCGGACAGGTTCTGCCACGCAGTGTTGGGATAACGGAGAAACGTGGTCACTCAGTATTTCAGCGCTTAATCAGTGTCGGTTTATTGGCAGCCCTGACTGGTTACTATGTGGGGCATTATCCTGGCATGAATGCGCGGTAGGATGAGATGCCCCTATTCCTAGTTATCATGTTAATTATGTCACTGGCATGCCCACCCAGCTGATCTGACCCGTGAGAGTCAAATGGCTAATATCCACCCAATGTGCCGCCCGTTATTTAAACTTATGTCATTGTACAAAGCACTCGTTCTTCAGCCACGAAATGTAGTTCTATGGAAAGATTATACATTTTAATCTAAATTATCCAAGATGGGAAAATTTGTCAATTCTTCACAATTCACTGTTTAGTGAATATACCCCTTGGAGTCCAATGAGCTTGAAATCAGCCTGTATAGCTTTAAGGTATCTAAAATCTATAGTAAATGATACTGGTCCCAAGAGCTAGCAATCACATGATGTGACTAGCAGAGAAAACTTCCAGCTGTAAATGTGATCACAATACACCCCCCTATCAGGAGCAGTATTTGGCAGGGGATGAGATCCCAGTGATGTCACCAGGCTGCAGCCAATCCCAGGCTGAGTGAGTGTTTTTGGGAGCTGGTCACAGTGCCCCCAGCTCCCTGGCCTCTCCCCCTGACATTCAGTGACAGCTCACACTCAGTCCAGGAGAGAGCAGGGACAGGGGGGGACACAGCACATTCTGGGACTTGGTAAGCTGACTTTATAACTCTCTCTCCCTCTCCTGTTGGATTTAGGGGTGAAGGCTCAGAGAAGGGATTCAGTCTGAGCACAGAATCAAAAACTGATATTCTGAGTGTTACAATGTATAGAGCAAACTGGGAATTTATCAGTGTTAAATGTGGGGTGCACAGCATTACTATATCTACAGAGTGGGGTACGAAATATTACTATATCTATAGATTGGGGTACTGAACATCACTATATCTATAGAGTGGGGTACTAAATATTACTGTATCTATAGATTGGGGTACTGTACATTAGTGTATCTACATAGTGGGGTGCATGCACCTCACTACCATAATTTAACCCCCTCTCCAAACAGACTGTGAGACACAGACCTGTAAACACTGGGGTTACACATTTTTTTTCAGATTTAATAATGCTATACATTTTGGGGTGAAATCCCAGTAATTTTAGAATCTGCTATATTTTGTGTTTTGTGACAATTTGACTTGTTTTATTGTACAGGTAATGTGTTCATATGTTTTTCATATTCTAAATGTTATTACATATTTGTAAACGTGTCTATATGAAATATAAATATATATAAAACAAGACATGTGTTGGTAATGGTAACAATGATGAAAGCATGTTGTATGAGACGTGGTTCACTATTGAATTTATTTGATATTATATATCAGTCGCACGGTCTATTCACTGATTCTGTATGCTGCTGATAGGATTTCAGTGATGTGATGCGTTTTGGGATAAGGTTGGCTAATGACACATTGATCACATTCTGTTATATTATATAAAATACATATAGCACTCATAGCAGCAGTGTGATAATTTTACAGAAAACTTTGTGAGTTCATAGAACTGTTACCCAGTAGAGATGGTAAGGGCTGAGTTCTGTTATAGAAACACAGCATGCAGAATGGGCTTTAGGAATAAACATCGTAGTAATTTATTGTCGACAAAATATCTGTATTGTAGCCAATTAAATGTGTTCAATGAGAAGAAAAAAATATATACACAGCACTAACTCAATATCTCACGTTACATATTGTAAAATATTCCGATCTGCCTGTCTAGCTCACTATGTATCTATTCATACACTTATTAATTTTACATTTACTTTCAGTCACTACATCTTTTATATGTCTGACTATATCTCAGCGGCTTGTCTGTTTATCTCTGTATCTTTTTGTATATACCTTTTCATTTGCTATTTACTGTCTCTCTGCGTTAATTTGTCTGTATCTAAATCTCTACATCTGTCTCTTTGTTTCTCTGTCATCTATTTTCCTCTACACACCACCCAACCATCCGTCCACCTAACCATTCACCCACCCAGCCAACCAGCTGTCCACCCATCCATCCACCCACCCAACCATCCATCGACCTGTCAACCCAACCATCCATCCATCCCCATCCATCCATCCGCCCGTCCATCCGTCCACCCAACCATCCATCCATCCACTCAACCATCCATCCATCCGCCCGTCAACCCAACCATCCATCCATCCACTCAACCATCCATCCATCCATCCGCCCGTCAACCCAACCATCCATCCATCCGCCCGTCAACCCAACCATCCATCCATCCACTCAACCATCCATCCATCCATCCGCCCGTCAACCCAACCATCCATCCATCCGTCCGTCCACCCAACCATCCATCCATCCACTCAACCATCCATCTGTCCACTCAACCATCCATCTGTCCATCCAACCATCCATCCTTCCATCCACCTGTTAACCCACCACCACACATCTCTTTCACAGTCTGAATATCCATATATCGCACAGATCTTTATGTATCACTCCCAGTACTATTGCTGTATGATAATTAGTATCAGTAGAACGGGCAATGTGCTGTACATTGGGAAATGAGAGCACTTGGTAAATATCAGTCTAGCTGTTATAGACTGTCTTGGGTAGTTGTTCGTACTGGGTGGCAATGATGGTTTGTTTATAAACATACAGATACATGTATATGTACACTGTGTAGGACAGGATAGAGCCGGGGGATTGAGAATACACCCATTATTATTCAGAGTGATTAATGTTCCATCATTACGTTAGTAAACAGTGTCACTCAGAAAGGTCGAGCTCACGCTCATTTCCCTTCTTTGTTTTGCTCTTTTTTGTTTCTAACTTTTTTAAAACAATCCCAGGATTACTGATCATGCCGTAAATTGTCAGAGATTAAAGCAAATTAGAATTTCTGACATTTTATACGTTAGTGAATAGCCTTGGTCCTTCATGTTTCCAATAAGAGCATTTAAAACACTTACATTTCCATCGTTACGGTATACATTGGCTACACTACCTGTAATGAATGCTGCTGCTAGACTGATTTTCCTCTCTAGTCGGTTCTCTCACACCTCACCCCTCTGCCAGTCCTTACATTGGCTTCCTGTGTGCTATAGGAGTCAATTCAAGGCACTAACTCACACCTATAAAGCACTGAACAACTCTAGCCCCTCTTATATCTCCTCACTGATCCACAGGTATGTCCCTTCTCGGTCTCTCCGCTCTGCCCGTGACCACCTCCTGTCCGTTGTCCGCACCCGTACGGCCAACTCGCGCTTGCAGGACTTCTCGCGGGCGGCTCCCTTCCTATGGAATAGCCTGCCTACCGCCATCCGACTCTCCCCTAGTCTTGCATCTTTTAAGAAGTGCCTTAAAACCCATCTCTTTAGGAAAGCTTATGGCCTTCAAGACTAACCCCTACCTCACATACCCGTCTCTTGCCCTCTCCTAAAGGGCAGCCCACCTTATTTGATTACACATTCCTGTCCTAACGTGTCTTACACCCCACCTCCTATAGAATGTAAGCTCGATTGAGCAGGGTCCTCTTCAACCTATTGTTCCTGTAAGTTTATTTGTAATTGTCCTATTTATAGTTAAATCCCCTTTCATAATATTGTAAAGCGCTACGGAATCGCTATATAAATGGCAATAATAATAATAATAATAATATGCATTAATGCATTATTTAATTATTTGGATGAATACTCTGATTAATGAGACACAGACCAGGAGGTGACACCCGTATTTAATGGTTTTTATAGGTGATCCATAGGATCTGATATCATATAAAAATATTCAGAACTTACTGGTATTTAATGGTTTTTATAGGTGATCCATAGGATCTGATATCATATAAAAATATTCAGAACTTACTGGTATGTGCGCAGTGGAAGCTTGGTGAGGGGAGACAGAAACGTATGTGTACCTTGTTGCTTTGATGACTCCCAGTAATGGAAAGGGTAATAACTGTAGGATTTTGCAGACACCGGGAGACAGGGACATAGGACCTCCTTGTACCAGTGTTGTGCAATGCGCTATAATTTATTATGGGGATTAGACTGTCCCTTTAATCTTAAAAAAATCTAGAATCTGTATAATATACTTTAATGTTGAAACATCACTCTCTAGAAATTGCACCAATTGAATAAAACTCAGAAATTCAGCTATAACTTGTGTTAACATTTTTGTGAAGTGATGGTCCATTTTCTTTTAAGTTTATATGAGAGATTCACCATATGACATCATAAACTAGTTCAGAGAAGGCACAGCCTGGGCACACAATGCAAATGATGAGAAGAAACAGAAACATTGTATCATTTCTCATCTTCTCTGTGTGCTCTGTGCTGATTGCCAGGTGTAATGGGTGGAGCTTACAACAATGATTGCCAGGGAGCTAAGATGAGCCCACTTACAGGATGAAGAGGTGTTGATTTCTACATTGAATTTTATTTTTCACACCTCATGACCGGTAGTGATGCCCTTTTTGTAGCCTGTCAGACCACAGACATGTTTCCTAAGTCAGACATGTTAACCATGAACTAATTAGAATTAGGAAGATAATCGGTGCCGCTGGGGATGGGGTGAGATTTCAGAGAAGGGGAAGGCTTTCAAAATGAAGACTTTGTATCTATTTCACTCACCATCTCCTTCCCAAATTCTTCAACATCACATTTATAAAATATTGTTTATTGTATTCTTTCAGGGCCGTATATTCCCCTATAATGGGCACTTGAAACCCTCGAAGGTTTACTTACTAAACATTGAACTATGGTGTTACTGCATTACCTCTCTATATATACCTTACTTCGATCGCATTCATTCTTGTGTTTTTTGTAATTAGTCAGATTACTAGAAAGATGTTTTAGAAATTTTAGCCGGTCATGTGTTTCTGCTTTGAAAATGCGTAAAATGCAACAATTTGGGGGATTATTCACAAACCAGAAACCGACAATTGATGAAAACGAAAATATTTAAGCCAAGATAGCCAGGCTGAAAACTGATTGAATTGAGGGAGTTTTTGTCTATTTCAGCCTAAAATGTTCAATTTCCATGTCAATTCAACACAAAGCCAGCTTAGTTTTTGGTCTAAACTCTGCATTTAACATTTTTAATTAATCAAATTGTCACTCTTACTGAATAATACATTATAGTCTTTTATTATTATTATTATTATTATTTATATCGTGCCAGCAAAATTCCCTAGCATTGTACAATGGGTATAAGGTCGAGATTTATTTTTAAAAGCAGTAATATCTCAGTTTCTGTTAAACTGTCAATGTAAATTAAGCTCCAAAACTAAATCCATTGCTCAAAATATTACAATTTATCTATAAACACATGTAATTTCATGGGGCCACGAAACCTCTCTCTGAGTTAAAATGGCTGCCTGGTGACTTAACCACACTAATTACACTCTTTATTTTTACTGCAACTCTTATAGCAGGCAATACATCATGGGAAATGTAGTTTTGTAGCAGATGGGGTGGGGCTATATTTTGGCTATTTCTGCTACAGAGACTCAACAACACAACAACAAGATATCCTGGTGAGTCTGCACTCTCGATCTTGTCTTCATCTCAAGTCCTTGGGCCAGGTCTTCGCTAAAGATCCTGGTCTCTTTCCATTTAGAGATGATTTGGTAATGTTGTCATAATGACCTTCTCATTGACAAACCTACAGTACATGAAGGCCCACAAATGTCCAAAAGGGCTTCTGGTGACTCTTAAAAATGAAATGTTACTGATGGCTCTTACCTTTTACGTTGTATGTAAATATAACACTTTTCTTGGAAAAGATACACTTAGTTTTTCAATAATTATTTCTTCCTCCTAAATGCTACAAATGTGTGTAAAATTCTGCTCTGCATTGAAAATATGCCCAATATTAATGAAATGCCTTCACGTCCTTAGTCCTTTCTTCCAGTGTTTGAATACTTCATCTTGCTCATTTGTGGACTGAGCAGCAAACATTCTGGGGAAAGTCTGTGTTTGCAAATTCTGTTAGTATCATATTGGTTGGACTAGATAGCTCCCAACACCTTCTTTGTACAAAAGTCAGCCTGGAGCAGAAGACCTTTTTTTCTAGTGTCAAGGAATCGGTTCTTCATGAGATATCCTATGCTTAGTTGTTTCATGGACACCTTTTCAATAAAGTGCATCAAGACACCTGTTACATTCATTGACTTTCAAAAGTATCTTTAAGTAATAGCTTGGCTTAATATGCATTGTGTTAACGAAGGTCATACTTGAAGAATATGCTTCAAGTCTGCATTGTCACGGAAAAGTGCAGGTGCAATGTCAACAGGATGTCATCTCTTTAAGTGAAGGAGGTAGAGCACTACAGTTTTTCTAAATTATAGAAGAGCTTGATAGAAGGATGACTGCCTGAATGTCTCTTTTTGGCAGTAGTTGTCCACCACATTGTATATTTAGACATAGACATCTCAAAAGCATATTTGCTGCACATATTGCCTTGGTGGAAGAGTAAAACCCTCCATAAAATGTATGGGGAGCTAAAACCTGATTCTTTATTCACACACCATAAGAAGAGACACATCTCCAGACAGTCGCAGATACATGAGTCTTCCTTATTAGACCTCAATAAAAAGTTATGTGAATGGGGAAAGAGTAGGCCCACAAAGGACTTTTACGCTTGTTTAAGATGTTTGTAAGATAACAGTCAATGGTTCATCATATTTTTTTCCTGAAGAGAAGAAGACTTTTCTGATACACTTGAAAGTTTAGTTGAGGTACAGTAGTAGAGCTTCCTAAACCAATGATGGTTATCTACTGGCTTAGGTAATTATTGTTTGTATTTTAATCCCAAGTAGGAGACTATATTGAGGAGAATGGAGCAGTAATATGTTTCAAACAATGGGAGACAAGACAAGCGTGTGTAGAAAAAACTTGACCAAGGATGGACAGAGCTGGTAGTTAGTGCCATGTGGCATTGTCTAACAGAGAGTGTCTTGTGTGTTATGAAGCCAAGTTTCTCATTATAGAGGAAACACCACAACACAGTCATTTCATGATCTTACGAGAATTGTCCGGAGCCCAACACTGACACAGATTCACTGTGGGTTAAGAATAGAAAGTGGCTGCTTTCACGCCCAGTTTATGTTTGAGCCAATATTGTTCTGCATCTTCTCCATTTTTTTCCTGTTTAGGCTCTTCCAGACAGTGTTAATGTAAAAAGGAGGTGTAAGGGTGCACTTTCCCAACAAAGGCCTTCATCTAATATTTTTGGATAGGCTTTTCAAATGATTTATCTACAGCCATCACAATTAAAGTCTAAAAAATAGAAGAAAACATTTTGAGGAATAAAAAGTGTAAGAAAGACAAGTTATTTGTGTTCATAACAGAAAAAGAGGATAAAGTCCCCAGTGTACAAAAGTTGGAGTAACAGCTTTATACAATAAGAAAAGGGTGAATTCACACAACGTAAGTTTGTAAATAACTGTTGTAGATAAAGACACTGACCAGCAGACATTGATCATGAAGATTCAAATGCAGAGGTTTCACGTTTACAAATGAATAGAATTTCATCGCTTTATAACAGCCACATTGTACGTGGAGCGTTACTACCTCAAATTGTGACCATATTGCAGTTATTTAAGTTGTCTTGATACCAACTCTAAAATTATACATTTTCTGGTTAATTAAGTTTCTAGATTGGTCAAGTTTTGAAGAACATTTAACGTGTTTCCTCTTCGCCACCCAAAACAGACAGTGTTTGGGGGTGCTTTGTTGCTCTGTTTCTGGTTTGTGTATAATCGTGTCATGTAGCAAAACTAGCAAACTATAATGGTTATAATAATAATAATATTGTAACATCCCCTGTAATTTGTAGGGGTAATGGGGGGGTTAATAATTCCTTACCAGAAAAGGTTAAAGGATCTTAACATGTATAACTTGGAGGAAAGACGAGACAGGGGGGATATGATAGAAACATTTAAATATATAAAGGGAATCAACACAGTAAAGGAGGAGGCGATATTTAAAAGAAGAAAAACTACCACAACAAGAGGACATAGTCTTAAAGGACCACTCTAGGCACCCAGACCACTTCAGCTTAATGAAGTGGTCTGGGTGCCAGGTCCAGCTAGGGTTAACCCGTTTTTTCATAAACATAGCAGTTTAGGATAAACTGCTATGTTTATGAATGGGTTAAGCCTTCCCCTATTTCCTCTAGTGGCTGTCTCATTGACAGCCACTAGAGGCGCTTGCGTGCTTCTCACTGTGAAAATCACAGTGAGAGCACGCGAGCGTCCATAGGAAAGCATTATGAATGCTTTCCTATGTGACCGGCTGAATGCGCGCGCAGCTCTTGCTGCGCATGCGCATTCAGCCGCATGGGAGGAGAAGAGGAGGATCGGAGGTGGAGAGCTCTCCGCCCAGCGCTGGAAAAAGGTACGTTTAAACCCCTTTCCCCTTTCCAGAGCCGGGCGGGATGGGGACCCTGAGGGTGGGGGCACCCTCAGGGCACTATAGTGCCAGGAAAACGAGTATGTTTTCCTGGCACTATAGTGGTCCTTTAAATTAGAGGGACAAAGGTTTAAAAATAATATCAGGAAGTATTACTTTACTGAGAGGGTAGTGGATGCATGGAATAGCCTTCCAGCTGAAGTGGTAGAGGTTAACACAATGAGGGAGTTTAAGCATGCATGGGATAGACATAAGGCTATCCTAACTATAAGATAAGGCCAGGGACTAATGAAAGTATTTAGAAAACTGGGCAGACTAGATGGGCCGAATGGTTCTTATCTGCCGTCACATTCTATGTTTCTATAATACTTTGATGCCAGTTGCACTCCTCGCTCATTAGGCTTGGCTGACTGAAGACTGATAGGAGTTGCAGTCTGGTGATGTAGCACAAGGACAATCAGATTATTGTTACAAAGTAAAAATTAAATTCGCTAAACCTGAGAACAGCGGAGAATTGACGAGTGACACATTTCACAACAAAACATTAAAGCTGAAAACATTAGTAATTCGGTTACATTTCCAATTCTATTATTTTAGCCTAAAATTTACAATTCTCTTCTCGATTCTCCCCAATTTCCAGATTAGCGAATAAACTCTTGTGATTTGCTTTGAAAGGCCATGCAAATCTGAAGGAGACATACTTGCGTTTTTGCCAGCACGAGGGTGCCCCTTTAAATCTATCTTTTGGAATATTTCATGGCTTGCTCACCGGGGAAATAAAATGACGTTTCGGCTCTGCAATCCCAGGAAGGATGTGAGTGTAAAGAGGATATGCAGTCCTACTATAGCGGGGCCTGCTAGCTCCAAACCACTGAAGGGTGCGGGATGAACGACGTGACGCCCCAGTGTCTGAGACTTTTGGGAGTTTGTGATGTATCAGGAAGGGCTCCTTCCTTCCTCCTGACTTCGTCCTACAATACGTTAAATACCTTAAATATTTTCCATTGCAGGAGCGTGATTAGACATCGGAAGTAACCGTAACGTTATCAAGCCAGTCGCTTATAGAATATTTATTAATTACAAGAACATAGATATTCGTATATGTCGATATTGTTTAATAGTTTTATTTTTAATAATCTGCTCTAACTTACTATCTGACAGGTGCATGTGGGACGCAAGTGGTACGGCATGTGACAGGGACACGTCAATGTATACATGTACACCAGTGCTGACATGTTGAATGCCAAAACACCTCACGCATACACACAGCACTGCAACCCCCCTCATACATACACAGAGCACTGCAACCCCCCTCACCTATACGTAGAGTACTGTAACCCCCCTCAACCATATGCAGAGCACTGCAACCCCCCTCATCCATACGCAGAGCACCTCAACCCCCCTCATCCCTATACATACGCAGAGCACTGCAAGCCCCTCACCCATATGCAGAGCACTGCAACCCCCCTCATACATACACAGTGCACTGCACCCCCTCATATATACGCAGAGCACTGCAACCCCCTCATACATACACAGAGCACTGCAACCCCTCTCACCCCTACACAGAGCACTGCAACCCCCCTCATACATACACAGAGCACTGCAACCCCTCTCACCCCTACACAGAGCACTGCAACCCCCCTCATACATACACAGAGCACTGCAACCCCCCTCATACATACGCAGAGCACTGCAACCCCCCTCACCCATACGCAGAGCATTTAAATCCTTGTTATTTTTTAAATAATTAAAGGGGCTTATAATTTTACTAACCGTCTATCGGGTTAAACACAAATGACGTTGTAATAAATTGTAAGTAGAATTGTAGAGTTTAGTTTACTTTGTTGAGTTGACTTTCCAAGTCAGTTATAGTCTTATTGAGCGATTAGGATTTCACTTCTAGTATTCCTCACCGAGAATATAGAATAAATTCGCCACGCAGCCGCCTAACGGTGTGACATTTAGATGTTCTGTTATCTTGGCTCGGTGGTGGTGTTCCATATATCTGATTTGTGTCCCTGTCTTGGGGCACGGTGTGGCTGTGTGGGTGTCTTGTTTGTGGTAGTGAGAGATTAATTCGGAACGTGTCCAAAGCTTGTCTGAAAATGGAGTAAGGGCCACAGCTGCAGAATGATTATGATGACTGAGTACATGAGGAAACATAAAGCGGGGGATCTGCCACCGCCTGCACGGGAAACAGATAGCCAGCGTAGGATTAATTCACTAAATGGCGAGTTACGGAGAACTGACACGGGAATTGCAAGTGTGAGGGCAGAACATTTTCCAACATCTGTTTTGTTGCTTTTTTTCCCTCGTCCGTTCTACAGAACTCTCTGTTTGTGAATAATCTCTACAATTGGAAATGTCACGATTAAATGACCCTGCTGGGTATCAGAGTACAGTTTTAAACGCTGGATAGATACATCGCGGGGGAATTAATTCATTTTCATTTTGGTTTGGGCTGAGGATGTTGTAAAACGTGCCTCATTGTTCATTAAAGTGAGATTATTAATAGAGATACTCTGTATTAACATGAACTGACGCGGACATAAGGCCTGGTTCACTAACATTGCGCGGCTTGACTCTTAGTAAATCTTATTAATTATTGGTGACAGACAGTGCCACATTGGGGAGAAAGCTTCTTGACATGCAGACCCCGAGAATCTGCTCATTCACTTTGAGACAAACTCTGAGAAATTTACAGGAGGAATCTGCCCATTTAACGAGAGCATCTTCCCATTCACCCCAAAGAATCTGCCCATTCCGCCTGCAACGTGTGTCCAGTGTAATATGCAGCCTTGTTCCCAGGAGTTTCCATTTTAGTGGTTTAATGTCAGTATGTTTATACCAATACATAATTAAATAATTCTTCTAAAGAAGCTTACCGATTATTAGTGTATAAATTATTTAATCAACATTAGTAAAGCCTTGTTATTATACTATTAATAAAGCACCTAAGTAGCACGTAGTGCTGTACAATGCATTGAATGCAGTAACCTTTACTCTAGAGCTGCATTTGGCTCCTGCTGGGGTCTGCGCAGACACTCAGAATATTCAGAGGGTAAAGGTCAGAGCCCCAGGAGAGAAAAAAGCCTCAAATAGCCAGTTAGTCGTCCTCACTGAGGTCTGGAAATTCCTGACTGTGCTATAGCTGCACCAGCCTCCAGCTTTCTGAGCACAGGGTGAATTGGAGCAGAATGGGTCACCCTGATTCACTCTTTATTAATCCCAGCATCGTCTTACACTCTCCAGTATTATTTTGGCTGCATATCAGCAGGTACCAACTGAACATTCATTATACAAGGCTCCTGCTGAGTTCATCCTGGAGTATAATGTAAGAGGAACCCAGCAGCTCTCCATAGAACTCTGCATCTCTAAACCCAGCAGCTCTCCATAGAACTCTGCAACTCTGAACCTAGCAGCTCTCCATAGAACTCTGCAGCTCTCCATAGAACTCTGCAACTCTGAATGTATCTCTGAACCCAGCAGCTCTCCATAGAACTCTGCATCTCTGAACCCAGCAGCTCTCCAAAGAACTCTGCAGCTCTCCATAGAACTTTGCAACTCTGAATGTATCTCTGAACCCAGCAGCTCTCCATAGAAATCTGCAACTCTGAACCTAGCAGCTCTCCATAGAACTCTGCAGCTCTCCATAGAACTCTGCAACTCTGAATGTATCTCTGAACCCAGCAGCTCTCCATAGAAATCTGCATCTCTGAACCCAGCAGCTCTCCAAAGAACTCTGCAGCTCTCCATAGAACTCTGCAACTCTGAATGTATCTCTGAACCCAGCAGCTCTCCATATAACTCTGCATCTCTGAACCCAGCAGCTCTCCATAGAACTCTGCAACTCTGAATGTATCTCTGAACCCAGCAGCTCTCCATAGAACTCTGCAACTCTGAACCCAGCAGCTCTCCATAGAACTCTGCAACTCTGAATGTATCTCTGAACCCAGCAGCTCTCCATAGAACTCTGCAAGTCTGAACCCAGCAGCTCTCCATAGAACTCTGCAAGTCTGAACCCAGCAGCTCTCCATAGAACTCTGCAACTCTGAACCCAGCAGCTCTCCATAGAACTCTGCAACTCTGAACCCAGCAGCTCTCCATAGAACTCTGCAAGTCTGAACCCAGCAGCTCTCCATAGAACTCTGCAACGCTGAACCCAGCAGCTCTCCATAGAACTCTGCAACTCTGAACCCAGCAGCTCTCCATAGAACTCTGCAACTCTGAACCCAGCAGCTCTCCATAGAACTCTGCCTCTCTGAACCCAGCAGCTCTCCATAGAACTCTGCAACTCTGAACCCAGCAGCTCTCCATAGAACTCTGAACCCAGCAGCTCTCCATAGAACTCTGCCTCTCTGAACCCAGCAGCTCTCCATAGAACTCTGCAACTCTGAACCCAGCAACTCTCCATAGAACTCTGCACCCAGCAGCTCTCCATAGAACTCTGCAACTCTGAACCCAGCAGCTCTCCATAGAACTCTGCCTCTCTGAACCCAGCAGCTCTCCATAGAACTCTGCCTCTCTGAACCCAGCAGCTCTCCATAGAACTCTGCAACTCTGAACACAGCTGCTCTCCATAGAACTCTGCAACTCTGAACCCAGCAGCTCTCCATAGAACTCTGCAACTCTGAACCCAGCAGCTCTCCATAGAACTCTGCCTCTCTGAACCCAGCAGCTCTCCTTAGAACTCTGCAACTCTGTACCCAACAGCTCTCCTTAGAACTCTGCCTCTCTGAACCCAGCAGCTCTGCATAGAACTCTGCAACTCTGAACCCAGCAGCTCTCCATAGAACTCTGCAACTCTGAACCCAGCAGCTCTCCATAGGACTCTGCCTCTCTGAACCCAGCAGCTCTTCATAGAACTCTGCAACTCTGAACACAGCAGCTCTCCATAGAACTCTGCAACTCTGAACCCAGCAGCTCTCCATAGAACTCTGCCTCTCTGAACCCAGCAGCTCTCCATAGAACTCTGAACCCAGCAGCTCTCCATAGAACTCTGAACCCAGCAGCTCTCCATAGAACTCTGCCTCTCTGAACCCAGCAGCTCTCCATAGAACTCTGCAACTTGAACCCAGCAGCTCTCCATAGAATCCCCCTGCACCCAGCAGCTCTCCATAGAACTCTGCAACTCTGAACCCAGCAACTCTCCATAGAACTCTGCACCCAGCAGCTCTCCATAGAACTCTGCAACTCTGAACCCAGCAGCTCTCCATAGAACTCTGCCTCTCTGAACCCAGCAGCTCTCCATAGAACTCTGCCTCTCTGAACCCAGCAGCTCTCCATAGAACTCTGCAACTCTGAACACAGCTGCTCTCCATAGAACTCTGCAACTCTGAACCCAGCAGCTCTCCATAGAACTCTGCAACTCTGAACCCAGCAGCTCTCCATAGAACTCTGCCTCTCTGAACCCAGCAGCTCTCCTTAGAACTCTGCAACTCTGTACCCAACAGCTCTCCTTAGAACTCTGCCTCTCTGAACCCAGCAGCTCTGCATAGAACTCTGCAACTCTGAACCCAGCAGCTCTCCATAGAACTCTGCAACTCTGAACCCAGCAGCTCTACATAGAACTCTGCATCTCTGAACCCAGCAGCTCTCCATAGAATTCTGCAACTCTGAACCCAGCAGCTCTTCATAGAACTCTGCAACTCTGAACCCAGCAGCTCTCCATAGAACTCTACTTCTCTAAATGTATCACTGAACCCAGCAGCTCTCCATAGACATACTGCTAAGATGCTAAACCCTGCAGCCTTCCTCAGACTTAACACTTGAGGTCTTTGTAGGCTGAACGTTGCAGCTCTCTACAGTCTTAAAGGGAGGCTCGTAGCTTGAGTTCCCAGCGCACACAGCCTATTACAGCTCTGTGTGTTGGTTAAGCTGCGTTTTTTTATAAAACAAATAAAATCGTTTCAGAGCAAGTTGTATAGCAGCAAGGTGACTGATAACACAGTTTTGTCCTGTGAAAGTCGATATTATTGACACAAATTGCTGGTCAGTTACTATCAATGAGAGTCTCAGCTTTATAAAAGAGCTATTGCTGAAACATAAAAGGTATTTTAGTGAAGAATTTTATTAGGAGAAAAATTCCCAGGTCTGAGGCGAATATTTAAATTAATTATTGAATATGTAAAAAATGCTAGGTGACAGAACCACTTTTATGTAAACAGTTATTAATATTTTCTGCATGAGCTATAGTTAATTTAACTATTATGGAACTGGACACATTACTCTAGGTGAGATCTTACCGGGATCTATAAAGTGTTATCACTACCTCTCTATGTCCTCCTGGGATCTGCTCTATAGAACTGAACACATTACTCTAGCTGAGATCTTACCAGGGATCTATAAAGTGCTATCACTACCTCTCTATGTCCTCCTGGGATCTGCTCTATAGAACTGAACACAATACTCTAGGTGAGATCTTACCAGGGAACTATAAAGTGCTATCACTACCTCTCTATGTCCTCTTGGGATCTGCTCTATAGAACTGAACACAATATTCTAGGTGAGATCTTACCAGGGATCTATAAAGTACTATCACTACCTCTCTATGTCCTCCTGGGATCTGCTCTATAGAACTGAACACAATACTCTAGCTGAGATCTTACCAGGGATCTATAAAGTGCTATCACTACCTCTATATGTCCGCCTGGGATCTGCTCTATAGAACTGAACACAATACTCTAGGTGAGATCTTACCGGGGATCTATTAAGTACTATCGCTACCTCTCTATGTCCTCCTGGGATCTGCTCTTTAGAACTGAACACAATACTCTAGGTGAGATCTTACCGGGATCTATAAAGTGCTATCACTACCTCTCTATGTCCTCCTGGGATCTGCTCTATAGAACTGAACACATTACTCTAGCTGAGATCTTACCAGGGATCTATAAAGTGCTATCACTACCTCTCTATGTCCTCCTGGGATCTGCTCTATAGAACTGAACACATTACTCTAGCTGAGATCTTACCAGGGATCTATAAAGTGCTATCACTACCTCTCTATGTCCTCCTGGGATCTGCTCTATAGAACTGAACACAATACTCTAGCTGAGATCTTACCAGGGATCTATAAAGTGCTATCACTACCTCTATATGTCCGCCTGGGATCTGCTCTATAGAACTGAACACAATACTCTAGGTGAGATCTTACCGGGGATCTATTAAGTACTATCGCTACCTCTCTATGTCCTCCTGGGATCTGCTCTATAGAACTGAACACAATACTCTAGGTGAGATCTTACCGGAGATCTATAAAGTACTATCACTACCTCTCTATGTCCTGAGATCTGCTCTATAGAACTGAACACAATACTCTAGGTGAGATCTTACCGGGGATCTATAAAGTACTATCACTACCTCTCTATGTCCACCTGGGATCTGCTCTATAGAACTGAACACAATACTCTAGGTGAGATCTTACCGGGGATCTATAAAGTGCTATCACTACCTCTCTGTGTCCTCCTGGGATCTGCTCTATAGAACTGAACACAATACTCTAGGTGAGATCTTACCGGGGATCTATAAAGTACTATCACTACCTCTCTATGTCCTCCTGGGATCTGCTCTATAGAACTGAACACAATACTCTAGGTGAGATCTTACTGGGGATCTATAAAGTACTATCACTACCTCTCTATGTCCTCCTGGGATCTGCTCTATAGAACTGAACACAATACTCTAGGTGAGATCTTACCGGGATCTATAAAGTACTATCACTACCTCTCTATGTCCTGGGATCTGCTCTATAGAACTGAACACAATACTCTAGGTGAGATCTTACCAGGATCTCTAAAGTACTATCTCTACCTCTCAATGTCCTCCTGGGATCTGCTCTATAGAACTGAACACAATACTCTAGGTGAGGTTTTACCAGGATCTATAAAGTGCCATCACTACCTCTCTATGTCCTGAGATCTGCTCTATAGAACTGAACACAATACTCTAGGTGAGATCTTACCGGAGATCTATAAAGTACTATCACTACCTCTCTATGTCCTGGGATCTGCTCTATAGAACTGAACACAATACTCTAGGTGAGATCTTACCGGGGATCTCTAAAGTACTATCTCTACCTCTCAATGTCCTCCTGGGATCTGCTCTATAGAACTGAACACAATACTCTAAGTGAGCTCTTACCGGGGATCTATAAAGTACTATCACTACCTCTCTATGTCCTCCTGGGATCTGCTCTATAGAACCGAACACAATAGTCTAGGTGAGATCTTACCGGGGATCTATAGAGTACTATCACTACCTCTCTATGTCCTCCCGGGATCTACTCTATAGAACTGAACACAATACTCTAGGTGAGATCTTACCGGGATCTATAAAGTACTATCACTACCTCTCTATGTCCTCCTGGGATCTGCTCTATAAAACTGAACACAATACTCTAGGTGAGATCTTACCAGGGATCTATAAAGTACTATCACTACCTCTCTATGTCCTCCTGGGATCTGCTCTATAAAACTGAACACAATACTCTAGATGAGATCTTACCAGGGATCTATAAAGTGCTATCACTACCTCTCTATATCCTGCTGGGATCTGCTTTATAGAACTGAACACAATACTCTATGTGAGATCTTACCGGGATCTATAAAGTGCTATCACTACCTCTCTATGTCCTCCTGGGATCTGCTCTATAAAACTGAACACAATACTCTAGGTGAGATCTTACCAGGGATCTATAAAGTACTATCACTACCTCTCTATATCCTGCTGGGATCTGCTCTAGAGAACTGAACACAATACTCTAGGTGAGATCTTACCGGGGATCTATAAAGTGTTATCACTACCTCTCTATATCCTCCTGGGATCTGCTCTATAGAACTGAACACAATATTCTAGGTGAGATCTTACCGGGATCTATAAAGTACTATTAACTTGTATATCTATAGTATATCTGTAGAAAATGACTCTCCAGTTCCCATGTGTTTTTAGGTCTAGCTGCCTATACGCTTTCTTTGTGTGGACATGTTATGGCAAGATAGCTGCCCAAGTGGTCTGGTAGTTAGAGGGTTACTGCGTATTAAGGGATCCATTGTGAGACAGTGTAAAAGCCTTTCCTTGGAATGCCTGCAATTCCTTTTGAGGGGGTCCTGGGATGCCGGCCCATTGTTCCCCGAGGCACCGGGAATTCCATCTATGAAGCTGTGACCTTTCATGTAATGTGTGAGAGTGGGCAGCGCGGTGCCCGACGTGGGCGGCTGGTATGGGCAATGCACCGTGCCCTGCACGGACTTACCAGCTTGCCACAGATCTTTGTAGTAACTATTTCACTCTTACCTTGTCTGGTTTTTAGCAGCACTCACGGCCTGGCAATCCATGGCTTTTTATTACATTATCCATCTTATTATATTTAAATGTAATTGTTTGGGGACTGTTCATCTGCCTCCCCCCTCACCCCCTTCATGATTTCTATGCCCGTGTTTATGTTGTTTTTCCATAAATTAATAGGTAAAACTGAATTCATTCTTTCATGGCAAGTCGTTACCATGACATTATTATTATTATTATTATTATTATTATTATGTACAAAGCAAATATTTTATCATCGGCCAGTAACAGAGGGACTAAAGAAGAAAATGCCCAAAGTGCTAATTGTAAAAAATATTTTAAAAAAATTAAATAACTGACCCTTTATGTCACCAAAACTTTGCAAACATCCTGAGAGTTTGGTGCTTTTTATAACATCTATTATTATTCAGCTGCCGATTTAGTTAATTACGAGAACCTGCGCTGAGTCCCACTGGGAGGAAGGCACTATTTAAATACTGGTTATTATTATTATATTGAAAGAATGGGAAGAACATTTTATGTCGGTTATAGGTAAATCAAAATGTGGTAAAATAGCCCTGTTTCAGCAGACGTCAGCAATAATTCCACACAGGGGGCCAACTTATCCACCCCAGAGTCGTATCTTATCATTCCTGCTGTCAAATTCAGGCTCAGATCCCATTCTATGCCCTCGTGTTTAACCCTTTGAGTTCCCCAAGAAGTGTTTCTGGAAGGGCTACATGTGAAACCATTGAGCATGTCGGATGCCTGTTGGAGATAGCAATCTGTGATGAGCAGTTACTGTGCCCTGCAGCGTTCACTTGGCATTGTCGTTGTTCAATCATACGGTTGTTATTTAGACTTTAAGTACCTTGTGAATAAAAACAGCCATGTGTGCTTTCCAGAGGGGGTGGGGGGGGGGGGCAGTGACCCATCTGAACCTTTTTAAATGTGGATCAGGGCCCTTCCCCGAAATGTTCTTCATCTTTGAACTTATTTAAGCCGTTTCACCGCAGAGTGAGTGGGGCAGGTGTTGGCGTGAATCTTCCATATGTTTAAAGTCATCCAGCTTGGCTTTCCTAAAATAGATATCTGGGGGTCCACGGGGGAGAGGGGACACTCGGGAGGGTCTGCCTCAGCTTTCTGAAACAAATTCTTTTTAAATAATAAAATCTCCAGCACAGTGAGTGACATGTAAACCTCCGACGTCTTCGGCATTTGTGTAAATAAAGGCGCTATTTCTAGCCATAAACACAAGCCGGTTTAATTCGTTACAGGACAGGAGCGCAGTCTGAACGCAGGAGTGGTTGCGTGGATACGATAAATCGTTCAATAAAATGACGCAAATATAGACGCAGTATAAGAATTTAGACTGGAAAAGAAAGTATCAAAGAAACAAACAAGTTCTATTTTTTTTTATTTGCAGTAAGATTTACTAAAGGGTGAATTTTTGGTAAGGATTTCAACCCAAAAACAATAATTGCAATTTTGAGCCTTCACTGAATTTGGATCAATTCCCAACTAAAAAAAAATCAAACTTTGAGCTGAATGACTGAAATGAGGTGGGACAGGGCTAACTCAGTAATTCCTTCTTAAACAAAGAATTTCTTAGGCTGGCTCCAACAGAAATTATTAGATTGGATGGCTGTATTACCTGGCAGCCAGCAAAGTGCTAAAATATTCATTTAAAAACAGGGGACCCATAAAAACGAGGAGCGAATCGGGGCCTTTGTTTTCCTTCACCTTTTATAATGGGGATTTACAACCTTTGCATCTTAGCTGAAAGAAAGTGGGATTGGCTGGGCTGGTTCAGCCGGTCACTTTGTGCTGCCTGTTTCATTGTGTCGATCCTTTTTAACCCTTCACTTCCCTGGCTATCTCCCCTCCCCATTTTGTCTTTTTTTTTTATCAATGTACTATTTGTGTTACTTGCTTATCCAACCAGCTAACGGTGTTATTGAATTATTTATGCTTGTAGAAAAACAAAACCACATATAAGTTGGTCGACATGAAATCTCATGCAATCAAATTCCTTTTAGTAAATATACGAATGACAGTTTCAGTTTATTTCCCCCAATCTGTTTTGAATCTGGACTTTGCGTGTAGGTTTTGAATCTGCGAGGGACGATTTGCCGGTGGCCAGGCTGGTAAAAGGGGGCATTTTATTAGATCCCTGGGATTAAATGGCAGGATGTTTGGAGATCGTTGTGTTTAGTTTTATACAATTAATCGATAAACGCAATGTGAAGTATGTGGCCCAACGCCAGGTTTTCCAATGGTCGATGTTCCTGATATTTTCTCTCTTGCTACACGTAGGATTGTTTTAATTGTTTTTCTTTTCCTGTTTATCCTCAGGAGCAGAGGAAGCAGAATTGGAAAGACCTGTGTCCGGGAAAACATTGGGACGCTCTGTAAGTAGAAATATCCAGCCGCAGAGAGGAACCAGTAATACAATGCTTGTCCCTTTAAACCTGCGCACACCACTCTGTGTTTAAAGTTTAGAGATTTATCCTAAAACTATTGTTATGAATCTCAGCTCCTGTAAAGTGCATGTTTGGTGACTTGTAGCGCAGTCTTTATAATGTAATGTCTGATTCACACACATTGCTATATAATGTAATGTCCGATACACACACATTGCTATATAATGTAATGTCTGATACACACACACTGCTATATAATATAATGTCTGATACACACACACTGCTATATAATGTAATGTCTGATACACACACATTGCTATATAATATAATGTCTGATTCACACACACTGCTATATAATGTAATGTCTGATTCACACACATTGCTATATAATATAATGTCTGATTCACACACACTGCTATATAATGTAATGTCTGATACACACACACTGCTATATAATGTAATGTCTGATACACACACACTGCTATATAATGTAATGTCTGATACACACACACTGCTATATAATGTAATGTCTGATACACACACACTGCTATATAATGTAATGTCTGATTCACACACATTGCTATATAATGTAATGTCTGATACACACACACTGCTATATAATGTAATGTCTGATTCACACACATTGCTATATAATATAATGTCTGATTCACACACACTGCTATATAATGTAATGTCTGATACACACACACTGCTATATAATGTAATGTCTGATACACACACACTGCTATATAATGTAATGTCTGATACACACACACTGCTATATAATGTAATGTCTGATACACACACACTGCTATATAATGTAATGTCTGATTCACACACACTGCTATATAATGTAATGTCTGATTCACACACATTGCTATATAATGTAATGTCTGATACACACACACTGCTATATAATGTAATGTCTGATTCACACACATTGCTATATAATGTAATGTCTGATTCACACACACTGCTATATAATGTAATGTCTGATTAACACACATTGCTATATAATGTAATGTCTGATTCTTCTAATACTGGTGAGTTACCCCAGGTTAGTAGTTGAGCTCAGTATTAGAGAGTGGTTCCTGTCGTTTAATCAGACTCTTATTTAAACGTTTATTTATTTTTATTTACAGGCAGAAAAAGTAAAAGATAAGTTTAGTCCCCTGAAGCAAAGGTCTCCCCCCGCTGGCCGCCCCCATCTGTCCCCAGAGGAAGTCAAAGACTCGGACCAAGCGGTGAGAATGAGTGCGAGCTCCGTCTAATTCATGGGTAGGGGGGGGGGGGATTATCCATGTACAATGGGTATCAGCCTATTCCTGGGCATCTAGAACAGAGGGGTCATTCCCATTCACAAAACGTTTTCAGAAATGTGCATTGAGCGCTTTAGCTGATGATTTTAGCCTATCAGATTCCTGAATCAAGTCTCGGACTGCGTTGAAACGAGATGCAGAGGGAGTGGGTGCTGGATTCAACACTTTGTAGTTAAACCATTTATTAACCATTTAAACTCTTGATGTAAATCGGTGCCCAGGAACCTACTCGCACCATAACAACGTCATGTAGCAACCATGGGGATTTTTCAAGCAGGATTTAACAATTAGGGGATTTAACAATTAAGAGAATGTAGTTTTTGTGTATATATCCTGCCCCTGCAATATGTCTGCCTTTTAGGAGTTAAATCACTTTATAGTTTAAACAGCCCTAGCTACACCTCCCCTGGCTGAGACTCACACATCCTCCCTGCACACTTCCTGAAAAATAGTCTAGTTTTTAGCTTCCCTTATTGCACATTGTGTTTAATTTAGAATTTATCTCCTGCTCTGTTAATAGCCTGCAGGATCCTCATGTTTGTGATTAAAGCTCATCAGGAGATATGAACTTCTAAAGTAAACACAATGTGCTGTCAGATCTGATTGAAAATTAAACCATTTTGTATTCATGCAAGCTGTGTCAGTCACAGCCAGGGGAGATGTGGCTATGGCTTCATAAATAGAAACAAGGTGATTTAACTCCTAAATGACAGAGAATTGAGCAGTGAGACTACAGATACATGATCTATACACTAAATACACTCAGTTACACTAACAGCAATACGAAAATGCTTAATTTGGCTAAAGCTGTCTTTGTGCGTAGAGTGTCCCTTCAACAATTGGGATATAACAACAGGGAGTTTAACTCTTTCATTGGCAGAGAGAGAACAGTCACGTGTTTTTAACCATTCCACAGGAAAATGGGATGTAATCTTATCATGAGCAGAACCACCAGTAAAAGTTAACCCTTTACGTGCAAATGAAGAACTGATAGGACACCTTAACCTTTTTGGAAAACACCAATGGACATTTAACCGTTTCATGCCCAGAAGGCAGCAGTCAGGGAATTTAACCTTTTCACAAGCAGAGGAGTTTAACCAGCCAAAAGTAAAAAGGATGTGGCAAACTGTCAGAGGGCCAGCTTGGAAACAATCTTGGATTATGTAACGTTTTAGTCTAAATTTAGCAAATGGTTCCTAACGCCTCAATTCACTGTTTAGTAAATCGATCCCCTAAATCTCCAAATTAGGAAAATACTGACAGCCCTGAGTTTACTGTAAGTAGTTTCAAATAAGAAAGTTTCTATGATTCATGAATTGTCAATATGTTCTGTTTTGTTGTGAAATTTACCTTATCACGGCCCAATCTGCAGGCGATTTGAAGTGAGGGGATCCTGACAGAATTCCTGTGTTACTGTATTCACACTGTATCAGTTCCATGATACGAGGATGGGTTACAGAGGAAGCTGCTACATTATAGCTCAGTTAGCTAAGGAAGTTAACCACCGCTGCTTTTTAAAAAAAATAAAAGAATTTTTAAATCTATTTTTTATTGAGACATTTGTTATATGGGGTATAGAACAAAAACAAGGGGATGTACATTTTTTACAGCTTAGGGTTACGTTAACACAGTGCAACATCTCCTGTGAGTAACTGTCTCATTTTTATGTTATTCAAGCTGACAAACAAGAGTGGCATAATATTACATAGACGTGGCATGCATAACAATTACACATTTTTCGTGAAGGTATAAGAGTCAAGTATAGATTTCTGTATGCTTAAATAAATTTAACCACCAGGGGGGCAGAAGAGCGCTAGGTTTTCCGAATTGGCCTCACATGCAAGCTCAGGCATTGTAAAGCTTCATAATTGCTTTCTATGGGGAGCTACAGAAGGAGAGTCAGCTGCAGTATACACATAGCGTTTGTTAAAGATAAGGTGTTTAAACACAGGGTATGCAGTAGTCTGCAACTACTTTGGGCATATAGGGGTAGCTACCACTTGATCATCCCTGCCTCAGTGTCCTTGCTGTGTTCAGGTCCCTTGCAATTTGTTTGCCAGGGATGTGGCTAGTCTCTGGTATCTGCTAGTGGCAGCCTCCAGTATATGAGAGAGGAAGCTTGTGACTCGAGTCCGTTGCACTTCTGTGCTTATTCACGGTTAGAGTCCCGATTGAGTTCCCTCAGTTCCACTACCGTTGACCATGTGAGATGTTGCCTCAGGTATTGCAGGTGTGAGCCTTGCTTACATGCTGAACGTTTCCTTCTTAGAGTTGTCTGGCGTACGGCAAGAGTGTGTGTCTGCGGGCTGCTTGTTCTCCCGCTGGTGATGGATGCGGCAGCCATTTTGTTTTTTGCCATGCGGTCCCTGGTTGCTCAGTTTGTCGCTCAGGCTTCATAGGTGGTCGCTGCTTCCCCGGTGGGGTCCGGGATAACCCCCCCCCAGCACACGCGGGGGGTGAACGGGGCCCTCGCTAAGAGTGTGGGAGGTCCCGCCGGACTAAGCACGGGAGACCGGCCGCATCTCCCGCCAGAGCCTCACGACAGGCCGCAATCCCAGACGTCCAGCAGTCATCCTCGCCGGCAGGACGGGGTCGTTATTCACTCTGAAAGTTGTGTTTAGGTTCCCCCTCGCCTTCTTATAGCTGCGGTACGATTATTCAGGAGAGCTAAGGTTGTTTTGAGCTGGATATTGGGGATTCATAGAGGAGCTCAGGTGCCCCACGTCCAGCCGGCGCGGCGGTCAGGACTATAGGGAGGATGCTTTAATACCTTCAATAAAAATCAGCACCACAAAAACCGTATGATGGCACGCTGATCTTCTCTCATGCAAATCACAAGTGGGGCAGCCATTTTTTTTTTGCACCGCACTTACAAATGAACTGACGTAACACATTCACAATGGAGCCGCAGTGACTGGGGAGACAGTAACCAGCTAACTGAAATTTTAATATAACAGGAGTGCGGATAAGTTTTGACTGACCCTCGTAAAACAAATTTCTTCAGCATTTTATTGAAACCGATTTTAAGATATTCTTTATTGACGGCTTTGAATAGCCACCTTTTGTAGTTATTTCCCTCTGTGTTGATAGGGGTCATGCTGTTTAAAGTGATTTCTGCGAATTAAACCAGTGATTTGGCATGTTTCTTACATTCAGGCACAGAAAGAAAAGTTGCACGCAGAATTGAAGAAAGTTCTGCAGCAGAAAGTACAGAGAGAAACCTGCGGAGAGACCGACGCCAGGATGGAAACTCACATCAACATCACAGAGGTAGTAGCGGTGTGTCTCACGGGGTGATCATTGGAATTATTGTCCCTTTGAACAATGGAACTGAAGGATATATTTCAGATTGCCAGGCATTGTACAAGTAAAATTATACTTATCACAAATTCTCTGCACCGTGTTATGAAATTGTGGCCCTTTTCTCATCTTATAACACCCCAAAGCTAATTTCATCTCATTTCATGGTTTAAAAACATGGCAGGAAGACCACGAAGACTAACCATCAGTTTAGAAACATGGTCTGATCCAAGGTGTATGTATATGGCTGAAGGATTCGGTCATATACTAAAGATAGGGATGAAGATTTTTTTCACATATACTTCATTAAAACTAAACAAAAAAAATCTATTTTCTTCCAATATTTGATGAAAGGATTATTTAAAAAAAAAAATAGTTTTGAGTAAGATGTGAAGCCCCTTGGCTAGCCGAGCGTAGGTAAATCACACCATTAAGGGCCCAGTCTGCCCCACAAAATAACCTTCAAATGCCACTATTCAATGATTCTACCTCTTTGTGATTAACGGTCTTATAATTGAATCTATGTACCTTTATAACTCTATAATAACTCGTATGACTGCCTGAGAATGCCTCCGTTATGTTATTGTTATGTTACGTTACACTATACATTTTACCTTAAAGATTATCATTTGGTTGTTTATTTTGAATTGCTATGGTGACCAAAACTATCAATAAAAGTGATAAAAACAAATAAAAATTTTGAGGTAACATTTGTCCTTTAAGTGAAGTTTGCACACTTACAGTGTTTTTCAACAAATGTCATTGAGCATCTGATATAGACAGAGACACACAATTTAAGATGGTAATTAGGAGAGTGGCTGAGACACTGAAGCGATTGGATGGGTGACACATTTAGATCCTAAAAAATGTGCATTATATGTCTGCTCAACAGGAAAAACTGAAAGCCTCTGAGATGGTGGAAGTGATAGTAGAGACTGAACCCCAAAGTGGCATGAGTGGCATCAGTATCTCTGGAGGAGGTAAAGAAGGACTTTTCATCTCAGACCTCCTAAAAGACTCTCCCGCTGCCAAAACCTTGCCTCTTTTAGAAGGTAAGACCAGTCACGGTTGGGCTTTTTGGCCATGTAGGCACCTAGCTGTCGGCAGCCCTCACCCTCAACAATGTCCCGTCCTCTTTCCAATAGGTGACCAGATCCTGAGCGCCCGTGTCTTTTTCGAAAATGTGAAGTATGAAGATGCTCTGAGAATCCTGCAGTGTGCTGAACAATACAAAGTCTCCTTCTGCCTAAAAAGGACCGTGCCATCAGCCGATGTCACAGTGTCACCAACTTCTGGGAGTGTGGAGGTCAAGGGTCCAAAGGCAAAAATGCCTAAAATGGTAAATCCCATTTATATCAATTGCTTTACAAAGTATACATTTCCTTTATTCTCTACTTTTATATTCCATCTTTTTGTTAATGTACTTTTAGTTTAGTGGTTTACACAGAATTCATGGACTTATGTACAAACTTTGCGATCTTTCAGCAGGAATTATTAATATTATACTTTATTTATAAAGCACCAACACATTCCGCAGCGCTGTAGATGGGCACAATTGGTACAAATTATAAGGCAAAGGAACAATACATGTGAGACAATACAAAATTTGGCACAGAGTCGGAGTTGAGGGCACTTTTCCTGTGGGAACTTACAATCTAGATGGATAGGACAGTTGAGAAACAGGAGGCGTGCACTGCAAGAGTGAGTTGAGAACATTTATTGGGTAAGTGGAATGCGTTAGTTACTGAGTTTAGTGGTAGGCTTCTCTGAATACAAATGTCTTTAGGGAGCGCTTAACGAAAGGCAAACTATGGGAAAGTCTGATATCTTGGGGAGAGTGCGTTTCAGAGTGTTGGTGTCCTGTGAGAGAAGTCCTGTAGCCTAGCATGGGTAGAGGTGATAAGAGAAGATGCAAGGAGCATGTCATTGTTAGGGCTGGAGGATATTTGTGGATTAGTGATGACAGGTAATGGAAAGTGGCGTTAGTAAAGGCTTTTTGGGTCAGGGTGTCATCCAACTTTAGAACTTATACCCACAGCTGTTCCCAGTGTTATAACTAGTGTTATACAGTTTTCCATAATGATGAGGTCAAATGACTGAACAATTTACTAATGAGACATGTCTTTATATGTCTTTTCAGACCGTTAAAAGCCTTACGCCGGTAAAGAAGAAAAAGAAGAAGGTTCCAAGTCAAGTAAAGGTTTCAGAAGAAGGTTCCATGGAAGCTTTGAAAGGGTCTGAAATATCCGTGGGCAGCATGGAAATTCCACCTGTAGACGTTGAATTCTCCTTTCCCAAATTCTCCAAGCTTTTAAAAACGAAATCTGTGACTGAGACCAGCACTGTAACCAAGACAACTGAGGTTACCACAAAAGCTTCCAATGGGGAACAAAAATGGGCAAAAATGAAGTTTCCTCGTCTAAGAGTCAAAGAAGCAGCAGCAGGAGCTGTTTCTGTGGAAGTCCCTGAAATCAAGACATCATTACCAAAAGGCAGTCCTGTTACAGAAGAAAAGGATAAAGCTGACTCCAAGTTTGGAATCTCTGTTCCTAAAATTAAAAAACCTAAGGTAGAAGCCACAGTGTCAAAACCAGAAGTTGAACTTTCTGTTCCAAAGTTGGAGATTGAAACCAAAACCCCACAAGTTGAACTTGATATACCTCTGCCAACAATGAAGACTGATACACAAGAGATATCAACAACAGAAAGTATTAAAATGGCTATGATGAATGCTTCAGCCAAAATTCCAGATGTGGAAATTAAAGTTCCATCTTCCCACATTGAGGTGGAGGCACCAGATATAAAAATTAGCACACCCCATGTGTCAACAGTTGGAATTTGCACATCAGTTTGTGATAAGAAATCAGACATCACTGTTGAAGGAAAACCCAAAACCGAGATTACATTTCCCACTGTGGAAATTGCCCCACCTAAACTTGACATGGACTTGAGCCTAGCAAAACCTGAAGGTGTGGTTGTAGATGAGCCAACTGGTGGTGCTGTGAAAGGTTTCCAAATCAAACTGCCAACGTTTGGCAAGTCTGCAAAAACCTCCACTGCTGAGATGGAAGTTTCTCCCCCCAAAATAAAAAAAGATATTGAGGTTAAAGCATTTGAAGATAGGTTTAAAATGCCTTCTATAAAAACTCCAGAAATTGGAATTTCTTTCCCCACAGGCAAACTGGAAGGCGATAGTCCTGATGGAAAACAAAAATTGTCCATGAAAATGCCATCCTTGGATGTTTCTGCTCCTAAAGTTGATATTTCTTTAGCCAAGGCAAACTTAGATTTAGATATCTCTGGAGAAACTGAAATTCCAGATGTAACATTGAAGATGCCTAAAGCCAGTCCTCCTAAAATTGGAATGAAAGTTAAAGACGCCTATGCAGACTCTATGAAGATTAAAGGTGACATCCCACAGGTGGACTTGAAACATGATCAGATTGAAGCTGAACTCTCAGTTGGAATTCCAGATGTGACTTTCAAGCTGCCTAAAGTAGGCCTTTCCATACCTGGAGAAAAGATCGAAATGCATGATGAAGTCACAACAGGAAAGCTGGAAAGTGAGGGGCAGGATTTCAAACTGAGAGGGCCTAAAATTAAATTACCGAGTTTTGTACTTTCACCGTCCAAAGATAAGCCTGATATACCACACCCTGAATTGGACATTTCAGACAAAGAATCTAAATTACAGTCTGAGGGTAAAGTAGCATTTTCATCGATAAAGGTGCCATCACTTGCTATTTCATTGCCAAAAGTACCAGACATTCAACCAGGGAAACTGGAAGTCACTTTACCCACAACCAAAGCAGATATCAAAGCACCAGACTTGGAAGGTGCCAGTAAGTATGACCTGAAGTTGAAAATGCCCAAAGTATCTTTACCCCAGTTGGAGGTGTCTACAAAAGTTGAAAAACCTCAAGTATCACCCCCAAAAATTGGTATTCATATGCCAAAGATAGAGTCAAAAGTTAAAGAAGGGGACCTGACAGAGAAGGGGGATAAATTCACTCTTCCAAAACTAGATATTTCAGTTCCCAAGATAAAACCCGCTGAAGTTGACATAACCCCATCAAAAGCAGATTTTGACATTTCTGTAGAGAAGCCAAAAATAGGACTGAAGGCTCCAAAAGTGGGATCTGATGCAATTGCCTTTGATGGGGAGATTGGGGATTCAAAATTGGGCTTTCCATCTGTCAAAATACCATCACTTGAGATAGACACACCAAAGTTTGACATTGATTTAAATTTGCAGAAAGTCAAACTGGAGGGGTCAGACGTTCTTATTGAACAACCAGACAGCAACGTGCAGATGCCAAAAATTACTTTCCCTAAGCTTACTGATGTGACCAAAGACATGTCTGTTGAAATTAATGTTCCAAAGATCACTAGTGACATCTCTTTACCAAGAGCTAGCACAGAAATGAAGAGACCTGAATTTGGAGGTGTGGATCATGTTGACAGAGGAGCAAAGATAAGCCTGCCAAAAATTGAGATAGGATTAGGAAAGCCCTCGGATGAGGAAACATCTGACATTAAGCTCCCAAAAGTGAAACTAGAAGGGCCAGATGTAGAGGGCATAGAAGCTAAACTGAAACTACCATCCATGAAGATGCCCTCCGTTGCCATTACAGCACCAAAGGTACCAGATGTTGACATTGATGCAAGTTTGCCAAAGGTTGGCATAGAAGGATTAAGCAAAGAAGAAGTGACAGGAGAATTGGCCACTGATAGTGAGATTAAATTCAAAGCATCAAAGTTTTCTCTCCGCAAACTTGGGATTTCTGGGCCCAAATTTAAAAAAGGTGGGGAGGCAGATATTAAAACATCTCCTCAGGATGGAGAAAGAGAAATCTCAGTTAAGTCTCCAAAGATGAAAATGCCAAAATTTGGAATTACCTTCCCCAAATCAAAGCAAGATGCTGATGTGGCCATTTCTAAACCAGCTCTAGAAATGGATACAAAAACAAAGAAGGCAAAGGCAGCAGTATCAGTTGGTCAAATTGATGCCCATTCTGAAGGGAAGGTAAAGCTTCCGTCGGTCACACTTCCCACGGTAGATATCTCAGCACCAAAATTAGAAGTAGATATTGCAATTCCAAAAGGAGAAACTTCTCACACTGAGCATAAACCTTCCGATATCAGTATTGACATACCAGAAGTGAAACTCAACCTGCCGAAATTTTCAATGCCAAAATTTGGAAGCAAGAGCAAAGGAAGTGATGTTGATGTGGAGATGGAAAGCACCAAATTACACGGCAAAGTTGCTACAGCTAAATTGTCTGGTGGTACAGATACTTCCTCAGATGGAGGCAGCTCCAATGGAAAGGGAAAGGGGAAAATGAAAATGCCTGCAATAAAAATGCCTTCATTTGGAATTTCAAAAAAAGAAGCAGATGTTTCTGACATCAAACTGGATGTCAGCCCTCCTGAAGTTAAACTAAAGAAAGCAAAAGAAGCTGTAAAAGAAACCAAAGTGGAGGTAGATAGCAAAGAAAGTGATGGAAAAACCTCTTTCATAAAAATGCCCACCTTTAAAATGTCACCACCCAAAGTCAAAACACCTGATTCAGAAATTGCTGTAAAAGGTTCTAAAGAAGACCTTCACTTACCTGATATTCAAGTCAAAGTTCCCCAAGTTGAATTGCCTTCTTTTGGGATAAAAAGTGAGAAATCAGCAGATGTCACTTTGCCAAAAGCAGAAGCAAAATTATCAGGAGGGATCAGAGGCCTTGATATTGGTGAAAAAATAAGAATACCATCACTTGGAAACTCCACACTACAGGAAGTGCCATCATTGCAGATTTCTGTCCCGTGTATTAAACCTGAGCCTTGTATCTCTTCACCAAAGGCGGAAGTGGATGTTTCTGATGCAGATATCAAAGCATATGAAGGAGACTTAAAAATACCTAAACTTCCATCAGTCTCTGTTCCAAGTCTGGAACTAGATATCGGTTTAGCCAAACCCACCTCAGAAGTTGAATTTGCCTTAGAAAAGTCAGACATGAAATTGAAGATGCCAAAAGTCGAACTGCCAAACTTTGGAGAATATGGCCGAACTGTTGATGCCAAAGTGGACACTGAAGTCAGTAAATATAAAACCGGTGAAGCAGAAGCAAAGCTCAAGGGATCTAAAATAAAAATGCCTCACTTTGATATTTCTTTGTCAAGAGGCAAATCAGATGAAGAAGGCATACCATTTATTGAAGGAGAGTTGAAGATGCATGGAACAGATCTAGAGACATCCACATCAGAGGGAAAGTTTAGTATGCCATCTGTAGAGTTGCCCAAAATATCGACTCCCAAAATTAGAGCTCCAGAACTGGACCTTGAAGTCAGCCTTAGCAAGGATGGTTCAAAAACAGGAGACCACGCAAAGACACATGGAGCTGATGTAGCCCTCCCTGATGTTGGACTTCCTGATTTAAAATTAAAAATGCCAAAAATAAAATTACCTAAATTTGGTGGCTCCAATTCAGGTGTTGATGAAGAAACCACCAAATTGGATGTTAAGGCTGTCAAAACTGAAGAGACTGAAGATTCAGGGAAAATGGGCTTCAAAATAAAAATGCCTAAGCTTTATGTGGGCCCTCTGAAAGGCAGGGATGATGGCTCTGTGGAAATGGAAGGTGACCACAAAAAGACAGTAAACGATGTTGCAAAGACTTCAGATCATGAGGATTCTGAAAACAGCAGAAGGTTTAAGATCAAGATGCCCTCATTTGGAATTTCGAAAGAAGGCACTGGTGCTGCAACAGAATTCTTGCATCCAACCGAAGAAGGAGGTGAACTGAAATTTAAAATGCCTAAAGTCTCCATTCCTGATGTTGGATTTTCAGGAAGTGAAACTGAAGGTGACATTTCTTTGGAAAGTGGCCAGGCCAAGGCTCTAAGTGCAGATTCCAAGGTTAAAGCCCCCAAATCATCCAGTCTTGAGAATTTAGAAATAGATGTGGGTCTCAAGATGCCCAAAATCAAGATGCCAACAATTGGCATGCCAGGTTGGAAGTCAGATGATGATATGAACGTTTCTCTGGAAGAAGATTTAGAAGGAAGGAAATCTGCCTTCAAGATGCCAGATGTGGAAATATCCACTCCAAAGATCAAAGCACATGCTGAATATAATGTGGATGGAGCAAAACTAGAAGACAGTTGGTCAAAGGAGATGGAGACAGAATTGATTAGTACCAAAACCAGCAAAGCCAAAGAAGAAAGCAAAGATCATGGTACAACAGAGGAAGAATCTGGGAAGAAATACAAAGTAAAGCTACCCAAGTTTGGAATAAGCTTGCCAAAACCTATTCCAGGTGATGTGGAACTAACAACACCAAAAATAAAATCGAGTGTCAAACAAGCAGAAATCAATATAAAGACTCCAAGTTCTGACCATGAATCAGACCAGCACGAAGGAAAGAAAAGCCGAAGAAATATTTTTTCACTAGGAAAGAACAAGGAGCGAAATGCAGCTCTTTTAACATCAGATGCAGATATCACCTTAGAAGGCGAAGGCCCAGAACTGAAGATCAAGATGCCAAAAATAAAGATGAAGCCATCCTTTGGAAGAGGTAAAACCAAAGGGGCAGAAGTAAATGGGGAGTTGGATGCTTCTGCTAGTGGAGAGACTGATGCAGAATTGAGTCCTGAGGGCAAGTCCTCAAAGATAAAGTTCCCCAAGCTAGGATTTTCGTCTTCTAAAGGAAATGCAGGGGATGTTAATGTTAATGGCACAAGTTCATCTGGCCGCCCAAATGATGACCAGGAGGTGAATGGATCGCAGGACAGTGTAGCAAAAATGGGAAAACTCAAAATGCCCAAGCTGGAAATTTCCACTCCACACAAGGGCAAAGAATCTGATTTGGAAATGAATTTAAAGTTGGTCAAGGGTGAGGACCAAGATTACAAAGAGGAAAGTCACGAAAGCTCCTTTACATCTAAATTTAAGTCCTTTTCAGGCTTTAAGAAGAAAGAAAAGGGTGAGGAACACCTTAGTAGTTCTCCTGCCAAAACAGATGTGGAAACCAAGGGGGAAGGAGATGGAAAATCAGGGAGGTCTAAAATTTCTCTGGGTTTTCTGTCAAGTAAATCCAAAGGGGAATATACAGTGGACAATAGCGGGATTGAGAAGGACACTGAAGGGGAAAGTAGTAAAGAAAAAAAATATAAAATACCCAAATTATCTCTCAGTCCCAAACCAGAGACGGAGATATCAACACAGACAAGTGAAATCACACAGGAGGGTTACCAAGAAGGGTTCACAATTGGCATGCCGAAGGTGGGATTCACAACCCACCATGAGGAACATACAGTAGAAGAAAAGGTTGCTGGAGGCTTCTTGAAAATCACAACGACAAAGCAAATCAAGACAGAGACTGTAACAGAAAAAACACTGTCCATATAGATGAGACAACTGACTACTCAGTCAAGAACTTTTATTGCAACAGTGCTAATTTGTTACAGGCTGTGGACGCAGCCTTAAATATCTGCTCTTACTCTTTCTCTACCTTTAATTTTCAAAGACTTGGAAAAAGTCAAAAGAGAGGTGATACTTTTTTTTTTCTGTGTGTGTTTGCGAGTAGCCTTTATTTATTTAAAACAAGCTGCTCCGCATATCGTACATGTGGACATGGGGGGATTAGACTGGGAGGGTGGAAGTATCTTTTGGGTTGGTGAGACCTTAGCATGAGCTTTGCTTCCAAGTTCTTGATGAAATTCTCAACGCACCAAATCAGATTTTACAATGTAAAAATCAAACACGGAAAGCCTTTTATGGAGTCAGAGGGAAGTCTGATATGCGTATTCACTTTAAAAACTGTAAATATCAAATGCAAACATGTCCCATTTTACTGTAGGAAAGTGATTGGGTTGGAAATGTGATAATGGAGGTCAGAAGGTTCAAAATAGACAAAAGAGAAAAAAACATCCTCTGTTCAAGAAGAACACCGATTGATGACTGATCACCTGAAAGAAACAGGACAAGACATTTCTTTATCATCTTCCCTCTTGTTGTGTTATTTACTAGAGTGAGAATTGAAAGTGAATTAATTTCACATTTAAAGTCAGAGTAACCAAACTGAAAAATGCATAGCTGACTTAGAGAATGTTTTTAGTTAAGCAAATTTACCTTTAAATTTGAAATCCACTTTGAATTCTCACCTTAGTGAAAAGCCCGGTAAGTTTCTTTGATGATCGTCTTCTAAGCTGAACTTGATCGAGGTCCTGGCCATGGTGGTCCACCACACACTTCAACCATGATTGTTCTAGGACAGATGGAGACTAAATATTTTGCCCTCATTTATTCAGAAATAAAGCCATATTATGCACACTGCTGTAACCACCACAACTACCTAACCAAGAACAGGCAGTCTGTTAGACCACATATACAGTGTCCTTGTCAGTTGACCATGACAATCGAGAACCATTTATTTAGGGGATGATTAAATACTAATGGGTCAGCTGTTATGTTTTACTTGTGAATTTACTTACTGGCAATCCTCTAGAACCCAAAATGTGGGCAATTCACTAAAAATCAGACATTTTAAGCGAAACTTAAGATTCTAATAATGTATTGTGAAACTTGTGAGCTAACACTTACTGCGGTGCTCAATAACAGCTTGTAGGTTGTAAACTGACGTAAAGAGGGTTACGTACTCATTGTTTATCCGTGGGTACAAGATCTGTTTAAATCATCTCAACACACTCTGCTGAAACAGCATGAATTATATTAGCAATGAGCAATATTAATCTGGATGTATAGCTTTTATCTGACACCTGTTGTATTTTTTTAAATTTTTATTTATAATGATATATTTTATGATATTAACACTTTCAGAGCCAGGACAGAAAGTGTCCATTATTCTATTCTACCAGTAAAATTACGCAGCATTAATGCTCATAAACCAGAAAAAAAAAGCCTTGTAACCTCTTTAAAGAGCCATTCCAATGTGCGGCACCATTTAGCCATACTTCTGTGCGCAGTGTCAGACGCCATCGCGCAAGTAAAACTTCTTTAAAACCATCGGGTTTTTGATTATCAATACATGTTTTCAATCCACTTTATTTAAAGCTACAATTTCCTGATTTAGTGCTTCTCCTGGGCTAAACCCTCTGGAGATCTGTAAAATTATATTTTTTTAACACACGTCTATTGTAAATGTTTTTCCCAAAGTAAATCCGGGCAGCAGGAGCACCTGATTACTTGTGTTTACCCGGCGCCATGTTGGGTAAGGGCACGTCACACGCTATTTAGCAATCGGGGTTATTTATACACATAGCAGGAAGCTTTTTAACTTGACTTATTCTTAGGTTTCTTCATTCTAGGGGTAAATTAGACTAAATTAGATTTGAGTTTGCAGCTTTCTTGAGTGTTTTATTACCCAAGTACTGATAGTGACCTCCTACAATCATTACTGTCCTTTTTTCATTATTGCTTTTTTACCAGTAATTACTATAAATTTGTTACTGATTCTAACCAGTCTCCTGGTGCCTTATTGCGCTAATAGGGGCATTAACTAGTCTCATGGGTGCCTTATTGCACTGATGGGGGCATTAAATAGTCCCCTGGGTGCCTTAATGCCCTGTGAGTGTCAGTAGCCAGTCTCCTTGGTGCCTTATTGCACGTATCCTGGGAAGTGTAGTTCCAGATCAGTTGGAGAGCTACTTGTTTACCATCGGCCTATTCAATGCCAAGTGTACAATTGTGGCTCTGTAAATAAAATGGAAAATACTGCCGTCTGCTTTGCTGTGTAATGATACTGCTTACCTGTTAAAACAGATTTCAAACACCGACGCACACATTTAATGACACCACATATCTATGTTTGTTTTGACCTTCACATCTCCAAAGCCATATTACCAAACTCGCGTCACCCTACATCAGTCCCAAGTCATGGCCCCCTGTTAAGCTGGCGTCACCTATATGTGTTGTTCTTTAAAAAAAAAATAAAAAAAAGGCTGCTGCGTCTTGTGAAAGACCTCACTTCCTGTCAAGAATCCTCACCAAACAATATGGCCCCCAGCGCGTCTCTCTGCTGCGGCGTGGGTAGAAGTACTTTGTATATTTAAGGGCAGTAAATTCGATTTTTCTATGAGGAGCAGAGATAGTGAATAGCGATGGGTTAAATTGACGTATTCTTGGTATAATCATCTTTTTTGGAGGTTGGCGAAGGAGCTCCTCGCCTCACAAACTGGTGTGAAATCTACGTTCTTGTAATTAGTAATAACAATTCTCATTGTATGTGACATAATTATGGGGAAATCCGGATTACTACAAGATGTATAATGTTTGTATTACCATCATCATTAATTATTAAATACTATTAAAGTGACCTTTTATTTGAAGTGCGCTATCATCCTGTAAAGAAACAAACTAACCCGCCTTCTGCTTAAAGGGTATTATCACTTCTTTTATTTTTTTTTATCAGTGGTGTTTTGATGTAGTAATCAGACATTTAATAAAAAAATGTTTAATAAACATTTCATTGAAAATATTGGTGTTTTGTTTCGATGGTTTGTAAAACCCTGTTGTGTGCTCCAAAATTAAAGCGCGTTGCTTAATTGCAAATAAACATGATGAGGGCTGGAAAGGTGGGCTAAGGGGCAATTGTCCATCAAGCCATTAGCTGGAGGGGGGGCAAGCAGGGTGTGGTCTGCAGCCTCAAACCATTCTTCTGAAGGACAAATAGCGTGCGGTGCATTGAACAGTACTACAGGAGAGGGGAGCGGACAGGAATTGCATAGGGCCTTTGCAGGCAGCTTAGCCCACCACTGTGTTATACCTTCCCTTGTTGGGGATGGGTGGGTGGACCTTCATGGGGCCTCACCAGTGACATAACTTGCATCACTGACGGGGCCAATACTGGGTGGGTCAAGCACACGAGCTGACAGATCGCTTCTCGGCTGGCCCCCAACATGCAGATAGTGTTACTGAAATGCTGTCTGCGAGGTTCTAGTCATAGAAACATAGACTGTGACGGCAGATAAGAACCATTAGGCACATCTAGTCTGCCCAATGTTCTAAACACTGCGTCTAATAATGCATTTGTGATGTGCTGCCCCATTGACAGTTCCCCAGTGTCCCCGTATTTGGGACTCTAGGTAACTAAATCAGCATGGCGAGACAGGACCCTAAAATAGGGACATTTGGGAGGCCTGCTGTGTGGGGTGTGTAATGTCTGAGCTCTTAATGTCTCCAGGTCTATGTGAATGATCATACTGTGCAGGCCTTACTGGGATATGTGATGTCACATCTTGTATCGCTAGCGAACGCCAATTTTCTCACACAGCCACAGACAGACTGAGCAACAGCAAAATCTAGGCAGTGCAGCTATGGTCACAGATTGGCTAATTTTGTCTAAATGTTGCATCCCAATAACCAGATCACTAGAATTCGGTGTAAAAAATCACCACTTTAGTACAAATTAGACTTCTGCAAAAATTTGTTAGGAGTAGCTGAACCAAATCAAATTCCTTTTGATCCACACACAAATGAATCAATCTGTCCAGATTCACATGTAGAGTCTTATTTATTGAATAAAATCCACAGGTTAATCGCAGTTGGATTAAAAGGAATTAGACAAGTCCAGTGTTCCATTGAATATAGCGTGAAGCAAGAGAAATCAAACCAGTTCTGCTAATACTCTGGCGCCCTCTATCTTTTAAATAACCGTACTACATGCAGCATTTTTATCACTGTGTTAACCTCTACAAGACAAGTCTTTGGCAAGATACACTATTAATAGCAGTACCAATATATATATATATATATATATAAAACAATGTAACATGTCCATGCAAAGGCACATATGATATATGGAGAACTGCTGGGTTCAGTGTTTATTCTCAGCCAATAGTAGCAATATATTTTAAATTATTAAAGCTTGCATTTAAATAAAATTGATAAATGTATTCTATAGATTAAGTCTATACATAAAACAATTGAGTGACAGTCTATAGCTGGCGAACCCTCCGTATCTCGAGCACAGATAATGCAGTTGCTGTGATTCCCTGCTTTAACACCCACAAACTCTCTAAGATAGCTGCACTTTTTCGCACATACTCGTTAATATCTCATCAAAGCGCTACGGAATCTGTTGGCGCTATATAAATGGCAATAATAATAATTAGAAAATAAATTATAAATTTCTTCTTTATAACACATTGATATATTCTTATTGCCAACCTAAAGAAGTTGTGTTGAATGATCAGTTCAGGTGCGTAATAAGAAATAAAGAAATACTGAGACACCAAAGCATGTATTATATTTAGGATTTTATTTAATCTTTTCACAATGTTATAATACAAATACAGGAGTTTTTTGTTTTTTTTCTATAGATACAAAATCTGAATAGCGGAGTAGAAATTGTCTGTTTGAAACAAGAACAAAACGAAGCAAAAAAATTATTAAAAAAAGGGGGCAAAAAACAAACAAACAGACATTTTTAAAAAAATGCATCGGGCTTAAAAAATGAAATGACTAAGTGGTAAAAGTAAAAGTGGTCCCTGTCCCTTCGGATTGCGCACGTCAGGTACTAGGAACTGGGTGTGTACCCTTCCTATAAATATGGGTTGGACCCTATGGGAACCGGCTAGTGGTGTATCGATGACACACGGGCTGGCTATTCAATAAAACCTGAGTTTTCATTCCCAGCTCCATTGTCAGATTGCGATTGAACTCAGCACAACAGAGATTTACAGACTGCACCCTGATTGCAGAGGACTGCCACTCCTGTCTCTCCCAGCCAAGTCCTGCAATGGGGGAGCCCTCTCTGTATTGGCAGCAATAAAACAATCCTGACAGTGCACTCTATGGACTGTATTGGGGTATCAGTTGCTGTTAACATGGAATCATGTATGTCCACAGTATATCCATCCTCTTGTTATATCTACTCCTATATATATATATATATATTTATCCTGTATATAGATTTCATACACATACGTGCAAGTCTTTGCTGTATATACACACTACCCTTCCTGATATACTCTATATGTAGGTATTTTACACCTGAGTTATGGCTTTATTATATAGCAATACCCACTCAGCAGATGTGGAGCCACGTATGTGTAGAGAGATTATTAGGAATTTGGCCACGTAGACTGGTATCCCGGGTCAAACAGGGTAACACCAGCCCACGAGTAGGTGAGAATTCTGTCACCGGGAAGGTGTTCCTCTGCAGTTCCAAATACGGCTACACGGTTTGTTTCTGCAGTAAAGACGTTATAAACTCCAACCTCCCTTTTCTTACCGGAACCCCTCTATGCTCTCTAGATACGCTTCCAACGTTTGGGGTACTTTATCGTCACTTGTGGGGTGTTTGCCATTTGTTGTAGATACCCTGCAAAGTGACACGTTCACATGTGTGAAGCTACCCATAGATACCTTCAGCTGTCCCTCAGGGCTGCCATCCTCTTGCCGTCATACTAATGAGGATTTTTGTTATCTCTAATCTTATATGGATAATGGATAGCAGTGACCAGGCTCACACAATACGGCACAGACAGAAATTCCAAGTTAATTCAATGACACCTGTTGGAAAGATCCCTAAATAGAGAGAGAGGGAGATCTCCATCATCTAAGGTTTAATGCTAGACAGGTTTCATCACAGCTAGGGCAGCAAGAGGCTCAGCCAGTCTCTTTGGCCAGTTGCCCCACTATCGTACCACTTGCCCTGCGGAATGTTCAACTCTACACTTGCAACAAAAGAGATGGCAATCACCTCGGCACCCCAAAATGATCTGCTAAGCATCATGGGAATTTCAAATGCTTTAAGTTGGCTAAGCATCATGGGATATGTAGTCCACATAGATCTGGCAGAGCAAACATTACTATTTATCCTTTGTTCATTGCACATAACATGAGAGTATTAGAAAGAGAGACAAAGGTCTATTTATACAGCCTGATCGAGCAGATACACATTTCTAGGTGAGAAAACGTCTATGCAGCTAGTTTTTATTTTCTGGCTTAGGGTCAAGGTTTAAATCTGTTATTACGCACTTTCCCAATCTGGCGCTTTGATTGACATCACATCAACTCTATTTAAACTTGGATGATATTAAAGGGTTAAAACCTCACATTTTAAACTGAATCTTGTTATTTGGTCATTTTATATCTTAAAAAGACACAGGACTACAAAAAAATATATATATTAAATATAGTATATATTTGGCATTTAATTTAAATTATAAAAAAAAAAATATAACAAAAAAGAAAAAACACAAAGTCTAAAGATAATCTTCTGAGATGTTTGAAGTAAAGCAAGTTTGCGGGAGTTTATGTTACAAATTTTGTTGCATTGAACATGTATTAAGTTGGCTTGGAGGTTGATATTGGTGCATCTATGCAGCCATGAGAGAATTTGGCACAATATATTTAAATCAAGTATAGTGTTCCTCTTTCCCCAAAAACATTACAGACACATACTTTATCCAACATGCAGAAATCAGGAAGTCTTTCAGATGTGGCGTCTGTGTGCTACGAGGGTACAGTGCAGTAAATCGCGGCTTTGCGCCAGAGTTAAGAATTCATTTAGAACGCGCCTCCTTCTGTGTAGGTTCCACACACATATATTTTACTTTTAAAGGATAGACTTTATTTTTCGATATAATGCTTTGCAGTCTCAGGCAAAAGAGTAAATCCACGAGAGGTCATTAGCATTATCAACGCATTATAACAAATTTTATAAACACTAACTCTCAATTCTCTAGCAGAATACCGTCTTAAAAAAATAAACAAAAATATGGCAATCAAAACTATATTTCCTGGCTATCATGGCGGCATCACTTATGGATAGCTCCTCCCTGGCCTGAGAAACAGGAATGATGCTGTTGTATAACACAGCCAGGAAAAGACAGTTACAGTAAGTATGTCTTCAAATTTCTGCTTTATATTCAAAGAGGAATTTCATTATTTTCTAATATGACAAATATATCTAAAAAAAAAGGGTGGGGGTGGGGGAAACAACATAATAAAAAAACTGTGGGTTATAAGAGAAGAATATTAATAACTTACATTCAGAAAACCCAAAACACACCAACCTTGTGCAATGCATTTTCTATCTTAAAAAAAAGGAAATTTAAACAATAAAAATCTTTAAAACATTTTTTAAAAATTGAGATATATTTGTAATTTGCCTCCATTTGAAAATTTTCTACAGTAGAAATTGGTATTCCAGTTTTAGATCAATCTGCTTTTGTTTAACATTAAATAATATATGCATTTTATATTTATAATATTCTATTTTATTTCTATTATAGTGAGCTATGTCCTCCTAAATCCAAAATCTCCCTTTTCTGAATTATTTCATATTCCTACAAAATAAATCATATCGCTTTCAATTCATTGGTAAATGGTGTGTTTTACTTCTCATAATGCTAAATACAGATTTATTTAAAAAAAATAATTTGTTAGTTTTTTTTTATTTTTAAATACATTTTAAGCATTTCAAGACTTTATGTAAAACTATTGCACAAAATATGTTAGATATAACATGCCAAATATAATATTGACCTCTAGTGAATTCAGCCAAAGCCTGAACAACAAACATTATTTTAATTTTTTTTTTTTTTTAGATATTTAATTTGGGCTCAAATCCCATATCTAAAAAAAAATGTCTTCCGGTCATCTGTTCTTGCACATGAATTACAATCTCTTCCACATTTTACAATCTGACTGTCAGTTAAATAAAATTCACTGTTTAGGAACACATTCCAGAATAACCATTTAAGAGAGGAGTACAAATATTACACTGTTTTGTTTTTTTAAAGTGGTTTTCTGAAATTTGGATTCATCTCTTTACTTCTATGAAGGTCTGGGCCCAATTCAATTCTGTAAATTTAATATACGTTCTAATATCAGTATTTAAAACATTGGTCATTTAACATGTTCACCTGACATCTTGAAGAGGTCATTTTAAAGGACATATCCAGGTATTAAGTATAAAATAATACCTTAAAAGATTTGCAATGTGTAAACATTAGAACAGCGTTGCATCTCCACAACTGATTTCTCAATCACTTTCTTGCACCATCTCACAAAAAAGATCACATACCCCAGGCTCCCTCTTCACATACTAATCTTTCTTACACCCTTTGACTGCCACTTGAAGGGTTACTGACAAGCATCCAAAAAATTTCACAAGATAATGAACCAACATGAGTAATCATACTTCTTTTAGAGCTTTCCACAACCCACCACAAGCCAACTATTTATGGAACATATAGAAGAGTCTTTTGGGGTACCCAGTAACTGGTATTGGTAGATGTTATGCAAATAATGACACATTATACATCCATGAGTACAGATGATCTGTGATGATGTTATGTCTCCATCTGGACTGGATCCACCACCAAACCATGGGCTACAAGACACAATCTGGCACGCTTGTATACAGAGATAGGTTGAGTTTCCACGTACAAAGATTTCTACTGGCTGACTTTGATTGGTCAGGTATGTTCTTGCAGCTGATCCTGAAAATCAGTTTGTGTTAAGATGGTCACTTCTTGGCTACAATTCTATCTGGAAAGTCTTTTGCAGTTCGTTAGAGAAGGGGTTGGCCAACCTTTGCTGAGATTTGGACTCCAAGGCCGCCCATTGAGCTTCAAACTGGTCCACCTCCTGTGCTGTGGATGCCAGCCTCAGCTGGCTGGGGTCTGGGGGCCACGTGGTACCATTGGCAGTGGCATTTGGCTTTGGTCCCATCTGTGAAGGCTGTGATGAGGTAGGGTTCTGGACATTGGTGGAGTGCAGAATGCTCTGAGGAAACGGGTTGGACTTGTTGGCCATGTTGGAAGATGGTACTTGAGTAGCAGAGCAGAATACATTAGCCACCATCTGGGATGGAGTGATGCCCACCACAGGCACGCTGGGAGCAGGGTATGGCATGGTGTTTGCCATAGTTGGCGCATACCCAGCCACAGGTACGTAGGCAGGCTGCATGTGGGGTGTAATAAACATGCCGACCGGGGCAGATGCATGATCATAAGTAACTGGATATGCAGGCATTGAAGCAGGAACTGCCATGGGCACTGGAACCATAGGCTGGGGTGGGGGCTGTTGCTGCTGCTGGGCTTTAGCTGCCTTCGCCACCTCTTCCAGCCAACGCTCTGCCTCAGATGGAGTGCGGCGATGTCCCATTTGGAAGTTAGAAGGGGCTGTTGTGGTTGTCACATGGTCAACCCATCCTGGACTCCCTGCAAGAAATCGAGCAGACTCAGAGGCCACATAATGTATGGGGGTAGGGAGCACATAAAGAAAACAATCACAATGCAGCGATGTGGATTGTGACGGCAATTTTACCAGTTGGTGCCATCATAATAATTATGGATAATAAATCCTATTAAAAAAAAAGTGATTTCACTGAATTAGCGTCTGCATGGAGCTGCCACTGGTAAGACACCGGATATCCCATGGCGATATAAGATCTTCCGTTAGCAGATTGTGTAATACTTGAGTCATAATTGATTATAATTTAACTAAGCAATGGAAAGTAAACACCTGCCAATATTCTCTTCTGTTTGGAACATAATAATTCCCACCACACACCTGGTCTCTTTCTTTACTCCTCACTTTTATTCATTTTATTTATAGAATATTTTGTAACATTTCCCAGCTTGCCCAGAACTAGATCATTGTGTATCTTTTTGAAACATTGTAACTGGTTTTCTAACCACGAAACTCGATATCGATACTTATCACAATGCTCCGTCATGGGATCTGAACCAGCCAATTACACAGTGCGAGGGCGGGACTAACCACATCGCATCACAATAATATTAATATTTTATCCAATCATGGAGCAGGGGAAGGATTTTTTTTTTTTTTAATTCCAAATTGGTTTAATGCTGGTGTTGGGTGTATGTACAGCAATAGGAATGCAGACGTACAAGGGATTTTGGAAAAGTCCTGACTATTTCAAGGCACAGGTAATATTTAATATCAGTCTGTGAGATTTCCCTCATTTGGCCAATTTTTAGGTTCAATTATTTTCTAAATCAAAAGAGTGCCTTACAATGCAGATTATTCACATTAATAGTGCAAGCAGGTTCATCTAATAATATGCCAATTAATATGCTTTATATTTTCAATTTAAATATAAATAGAATGATAATTAGTATTTACAATGAAAAAGGAAATGCGAGGGGGGAGGCGGGAGGTCTGTGCGTTAAGGTAGATATCCAAAAATAACTTTATACGTATACCGAGGGGATCACTTTTTGATGGAAGATTTGGACAAATGTACGTATATAAGGGTTAGGGCATTTAAAAACCTGAGGCTGGAATTAGCGGAAAGGTTCATTTAATGAACGTGTGGGTTTGGAATGGTTGAAAGTTTAAGAAATGTGAATTCATAGTATGATAACATGGCATTAAAAACCATGTTTCAGTGTTTGCAGATGACAAAACTTGGTAAAGTTATAAAATGTGAGCAGGATATTGCCTTGCTGCAGAGGGATTTGGATAGATTGGGGGACTGGGCACTAAAATGGCAGATGAAATTTAACATAGAGAAATGCAAAGTTATGCACTTCAGAGTAAAGATTGCACAAGCAACTTACACCCTAAATGGTAGTGAATTAGGGATAACCACACACAAGAAGGATTTGGGAATTGTTATAGACAACAAATTAGGCAGCAATATGCAATGTCAATCTGCTGTGCCTAAGGAAAATAAGGCATATGTAAAAAGGGGCATTCATCCTCGTGATGAAAATATAATTTTGCCTCTTTATAAATCAATCAAAAACCACACCTTGAATATGCTGTGCAATTCTGGGCGCCTGTTCTAAAGAAAGATATCATGGCACTAGAAAAAGTCCAGAGACAAGCTACAAAACTGATAAAAGGAATGGAGCATTTTAGTTATGAAGAAAGGTTAAAAAAATGAAATCTGTTTAGTTTGGAAAAACGGCGCCTGAGAGGGGATATGATAACTTTATACAAATATATTCGGGGCCAGTACAAACCTTTATCTGGAAATCTATTCATAAACAGGGCTATACATAGGACACGAGGTCACACATTTAGGCTGGAAGAAAGGAGATTTCATCTAAGGCAAAGAAAAGGTTTTTTTACAGTAAGAGCAATAAGGATATGGAATTCTCTGCCTGAAGAGGTGGTTTTGTCAGAGTCATTACAGATGTTTAAACTGCAATTGGATAAATACTTGCAAAAACATAACATACAGGGATATAATTTCTAATTAGTGGGGTAATAGCTGCTTGATCCAAGGAGACATCTGACTGCTATTTTGGGGTCAAGAAGGATTTTTTTCCTAGTTTGTTGCAAAATTGGAAGCGCTTCAGACTGGGTGTTTTGCCTTCTTTTGGATCAACAGCAAAAACATATGTGAGGAAGGCTGAACTTGATGGACGCAAGTCTCTTTTCAGCTATGTAACTATGTAACTATGATTTTTATCATATAGATTTGTCAACCAGCTACGTGTGTCTTTACCTTGCGCGACCTGAGGAGGGGGAGGGAGACTGGGTACTGTAGTGGGGGTCAGCGTCCCATTGCCATTGATGAAAGGGTCTTCTGCAGCTCTGTTGGTGAACGAATTGTTTATTTGGTTACACAGATCCGTGATCCCATCAGAGTCCGGTGGGAACGAAGGATCAGCTTCAGGGACTGAAAGATAAAAATGGTCAAGAAACATTTAACCCTACACGTTGGCATGGTTAACGAAGCACAGCAAAGAGTTAAAGAGTCCGTCTTTACAACCGAATGTGAGTGGGTTCCAGCCATTTGGCTATAGGCTAATGACGATGAACTCAGACATCACCGATATTACGGATCCACATTTTCTGTTATGCAATGGGCAGGTGTTTGGAGAAGAGGTTTAGTGACCATTGTGGGATGGAAAGTTGACATATCTGGGGTGCCATCGTTAATCACAACCCCCACAGATCAGAAGAATTAATATTTTTATTTGCATATAGGGTATCATTACCTGGCCATATATGCAAATGGCTATTCCCAAAAGTGAGGTTACGTTGCACAAAGCAGCATTTGGTCTCACAGGGGGCGGAGCCTTATTACTCATTCTCACCTTCAACGGTCTCTAATGATTCCATGCTAGCAGCCGTAAAACAACCGGGTTTGTTCATGAAACAGAGAAATATTTAGTGAACTAAAATCCAAACTGCAAAATCTAACAATAATTCCCTGAGGTAGTCGAGCAGGAAATTAGTTATTTTTGCCAAAGTTTTAGAATTCACTACTATAAACTCACTACTATAAATTCACTATTATAAACTCAGTACTTTAAATTCACTACTACAAACTCACTAATAGACATTCACTACTATAAGCCACTTGGTGTGGGAAGACACTACAAGGGTGCCATACAGAGCGATGAACACACAATGCACACTCCTGACGCTTTGGACGCAATCACATACCTCTCTAAGCACAGGACCCCCTTATTTGCATTAAATCGTTTAATAATCCCCCGCTCACCTTGGTTCTTGTCCTGGAAATTTGTCTTCCTCTGTAAAGTGGATGGAAGCTCATTTAATCGGAGCGAGAGCTGCCGTTTAAAGGGCGAGTTCTTCTGGCTCAGTGCAGGGAATCCGCGGAAGGAGCCCTGTCTCACCAGCTGTTCCAGGGGCGCGTGTCTGCGGGGGATGGCGTGCTGTCCCCCACCCTCCCCCTTTTCACTCGGGACCATCGCACACTGCGTGGGTGACTGGTTCTCAGGCTGCGCGGGTAACACGGGGCTAGGAACCGCAGCTACAGATGGCGTATTTACCGGCGTAGTCTGAACTTCTTCAACTGTAACAGATCAGTATATTTTACTTTACAATACAATAGAAACTAACTCTTCACATGCTAAAAAGGCCCCTGCAATGCTCAAACCTGTAAGGGGTTAACAGGATTATATTAGAAGTCGCTCCCCCAAAATAGTTACAGAAAGTTTTCTATTTTACAAATTATGATACACTGATAATATTTCAGGTCCAGCTTCTGATAGGATTAAAGTGTTACTGGGAAAAAGTTCTAAAATTGGAGCAACGTGACGGGATATTCCACTGGTTTCCAAGGTGACTGCTCCATGTTAGTACTTTACCCCAGAATTGCTTGTTATGGCTAAGCCTATGATTGGCTATTAGGAGGGTAGATTCCAGACTGTAGTACACCCCCCAGTCACCATTTACTAAATCCGCCACTCACCTTTCTTTTTATCCTGAAGATGTTTCATCACCTCCTCACGCTCAGCCTGCTGGGATGCAGAAGTGACACGAAACGAACCCTCACGGGCAAAGCTGGTACGACTGGCGTCAAAGGAAGCAGTGACGCCGCACTCTTTCTCCCGCTTCTGCTTACGCTCCAGACAAGCGGCAAACGCACAGCCCACCGCGTGGCTCAAACGTTCACCCTGCCGAACAGAGGTAGAGAGAAAGTCAACAGGGAAATAGAGGAAGGCAGTTGCGAAAGGCGCGAAACTCGGAACAACATAGAAGCACAATCGTAAGGTTTTCAAATAATAAAAAAAAAAATAACACTTTTCATGAAAGAAGAAGCAGGAAGGGGAACTGTAATGTTTCTTTAATTCACTGCTTACATCTCTATTATTTGTTATCTATTAGTAACCCTTTATATTTTAGCACGGTTGACTCATTATATGTGATGTTATGTTTTCCTATAGATATAAACACTAAATATGTTGCAGTTATTCCTTCTCTTAAGGGGACACTCTGGATTCAGCTTGCTATAATGCTTTATGTGTGAAGAGTGTGTCCTCTTTTAAACTTTTCTAAATTAACCTGGTTACACCCCCCTGGCTGTCAATCAGACAACCGGTCCTGTTACTTCCTAGTTTGGTTAACTCAGACAGCAACTGTCCAGAGCACCTGCCTTAAAAAGACGTCTGGGAGTCTGTGATTGGACAGTCACAGAAAGTCTGGGCAGGGGAACAATGGGACAAGGCTACAGACAATAGATCTGCAGCTATTGCAAGACAAGATAAATACAAGATTACATGCAGATTTTCTTTGGTCGATTTCTATTAAATTGCATTTTTTAAATTTTATTTATTTATTTTAATGGAGTATGTTTTTAAAATAATACAGTGATACCAATGGCCTGATGGGTGTTCGTTGATTGTACATTGTAAGGAAACGTTTAGATCAAAGTCTACCTGGCTCTCACTATGACCTCACTGCTTACAAGCAAGCTTGTAAAAACATAACATACAAAGCAAATATTACAATCTAAGGGTCAAAGTTTGACAGACAAGATTAACTCTAATCCTTCTAACTAGACCTATTCTTTGAATGATTTTTTTAAAAAGTCTACAGTCCCCCTCACTCGATGTATTCTCTGACCGCTAACACATAAATGAACATTCAATGGAACACAACTCAGCCAATACAACGTATTGATAGGTGTAAAATAAAATCATGCAATTAACGTGGTGATAGAATTTAGTCTAGGGATATATAACTGGATACCATGAGATTCACACAATTTTCAAATTCTGCCAAAAGTTCGGACTCCATTACTTTCCGGATCACAAGACAAATTGTGTGTGTTCCCACTTGCTCAGAGTGGTTCTCCAGGTGGTTCTCTGTACACGCACAGGTTCCCAACTATACGTTCTCAAGACTGTCTTTTCTCTAAATTTTTGGGTACGAGATTTTGGTTCCTGGTACTAAATAATCAGCAATGCATTAATGGAATATGAAATTGTAGGCCATCGCAGAGGGTCCACCAAAGATTATCCATTACTAGAACAAACTTAAACTACAGGGATATTTCAAAAACGACAACAGTGGCACAAATAGTAACTGCACAAACTAGCTTAAAAATGCTACTAATGGAGATTTATAGCAGGAGAAATGTGTGTCCTATCCTGGTACAGGACACTATTTATTGGTTCTCTTACAGATCGGTATGTTATACATTGACGAATGAGCTCGGCAACAGCTTGGTGCTGGGATTCGAAGACCCCTGGTTTTATACAGTGCATACTGTGTGCATGTGTGAATGAACCCCAAACTCACAGAGTCTTTCAACGCCATGAAGCAATGACAGATCCAGCGCCGCGTGGTACCATCACGGCAGATATAGGAGAACGCCTTGTCAAAGTTACGGTCCGGCGCACAGAATGACACTTTCTCGATGGTCTGGTCCACAATGAGGTCCTAGGCAGGAGGACAGGAAATAAGACATGAGGATTGTGGGAATTTTATGGACAGTATGACAGATTACAGGTTCTAACAAAGACCTTGATACCATGGGACAGAGATATAACACAATTACATTTTATTTATAAAATATGAGAAGCAGCTGTCGAATAAATGGCCATTTAATATGAGAAATGGGAGCTCAACAGCAACATGTCACATGCTCTACAAACAATATATATATATATATATATATATATATATATATATATAGTCACACGTCACATGCTCTAAAAACTATATACATATGTAGCGGATTGCATTGGGCTGCCCCTAATTATTCTTGTTGCAATGTTATTTCCCTATCGTTTATCCCTTGTATACAATGTATTGTATGAAGCATTCATCTGGTTGTTCGGTAAAAACGCAATGGATACTCAGTACAATATCTCCGTTCGACATACGAACAAACTACCGAACAACCAGAACACCTCGGAGAGGTGTCTCTCTAATTTACCTCCCTCATCGGTATTAACCACAGCCTAATTGCCAATTATATGAATGTACTGTGTGTTCCCTGGGTGGGCACCGTTCGACATACGAACACGTGGCGGTGGCCATCTTGCCATACGAACGCCGAGCGGTGTTTGGTCGTCAAGTGTCTGGAACCCAAATCGGACACTCGACCACGGCGTTCCCAGCAACCCGGCGGTCGGTAGAAGGACGAGGGGATTCATACGAATCCAAGCCAAGACCATTCTGTATAGTATTTTCATGCTTTTTACCCCCACGAACAGAGACCGACCGCAAGGCCAGAATACATGAAACTACTTTCGGCTATTGCCTCGTGTGCGGTTGGTCAAACTAACACTTCCATGAAATTCCTGAACCCCTGATCCGATCTGGGTGATTTTTGAGTATGTTGTTCACCCAGATCAGGGCTACCAGGGGATGTAAGATTTAGGGGTGTATCTTATGTATTTGGGGTACATCTAGAAAACGGGGAAAAGTATGTACAGAATAATTGGATTATCTGCCAGGCTGAGGGGAGGAGATGTGTGGGTTGTAATTTGTGTATGATTGGTCACTGTATGATTTTCTGTGGGTGTCTCCCTTGCATGGGAGAGATGCATAAAAGTTGGGTATGTGGAATAAAAGATCAGTTCTGCTCCTGATACTGTGTGTCGTCCAGTTATTGGGAAAGGTGATGGGATATTCCTGGATTATTTTATCTGATGCTGTTCTTATTCCTGAGTTACTCTTGGATTACCAGCAGAGAAAGTCTATGTGAAACTAGTGCTCCGCTACAACATATTCACACGTCACATGATTTAAAACGATACGTAGAGTCACACGCTCTAAAACCGATAAACTATATATATATATGAAATTTTTAAAATTATTTTATATGCTTGGAATTTCCTGTTTAATTAAGGACATGGAGGTTGGATTATAAATGGCGGCACACACAGGTCATAAGAGACACAAAGCGACATTTCCTAGCTAGGCCCACAAGGTTTTTTGGGACCTATATTTTAATTTCCAGGCCCAGGAAGCCATTAATCCAGCATTCTCCTATTTGTATCATAAAATGGCTCCTGCCCAGCTGGCGCACAGTTATTGTTACTGAGGCGTTGGTCGATAGATGGTATAAATTTTCTTGGTCATGAATCATGGCTGCTACATACTCCTGCCCCAGGGTACGAGGCGTGGCATTAGCTCATTATTAATCGTGCTCAAGGGGCAGCAGCATGGATTCCATTACGCCATTACCACGAAGAGGTGAACTAAAATGACCTCCTGATCGCCTCTCCCACGCCAGAATATTAACTACTACATCACTGCGCCAGCTGTATCGGGATTTGTATCCACAACAATCCTCCAGCTGCCGATTAAAGGTGCAGGCACGTGTTAACAGCTCAACTATAACCATTAAAGGTAGATATAATTAGAGTTATCATTTGGAAGCAGATCGACAGGGCGAACAGATGTTTCTAATAAACGTCTCGCGCAGGGAACAATGACAAAGTATTGTCATGGCCTATTTAAAGACCTTGTGTAACCCATTTAAAGGTACATACAACCTTATAGTAACACACAAGTGACATTCATCCTACTCCTGGGCTCATAGAAATCTAGCTGTGATGGAAGGAATTAAAATTGTAAACAACATTTTGTGTCAGCAAGGCTTGCACTCCTTTGCGTATCTTGCACGGCATGCTGGGAGTGTTGTAAGAGCACAATATTTCACAACTGCTGTGTGCGGGCAGAGAGTTTTACATTTATTGTATTTCCCATTACAATAATTTATATAGCGCAAACATATTCTGTAACGTCAACAGGTAGATGAGACAGACACTTAATTCTAATAAAACATGAATGTATCTACAATGATGGTTACTTGAGATTTTACTTATAATCTGGAGAATAAAATACATAAAATCAAATATTAATAAAATATACAATTATGTACCACATTTATTCTGGAATGAGAATGTTATTATGATGCAGCTAAAGAGACAATATGGGCCCCCAGACCACTTCCTGTCAGTCACATGGTTTGGGTGCCATGACACCCCATTTTATCCCTGGAGCGGAGAGGATTGCTGTTCTGCAGACAGCAATATGTACGTTGCAGGGCTAAATGCCTCTAGTCTCTGTCACTCTGCAATTTTACTCACATAGGATAACCCATAGCCAAGTTCACGGTTTATTAAATTGGACTATGTGCAACTATCGGCAAAGCAGCAATGTTAGATAATGTTCGGCCCAACTTGTGCTTCCTGCCTGCAAAACAAAGGCCAGGACGAGGTTCGAGCAGGGACCAGGGTGAGGTTCCAGCGGAGGCAAGGGTGAGGATCCAGCGGAGGCCAGGATGAGGATCCAGCAGAGCACAGGGTGAGGATCCAGCAGAGGTCAGGGTGAGGATCCAGCAGAGGTCAGGGTGAGGATCCAGCAGAGGTCAGGGTGAGGATCCAGCAGAGGTCAGGGTGAGGATCCAGCGGAGGCCAGGATGAGATTCCAGCAGAGGCCAGGATGAGGATCCAGCAGAGGTCAGGGTGAGGATCCAGCAGAGGTCAGAGTGAGGATCCAGCGGAGGCCAGGATGAGATTCCAGCAGAGCACAGGGTGAGGATCCAGCAGAGGTCAGGGTGAGGATCCAGTGAAGGCCAGGGTGAAGATCCAGCGGAGGCCAGGCTGAGGATCCATCAGAGGTCAGGGTGAGGATCCAGCAGAGGCCAGGGTGAGGATCCAGTGAAGGCCAGGGTGAGGATCCAGTGAAGGTCAGGGTGAGGATCCAGTGAAGGTCAGGGTGAGGATCCAGCAGAGGTCAGGGTGAGGATCCAGCAGAGGTCAGGGTGAGGATCGAGCAGAGGTCAGGGTGAGGATCCAGCAGAGGTCAGGGTGAGGATCCAGCAGAGGTCAGAGTGAGGATCCAGCAGAGGCCAGAGGCCAGAGGCCAGGGTGAGGATACAGCAGAGGTCAGGGAAAGGTTCTAGCAGAGACTGCCGCATGGTTAGTGTTGCTGGAATAGAGTAGCCTGGGTAGGTACCATAAAGCTGCAGTAAGTAAACATTTTATGCCAGCTATTTGTATTTAAACCTTGCTGTTTGTGAACCGAGTCAGGTATTATTTCCAGCTCTGTTTCAGTTGAACATTTTCCGTATTTGATTACATTTGTTGCCTATTTATTTCTTTTTCAGTCTACTAACAGGGCACATTGGGGTCACAGCCGGTGCATTTCTATGACTGTATCACCCATCACCTTGCGCTGCTCACCTTGGTTTTATCGTCCACAACGCGTAGCCCATCCGCTGAAACCCACAGAATGGCTTTTACCGACTTCTTGCCAAGCTGGAGAAAGAACGAGAAAATAAACCAGAATTAGTTAGTGCGATCTTGTTCATCAACGGTCTGCAAGTAAGCATGCATTCAATGAGTGTATCTGTCTGTAAATGTGGGGACCTGCAATAGCCTTCCAGTGGGAGCGGTAACAGTGATACAGAAAGGGTAGTAGATACCTGGAATAGCCTTCCAGTGGGAGCAGTAACAGTGATACCGAAAGGGTAGTAGATACCTGGAATAGCCTTCCAGTGGGTGCAGTAACAGTGATATAGAAATGGTAGGAGATACCTGGAATAGCCTTCCAGTGGGAGCAGTAACAGTGATATAGAAAGGGTAGTAGATACCTGGAATAGCCTTCCAGTGGGAGCAGTAACAGTGATATAGAAAGGGTAGTAGATACCTGGAATAGCCTTCCAGTGGGAGTGGTAACAGTGATATAGAAAGGGTTGTAGATACCTGGAATAGCCTTCCAGTGGGAGCAGTAAAGGCTAATACAGTAAAGGAATTGAAGAATGTTTGGGATGTGTAAAAGATTATCTTAGAGAATAAATAAAATATAATGAATATGCCATTATAAGCTGATATGTTGTGTTCTATATAAATCCCATATAGTATGAATACACGCTCTATTGATAGGTTCTGGTAGAAGCATGTTAATGATCATCGTTCTCATTATTAAACAAAGAATAAGAAGGTAAATAAAACCAATTGTGTATGTAATTAAAAGCAATCTCAGTGTGAAGCCAGCTTAGGAAAGCCATCAGCCCCCTGCCAAGCAGAACGGGAATGTGACAGCTTTGATGTACATCTTGAATTCTTCCAAATATCCAAAGAGCCTGCACCAGGCCTTTCATCTTATCTCCTATTCTCACATGGAGGCCCACGCAGCCTAGTCACAGCTACCACACATGCTATGCACGCCTGTAACAGATAGGGGGAGCCATTCGCACAGCTTATATCAGAAATTGGGAAGAACAGAAGGCCCCATCGTATCACGCCAATACTGCAGAACACAATGTATCTTCTATATTCACTTATTCCAAGCACCTTTAATGTTTTACATTGTGGAAATAACAGATTTTATTATGATCTGCAGTACAGATTGCAAAATACAGCTACGGACAAAATACCCAATGTATTACTCACCGAATGTAGCCAATGGCTCCTAGTTAATCGTACAGTGTAATAACAGAGCTAATAACCATTACACATGACTTGCTTGATGTGAGAAACTCACCAATTTCAGTTTTTTAACGGCGTCCTCACACACATGCATGCCTCTCGATTCCTCCACCTCCACGTGACCCAAGTACTGCAGACACAAAATAGGTCAATAGTCAGAGGGTTGGTCATGGGTACATAGACAAGTGTGACCATAGGAGGGGTAAGCGGACAGGATATCCTGTATATTATACATTGTACAACAGACTCCGCAGGAGAAGACATCCCACCGGGGGGATAATCCCCTATCGAATAGACCAGGTAGTCATGAAGAGCTCTATTTTGCTCTGGACATCACCCAGTTATATTTTCGGTGGGTTTGTTACAAAGGGTCGATCCGGTTTTATTTCAGTTTTACCAGTGAGGTTCCCTGCAGTGGATGACGTAGCAAAGTTCTATTAATTAAACCATGAATTACAGAAAGCTGAGGCCGGAGTTTTAAACAACCAAAAACAGATGAGAGAAACTCCATAAATTAGCTAAATACTGAATATAGCTATTGTGGTTCCCTTGTTAATTTTGCACAATTCATGCTTTAATGCTTTAATTTGGTTAGATTATTTGCATTGAACTCAAGAGGCAGCAATTGCCCAGAGCTCCTGCCTTGCAAAGACTTCTCATTGAGCTGCATTGGGAAGTCTGTGATTGGACAGCCACAGAAAGACTGGGCGAGGTTAGAAGGGGAGGGCTTGTAAAGGCTTCAGACAAGAGATGTACAGCTTTTACAAGCTGTTTTGAGATATACCTTCCATGAGAGAATGCATAATTAAATGTTCATTATATCTACTAAACAATCTTTTTAATGGGCAGTGGAGTGACATTGTTATGGTGCCCAGAGTGTTCCTTTAAAAGTTTCAATATTTAGCTTCTTTTGAAATTTAAGATATATTATAATGTTGGTATAATTGTTAAATAATTGTAGCAGATGTATTCTGAATTTAATTAAAATGTTAATTTAATTTCCATCTGCGTGTGATTTATCCAATTTAGAAGAACTAATATAACGTATTCTATAATCTTCACTTTTAGAGGATTTTACACGGCTGGTTGGAAAATCAAGACAGTTTGTTTTAAATCGGAGTTTGTTCCAATGTGTTTTACATTATGCTGTTTGGACGGGTCACATCAACTACAAAACCCAAATGTTGGCTAACACCCGGGTTACGTCCTCGGTCACTGTGAAACACTCGGTTACTGCAATTGGTATGTGACATCCCTTTCTGTCCCTCCAGTCAGCAGTGTTTCTCCAGTGATACTGTTCATGTCATAACATTCATAAATAAAATCTGAGAATCGGACTACAACTCTCTGAAGCCCCCGCTTTACCCACGAAGCCTTGCTGCGCAGTGATTTATAAGATAGAATCGGCACTTTGAAAAGTCCATAGAAAGGAATTCAAGCATTCTGATTGGCTGTTCAGGTCTGTAATTACAAATCCTGGGAGTTTATTGCAGATACAGCAACTTCAGATGTGAGTTTCTTATTTACATTTTGTTATTTGGGATTGGTTGCTGTAGCATTATCAATGCCGCCCAGCCTTTTTTAATTTCAAGTGTCATAAAAATTGAAAACATTCTGTGCCATCATTTGGAATTTGCAGGAAATATTCTTGTTCCACCTTGATTAATGGAATTTTGGGAGCAGAGGTCTACTGGTGGTGATTAAAGGACCACTATAGGCCCCCAGACCACTTCAGCTCAATGGAATGGTCTGGGTGCCAGGTCCCTCTAGTTTTAACCCTGCAGCAGAGAAACTGCTATGTTTACACTGAGGGTTAATCCAGCCTCTAGTGGCTCTCTCCCTGACAGCCACTAGAGTCGCTTCTACAATTCTCACTGTGAAAATCACACTGAGATGACGCTGGACGTCCATAGGAAAGCATTGAGTAATGCTTTCCTATGGGCAGTATGAATGCGCACCAGGCTCTTGCCGCGCATGCGGAGCTGACGTCGGAAGGGGAGGAGAGGTCACCAGCGCTGAGGGAGCCCGGCGCTTGGTTAAGGTAAGTGGCTGAAGGGTTTTAACCCCTTCAGCGCCAAGGGAGGGGGGTCCAAGCGAGGGGGGGCTCTCCAAGAGCCTATAGTGCCAGGAAAACGGTTTGTTTTTCTGGCACTACAAGATCCCTTTAAAGGATGCATTGCCTAGTTTTTAATGAACAGTTCCGTTTACATTCTATAATTTATATATCTACAAGTGGATGTCATTCACACAGACAGCCACTAGGGGCTTCAGACAGAAATAGATTCAATGATTGAATCAATTTGACATCCAGTGTCAACATATGCCGGATGCTGTTTGAGTCCAATGGTTGGCTCAATCAGTGTTGCGCATGCGCCATGTCTGTAAGAGAAGTGCAGCGAGGAGTCTGTCTCTGCACTGGAAAAAAAGGGACGTTTAATGGCTTCTGTACGGTTATCTTCTCATATCTTTACTCACCCGCACAGGGAAGCTGCATTTCCCCCTCCTCACAGACTCTTCATCTGCCCCCCACTGGTGGGGTCGACTAGCCTCCGGGACATACGTTTGCTTTTTCCGCCGCAGGCTCTGACGCAGCTTGTTCATTTCAGGCGCTGCAGGGCTGGTGGACAGAAAATGCAAATAATTTATATTATTTCTATTCGATCTTTCTCCATAAAAAAAATAAACACAGCCTGCTTTGAAAGAAAATGAGGGAATATAACAACGTAAACAAACTGAATCACTGGTATAGATTGCTATTTATTGCACAGAAGACATATTCTCCTAGTTATCTGGGGTGAATAGCCCTTGACAGCAGAGCTAGCCATCTACATAAAGGCGACTACACTGGACCAAGTGGTCAGTTAAAAAAAAAGAATAAATTCACACATAAGAGATAATGTAGTAGTTTGATAGTAAAAAAGATATATCCCAGAATGCTTTGCAGCCCTCCTCCCCTCGCTCGCTTGCTCTCTCCATCTCTCGTGACTTTCCCCAGCCTCCCAGACATGTTAGAGAAGATTGAAAGCATATGGTGAGACGACGAAACCGAGGGATCCAAGAGGGAGCTGTGAACAAAATGAACACAACTCGCTCTCCTTCGAATTTTTAATTTGAAAATTTTATAAACATTAAATAATAAGATTTAAATGAAAATGGCATTTTATTAACCACATATTGGCACATGATCAATTTACTGAAAGAAGAGATGATTGACGTCAGTTCTCAAAGGGTTAAGGGGTAACCCTTACCCCCCCCTGCCCTCCATGATAAATATGGGATTTTTTTTTTTATCCTCTATCATACGGGATATGAATATTCGCAGACGGTCTATTTAATCTGCCAGAGAAAGCAGGGAATGTTACAGGCGCAAGGATTTAATATCCAGCCATTAAATGCACAGCACACGCCGGTAACCTTAGAAATTAAATTAACCCTGTAACACCGAGCCAGAGATTTATCCTCCTGGGAACTAGAGTGTCACCTTTTCCTCGACGCCCAAGCCAGCGTTATATACACACATATCTAAATAGAACAGAACTTGAGGAGGAATATTCATATCAAGACAGCATTTTAAGGTTTTCATTATTCCACTAGTGACCCATGAAAGGGTTAAGCAATGGCTACGTGCCGAATGCTATGAGAATTAGTCCCTTTAAAGGGTTTTATATTGATGGAGAAGCGAGAGGGTACACATGGAGAGGTTATAACCTCATAAAGTCTGAGAGTGCAAATACCATTCAAGGGAGAGACATTTCCCAGGATACCAGAGACAGCCAGACACTCAATTAGAAATCTCAACACCCCACAAAGCTCCATAACAAGTGATAATGGACGCTTCAAGGAAACGCTGGATTGTAACAGGAGAGACCCTGCAGTGGGAGGGACAGACTCCATGTCCCATAGCTCCTTCTGTCTGTGTCACCCTGCAGTGGGAGGGACAGACTCCGTGTCCCATAGCTCCTTCTGTCTGTGTCACCCTGCAGTGGGAGGGACAGACTCTGTGTCCCATAGCTCCTTTTGTCTGTGTCACCCTGCAGTGGGAGGGACAGACTCCGTGTCCCATAGCTCCTTTCTGTATGTGTCACCCTGAAGTGGGAGGGACATACTCCGTGTCCCATAGCTCCCTCTGTCTGTGTCACCCTGCAGTGGGAGGGACAGACTCCGTGTCCCATAGCTCCTTCTGTCTGTGTCACCCTGCAGTGGGAGGGACAGACTGTGTCCCATAGCTCCTTCTGTCTGTGTCACCCTGCAGTGGGAGGGACAGACTCCGTGTCCCATAGCTCATTCTGTCTGTGTCACCCTGCAGTGGGAGGGACAGACTCCGTGTCCCATAGCTCCTTCTGTCTGTGTCACCCTGCAGTGGGAGGGACAGACTCCGTGTCCCATAGCTCCTTCTGTCTGTGCTACCCTGCAGTGGGAGGGACACACTGTGTCCCATAGCTCCTTCTGTCTGTGTCACCCTGAAGTGGGAGGGACAGACTCTGTGTCCCATAGCTCCTTCTGTCTGTGTCACCCTGCAGTGGGAGGGACAGACTGTGTGTCCCATAGCTCCTTCTGTCTGTGTCATCCTGCAGTGGGAGGGACAGACTCTGTGTCCCATAGCTCCTTCTGTCTGTGTCACCCTGCAGTGAGAGGGACAGACTCCGTGTCCCATAGCTCCTTCTGTCTGTGTCACCCTGCAGTGGGAGAGACAGACTGTCCCATAGCTCCTCTGTCTGTGTCACCTGCAGTGGGAGGGACGGACCGTCCCATGGCCCCTTCTGTCTGTGTCACTCCCAGCAGTGGGAGGGACCTGGACTGCGGTTCCATAGCCTCCTTCTGTCTGTGTCACCCTGCAGTGGAGTGGGACGGACCTCGCGGTCCCATAGCTCCCTTCTGTCTGTGTCACCCTGCAGTGGGAGGGACCTGACCTCGTGTCCCATATATAGCTCCCCTTCTGTCTGTGTCACACCCTGCAGTGGGAGGGACGGACTCCATGTCCCATAGCTCCCACCCAGGCCACTCTGCAGTGGGAGGGACAGACCTCAAGTGTCCCATAGCTCCTTCCTGTCTGTGTCACCCTTGCAGTGGGAGGAGGGACGGACTGTCCCATATAGCTCCTCTGTCTGTGTCACCTGCAGTGGGAGTGGACGGACCCGCGGTCCCATAGCCCTTCCTGTGTCACTCTGCAGTGGGGAGGGACAGACTCCGTGTCCCATAGCTCCTTCTGTCTGTGTCACCCTGCAGTGGGAGGGACAGACTCCGTGTCCCATAGCTCCCTTCTGTCTGTGTCACCCTGCAGTGGGAGGGACAGACTCCGTGTCCCATAGCTCCTTCTGTCTGTGTCACTCTGCAGTGGGAGGGACAGACTCCGTGTCCCATAGCTCCTTCCGTCTGTGTCACCCTGCAGTGGGAGGGACAGACTCAGTCTCCCATAGCTCATTCTGTCTGTGTCACCCTGCAGTGGGGGGGACAGACTCCGTGTCCCATAGCTCCTTCTGTCTGTGTCACTCTGCAGTGGGAGGGACAGACTCAGTCTCCCATAGCTCATTCTGTCTGTGTCACTCTGCAGTGGGAGGGACAGACCTCGCGGTCCCATAGCTCCTTTCCTGTCTGTGTCACCCTGCAGGAGGGACAGACCTGTCCCATAGCTCCTTCTGTCTGGTGTCACTCTGTAAGTGGGAGGTGGGACAGGACCTCGGTTCTATAGCTCCCTTCTGTCTGTGTGTCACCCCTGCAGTGGGAGTGGACAGACCTGCGGTACCATAGCTCCTTCTGTAGTCTGTCACCCCAGGTGGGAGGGACAGACCTCGCGGTCCCATGCTAGCTGCCTTGCTCCTGTGTCACCCTGCAGTGGGGAGGGACAGACCTCGCGGTCCCATAGCTCCTTCTGTCTGTGTCACCCCTGCAGTGGGAGGGACAGACTCCGTGTCCCATAGCTCTTTCTGTCTGTGTCACCCTGCAGTGGGAGGGACAGACTCTGTGTCCCATAGCTCCTTCTGTCTGTGTCACCCTGCAGTGGGAGGGACAGACTGTGTCCCATAGCTCCTTCTGTCTGTGTCACCCTGCAGTGGGAGGGACAGACTCCGTGTCCCATAGCTCCTTCCCTCTGTGTCACCCTGCAGTGGGAGGGACAGACTCCGTGTCCCATAGCTCCTTCTGTCTGTGTCACCCTGCAGTGGGAGGGACGGACTCCGTGTCCCATAGCTCCTTCTGTCTGTGTCACCCTGCAGTGGGAGAGACGGACTCCGTGTCCCATAGCTCCTTCTGTCTGTGTCACCCTGCAGTGGGAGGGACGGACTCCGTGTCCCATAGCTCCTTCTGTCTGTGTCACCCTGCAGTGGGAGGGACGGACTCCGTGTCCCATAGCTCTTTCTGTCTGTGTCACCCTGCAGTGGGAGGGACGGACTCCGTGTCCCATAGCTCCTTCTGTCTGTGTCACCCTGCAGTGGGAGGGACGGACTCCGTGTCCCATAGCTCCTTCTGTCTGTGTCACCCTGCAGTGGGAGGGACAGACTCCGTGTCCCATAGCTCCTTCTGTCTGTGTCACTCTGCAGTGGGAGGGACAGACTCCGTGTCCCATAGCTCCTTCTGTCTGTGTCACCCTGCAGTGGGAGGGACAGACTCAGTGTCCCATAGCTCTGTCTGTGTCATGCAGTGGGAGGGACAGACTCCGTGTCCCATAGCTCCTTCTGTCTGTGTCACCCTGCAGTGGGAGGGACAGACTCCGTGTCCCATAGCTCCTTCTGTCTGTGTCACCCTGCAGTCAGACCCGTGCATAGTCACCCTGGGACAGGGACAGACTCCGTGTCCCATAGCTCCTTCTGTCTGTGTCACCCTGCAGTGGGAGATAGGAATCCCATGGAGCCCATTCGTATGAAACTGACTGTAAAGACTTTGGCTCCATGGCGATTGAACTGTATTCGTGTAGTCTGAGTGCCATTCACCTAATAATGTGCACTCAGACCTGAGATATCTGGGGATGTGTTACATGCCTGTGTTTAATGTAGTAAATGTTACTCTATGTATTTTAAAGTATAATGCTGTTTTTGTGTTCCCACGTGTGTAATGGAGTTTTGCCTTTGTCTTGGGAGATAATTGAATTACTTCCCAATTATCTCCCAGGGCAGAGGGGAGGAAGCCAGGATGCATTGTGGGAATATACTGTGACTGTGTGTCCTTTTTGTATGCTTGTCTGTCCCTTGTCACAGTCTCCCATTTGGTCCCCTAGGGGAGTGTCCACCAGGTGGGAGACCTGCATAAAAGCTGGGCAGGTAGCCCTCATTAAACAGACCACTGCTTGACCCTCAACACGGAGCCTTGTCTCGTCTTTGGGGGGATTTACTGTATACTGCTAAGGACTGATTGCCAGGAGTGTAAGCCGCTTGGGAGCTTTTCCTGCTCGTCTGCTAGCAGCTATTCGTATGGTTCCTGTTAGTTTATTTGAAGTGCTACCTTATTCCCTTGTATGCCGTTCGGGAGTTTGGAGCATTCACTTATTGGCGGTTCGTGAGTTTTGGTGATTATACCGTAGCTGTGCCTGTCTCTGAAAAGGGGGATTATCGTCTAAGCGGTTTTTTTCCCCTTTTATGCTAAACGGTCCGTTACAATTGGTGGCAAGCGGCGGGATCGTTCCCACAGACTACAGGACAGCTACAGGCAACACCTTTCTTTGGATTTTACAATTTGAGGGCAACGCATGTCCCAGTACAGCGACCCTGACAGCACCAGCATGGAACCAGCAGTGGAGTATGACGAGGGTGCCATGGATGACCGAGATGCAGTCCGTAAAGGCATCTGGTACCAGGCACTAGGTATTGTGGAGTACCAGCGGGGCAAGAGACTCCCCAAGGAAGACCAGCGGTTGCAGAAGCGAGTAGCCCTGCGGATGCCCTTCCTGGGAGAGCAGCCCCTGGAGGAATGGGTGAGGAAATTGGAACACCTAGTATGGCAGGAGTTATGGCTAGAAGATGCCTACCAGGCGCTCTGGTGGTATGGGGCACAGTACCTGCCCTGGACAGCCGAGCATGACAAGCCAGAGGGAGAGGAGTTTGATGGTCCTGGCTTGTTATGGGAGTCGTTTTCAGAGCTCGAATTTGGGAGCCCTACACAAGCCCGTTTCAGTGATCTTTTGGAGTGGAGGGAGAGCAGGTATGACTGGGACGACACTCACGAAATTGAGCAAGACCTGGTCCACCTGGTAACCCGGGAGATGGAGCTAGAACAGGGCTACCAGCAGCTGTTCCAATACAGTGAGAAGGCTCAGTGGGAGAGCAGCATGACAGACCCAGAACCAGACCCATTCAGCTGGGAAGACATTGTGGATATTTTCTGGGAAGAACCCCAGGTGGCCGGTAGAGATGGGACCGAGGTCTCTCCACCGGTCCTGCAGGGAATTGGGAGCCCAGTCTCCATTCCACAGCGGCCGTGTGATTTATTGGGAATTGGGAGCCCAGTCTCCATTCCCCAGCGGGAGATATTGCAGGGAATTGGGAGCCTGAGCTCCATTCCCCAGCGGGAGAAATTGCAGGGAATTGGGTGCCCGAGCTCCATTCCCCAGCGGGAGGCTGAGTTACAGGGGACAGAGATAGTAGCTCCTGTCCCCCAGCAGCAGAATGAATTGCAGGGAATTGGGAGCCCGAGCTCCATTCCCCAGCGGGAGAAATTGCAGGGAATTGGGAGCTCGAGCTCCATTCCCCAGCGGGAGATATTGCAGGGAATTGGGAGCCTGAGCTCCATTCCCCAGCGGCAGGCTGAGTTACAGGGGGCAGAGGTAGTTGTTCCTGTCCCCCAGCAGCCAAGTGATATGCCGGGAAGGCAGTGGGAAGTCCAGGGAGAGGAGAGCAGTATCCTCCCTCCCCAGCGGCAGCGTGATTTTTTGGGAAGTGGGAGCCCAGTCTCCATTCCCCAGCGGCAGTATGATGCTTTGGGAATTGGGAGCCCAGTCTCCATTCCCCAGCGGCAGTATGATGCTTTGGGAATTGGGAGCCCAGTCTCCATTCCCCAGCGGCAGCACAGATTATTGGGAATTGGGAGCCCCGTCTCCATTCCCCAGCAGCAGGACTCTGTATTGGGAGCAGAGACAGTCGGTCTCCCTTCCCCACAGCTGGAAGTATGTATGGGAGAGGAGCTTGTTACCCCCTCTCCCCAGCGGCAGCTTAATGTACAAAGGGGAGACAGTAAGCCCCACAACCGTGCAGATGGGACCGTAGTCTCTACACTGCCAGCACAGGGGGTAGGGACGGTCGGTCCTGCCCCCCAGCGACAGGGCTGTTTAGCCAAAGGGGAGACAATCGGTCTCCCCCTCCAGCAGCAGAGATGGGTAACCAAAGCGGAGACGGTCGGTCTCCAGCAGCAGGACTGTGCAGCTAAAGGGGAGACGGTCAGTCTCCAGCAGCAGCAGCAGAGCGGTGTATTTAAAGGGGAGACAGTCGGTCTCCCCCTCCAACAACCAGGCTTCCACCAGGCTACCCTCCCAGTAGCGCTGGCAACAGGGCAGAGTGCCTCTGGTCTCTGCCCACGCAGCAACCCACCAAGTCAGCGTACCCGTACCCAGCACAGCCGTGGTGAGGCACCTGGACATGGACAAGCTTCTCCTTTACCCAGGTGTAGTAGCCATTTATTGTGGGTGGGCTGTGCTGTTGATTATGTTTTGTGGGTGGGCTGCTGGACTAACAAGGGCACTGACCGGCAGGAGGTCAGATACCCTGTTAGTCTGTTTGGAAAAGGGGAGAGATGTGACGAGACCAATCTCGCCACATTGCATTGGAGAAGCCTGGGTGCTCGCCTGCTGCCTTTGGACTATGGCCCCCTTTTAAAAGACTTTATTTTTCCATGCAGAAAAGCCATATTCATGCTTTTCTGCCGGTTGTTCGGTAGTTTCAATCTACCGAACAACCGTACGAATGACTGGACCACCTGGGAGCTGGAGTGTGCCGGCAATTAACCTCCTGAAGCTGCAGTTAACCGCAGCTTAATTGATGAACGCTGGGTGGCCGCCGTTCGTATCCCGAACACGAGGTCGCGGCCATTTTAAACCATACGAATGAACAGCGGTGTTCGCCTCTATTTTTATGGAACTAAAATCGGACACAGTTTTGCGCGAACACCGCTGAAGCCGCCGACCTCCCTTCTTGTTCGGTGAAAGCACACGAATGACCCGGTGTTCGGTATTTTTGTGTGAATTTCTTATACCCCAGATAGGAATCCCATGGAGCCCCTTCGTATGAAACTGACTGTAAAGACTTTGGCTCCATGGCGATTGAACTGTATTCGTGTAGTCTTAGTGCCATTCACCTAATAATGTGCACTCAGACCTGAGCTATCTGGGGATGTGTTACATGCCTGTGTTTAATGTAGTAAATGTTACTTTGTGCATTTTAAAGTATAATGCTGTTTTGTGTTCCCACGTGTGTAATGGAGTTTTGCCTTTGTCTTGGGAGATAATTGAATTACTTCCCAATTATCTCCCAGGGCAGAGGGGAGGAAGCCAGGATGCATTGTGTGAATATACTGTGACTGTGTGTCCTTTTTGTATACTTGTCTGTCCCTTGTCACAGTCTCCCATTTGGTCCCCTAGGGGAGTGTCCACCAGGTGGGAGACCTGCATAAATACTGGGCAGGTAGCCCTCATTAAAACAGACCACTGCTTGACCCTCAACACGGAGCCTTGTCTCGTCTTTGGGGGGATTTACTGTATGCTGCTAAGGACTGATTGCCAGGAGTGTAAGCCGCTTGGAAGCTTTTCCTGTTCGCCTGCTAGCAGCTATTCGTATGGTTCCTGTTAGTTTATTTGAAGTGCTACCTTATTCCCTTGTATGCCGTTCGGGAGTTTGGAGCATTCACTTATTGGCGGTTCGTGAGTTTTGGTGATTATACCGTAGCTGTGCCTGTCTCTGAAAAGGGGGATTATCGTCTAAGTGGTTTTTTCCCCTTTTGTGCAAAACGGTCCGTTACAATTAATTTGGTTTCCATGGTGATTACTCCACTTTTAGTATATATCTCCCCTGTATGTCACATTGCTGAGTGTTTACAGGGTGATATGGACTGTGTTCCTTTGTTGGCTCCATATCAGATTGTTTTAGAGAAGCAGTATTTCCTGGTGTGCGCTGACAGGAAGCTCCGTGGCCTGCGTTTGTCTCTGGTCAGTGTAGGATACGAGTCTGATCATTGCAAGCCTTGGATAGGGAGCAGGATGGACGCGCAGCTCTGGGCAGATAGGGGTCATGTTCCCTCAGAGGTTATTAATAGATC
>OW240920.1:7284446-7309600 GCA_933207985.1 Pelobates cultripes | reverse complement strand
GATTTAAGCATGAGTGCTCCGGTTGCGGGGGTGCTCATGGGCTCAATCGCTGTTTCAAAAAAGGGAAGGCGGGAACAGCCGGAGCGGCTGCCGGGGCCGGAGGGAGTGCTTCCCCTGCCCCGGGGCTTCACGCCGGTGAGGCTAGACGCGATGGAGCCGTGGCTAAGCCGCTACGGTAACAGGACTGATGCCTCGGTACTTAGGGAGGGCTTCGGGCGGGGTTTCTTTATTCCCTTCCGGGAGCGGGGGGGTTCGGGGGGGTTGCGCAACCTGAAGTCGGTGGCGGATTTCCCGGGGGTGGTACGGGAGAAACTAGACAAGGAGGTTGCGCTGGGGCGGATGGCGGGCCCGTTTGCGGTGCCCCCATTGGAGGACCTACGGGTTTCCCCTCTTGGGGTGGTGCCAAAGAAGGAGCCGGGGAAATTCCGGCTCATTCACCACCTCTCCTACCCAAAAGAGGAGTCGGTGAATGACGGTATTGATAAGGACCTATGCTCGGTCTCGTATGCATCATTCGACCGGGCGGTCGAGCTGGTTAAACGGGCCGGGCATGGGGCACTTATGGCAAAAGTGGATATTGAGGCGGCGTTTCGGCTGCTGCCAGTCCACCCGGACTGCCACCACCTGTTGGGATGTTTTTTCGAGGGAAAATATTTAGTGGACTTGTGCCTCCCTATGGGCTGTTCTATTTCATGCTCCTATTTCGAGAAATTTAGTACTTTTCTCGAATGGGTGGTGCGGGTCGAGGCGGGGAACCGTTCGGTGGTGCACTACCTGGGCGATTTCTTTTGCGTGGGGCCGGCTGCCTCCTCGGCATGCCAGCAACTGCTTAGGACCGTGGAATGGGTGGCGGGCCACTTTGGGGTGCCGCTGGCAGCGGATAAGACGGAGGGCACGACGACGTGCCTTAGTTTCTTGGGGTTAGAAATAGATTCTATCTTGGGTGAATGCCGACTGCCTCGGGACAAGTTGGAGGGGCTCAAGGGGGCGGTAGCTGCGGTGACCGTTGCGCGCAAAGTTACGCTGCGGCAACTGCAGTCGCTAATAGGGATGCTGAACTTTGCATGCCGTGTAATTCCTATGGGGAGGGTTTTCAGCCGCAGCCTGGCGGCTGCTGCGGCAGGAGTTCGATCCCCGCATCATTTCATACGGGTGTCAGCAACCATGAGGGCTGATTTGGGCGTGTGGGATGCCTTTCTGCAGGATTTCAACGGGACGGTGTTTTTCAGGCGGGCGGGTAAGTCGGCGGCGGAGTTGGAGCTCTTCACGGATGCTTCGGGTAGTGTGGGCTTCGGGGCCTACTTTGGCGGGAGATGGTGCGCGGAGCGGTGGCCGGAGGCATGGGGGTCTAGCCCAGTCATGCGCAACCTGGCTTTTCTGGAATTATTCCCGTTGGTCGTTGCAATGGCACTATGGGGCGAGGGGCTCCGGGACCAGAAAGTGGTCTTTTTCTCGGACAACATGGCGGTGGTGCATGCGGTGAATAATCAATCGGCTGCCTCTAAGCCGGTGGTTAGGTTGCTGCGGCGCTTTGTGTTGATGTGTATGTCACGGAATGTTGTGTTTCGCGCGCGTCATGTCCCTGGGTACCTGAATGAGGTGGCTGACGCTCTGTCTCGTTTTCAGTGGTCCCGATTTTGGTCGATGGCGCCAGGAGCATTGAAGGAAGGGGAGGCTTGCCCGGACGAGATATGGCAGCTGGGAGCGTCCTGCTTGGGGGACTTGTGAAGGCTTCACTGGCACCGGCCACATGGGCCTCCTACAGTAAGGTCTGGGACTCTTGGGAACGATCATTAGACGGGTTGGAGCATGGCTTACGTGGGGATGCGCTGCGGGACGCTTTTCTGTGGTACACCTGCCAATTGCTGGCAAAGGGGGCGTCCCCGGCAGTGGTCGACAGGTCCATGGCGGCAATGGCGTTCTGGTTCCGATGGCGCGGGGCGGAGGATCTGACTAAGACCTTCCTAGTACGGCAGGCGCTGAAGGGTTATCGAAAGGGCCGCAGGACCTGTGACTCTAGGCGCCCGGTGTCGGTACGGGTATTGGGGGATCTGGTGGTCGGTTGCCGGAAATTTGTTTCAACGGGTTTGAGGTCTCTCTGTTCAGAGCGGCTTTTCTCTTGGCATTTTTCGGGGCGTTCCGCGTGGGGGAGCTGGTGAGTGCCAGTAGGGTGGTGCCCGGGGGTCTGCAGGCCTCAGGGGTTCGTGTTTTGGAGGGTAAGGTGGTTGTGCATCTGGGTAGTTCTAAGACGGACGTCCGTGGCGTGGGTAGGGACGTTACGCTATGGGCTCTGCCGGGCGCAGCATTGTGCCCGGTGGCTGCAGTGGCGGAGTACATGGCTCGGAGGCCGGCGGTAGGGGGTTCCTTCTTGGTACATGCGGATGGTTCTTCCCTGTCCCGGTTTCAGTTTACAAAGGTTTTTCGGGCCGGGCTAGGTAAGTTGGGGCTTCCGGCCGGACGTTTTGGTACTCACTCCTTTCGCATTGGGGCGGCCACGGAGGCCGCACGGTTGGGATTAGGAGATGAGGTCGTGAAGCGCATAGGGAGATGGGAGTCGGTGCGGTTCCGCTCATATGTGCGGTTGGGCTTATTGGAATAATAAAAAAATAAAAAAAAAATAAAAAAAAAGGTACATGTCTGGGTATGTATATGTTTATATATATGTATATGTATAGATATGGTGCGGGGGCGGACATGGACGGAGGAGTCCTCTTTTGCCTTTCCCTCATGCTTGTTTTCTTCTTCTCCCCAGGACGGGTTGCTTGGATTGTGGGACATTCTTTTGTCTTCTGGGCGGAGAGGAGGGCCGCAGCTCGAATGCAGGGCCAGCAGCTGGGCTTTCCGAAGGACCAGTTGACAGTCCGATGGTTTGGGTACAGGGGATTTTGCTGGGGGGAGGTTTGTGGGGCAATGTTTAGGATGGTGGTGGGCGGGAGGACACCGGACATGGTGGTCCTTCATGCTGGGGGTAACGACTTGGGCCTCACGCCACAACGTCGGTTGGTAAAGTGGATGAAGCAGGACATCAACAAATTGAGGGACCTGCTTCCGGGGGTTATGTTAGTGTGGTCGGAGATTGTCCCAAGGCGTCGATGGCGGCACGCGCGGGATCCGGTGGCGATTGATCACTGCAGGAAAAAGGTGAACAGCTTAATGGCGAGCTTTGTTAGGAAGATGGGAGGTGTGGTGGTACGGCACAGCGAGTTGGAGGAGGGGTTGCCGGGGTACTACCGCTCGGACGGGGTTCACCTTTCGGAGGTGGGTTGGGATCTGCTCAACTTGGGTTGGCAGGTTGGTATGCAGCGGGCGCTGTTTCTTCGGGGTGGCGGAGCTCAGACGGCTTAAGGGGTCAAGGTCTGAACTTATGGCGGGACGGGGAGCTGAAGGAGAGGAAATAGGCTCCCCAGGATGAACGTAATGGAAGACAAACAAGTGGTGGTCATTGGTGGTTGATAGGTTTCGAGTCCTGTCGGTGGCTCAGAACCTGGTGGGGTAGGGGTATCCGGGTATACCCCTGCCGTGGTTAATGGATGGTTGGCACTTTACATCGATTGGAATAATGTTGATGTATGTTATATATATATGTTTATTTATATGGGGGTCATTGCCCTTTATATGTTAATGGAAGGAATAGGATGCGAGGGCGGAGTATGGGGGGCAATGACCCATGTTTACTTGTTAAGTTATTACTATTATTATTATTATTATTATTGTTATTATTATTGTTTGCTAAATAAAGCTGTGGACATATTTCCCCATATCCTCTAGTATGTGCATTATTGGGTTGGGTTATGGGGTGGTTGTCCTGGATTCCGACTGCCCAAAATGGCGACTATACACCTGTCATGTAGCCCCATGTAGCCAAGCGCAGCTAAGCGGAAAAAGGCCTTGACAGGGGTTAGGAGGCGGGCCTAGGAGGAAGTAAGCAAGGGAGTGGAGTTATGGGTAAGTGGGTTTGGTTATTTAAATGGGCAGCCATTTTAGTTAATTCATTCTAACTTCCTACCTGGTTAAGTTTGTCCCACCCACCCTCCCTGTTTTGTTATGTGTGGTTTTGTCCCGTTTTTTCACAGCGGCGGGACGGGGAGCTGAAGGAGAGGAAATAGGCTCCCCAGGATGAACGTAATGGAAGACAAACAAGTGGTGGTCATTGGTGGTTGATAGGTTTCGAGTCCTGTCGGTGGCTCAGAACCTGGTGGGGTAGGGGTATCCGGGTATACCCCTGCCGTGGTTAATGGATGGTTGGCACTTTACATCGATTGGAATAATGTTGATGCATGTTATATATATATGTTTATTTATATGGGGGTCATTGCCCTTTATATGTTAATGGAAGGAATAGGATGCGAGGGCGGAGTATGGGGGGCAATGACCCATGTTTACTTGTTAAGTTATTATTATGATTATTATTGTTATTATTATTGTTTGCTAAATAAAGCTGTGGACATATTTCCCCATATCCTCTAGTATGTGCGTTATTGGGTTGGGTTATGGGGTGGTTGTCCTGGATTCCGACTGCCCAAAATGGCGACTATACACCTGTCATGTGTCTGACTGTATAACAGAGCTCCACAGCAATAATACTCCCAGTAATGTGACTGAGTGTATCACAGAGCTCCACAGTAATAATACTCCAAGTAATGTCTTTAAAGTACAATAACTGTGTTTAGAAATCACTCTGTGTAAATAAGATACATTGTTCTTCTAAATTACATTTTAGTTGTATAAATTGTTATTAGTAAGAATCTCCAAACAGCCCCACTCCTGCCTACACACCACACTCATACTCCTAAAAGTGCCCCTCTTTGTCCATTCAAACTTTACGTAGTTATGCTTAAAATGTCTTCAATTCTGTTGTTTTGAACAAATGTTTCAGGGTAAATCAGTTTAGGTAACACAGCTTGAAGCTTAAAAGAATGAAACCTCTCAACCCGCACAGCAAAGGGGCAGGCCCATCCATTAAAGGGGCATGCTCACCATTCCAAGGGAGGGAGCCATCCATTAAAGGGGCATGCTCACCATTCCAAGGGAGGGAGCCATCCATTAAAGGGGCATGCTCACCATTCCAAGGGAGGGAGCCATCCATTAAAGGGGCATGCTCGCCATTCCAAGGGAGCCAACCCTCAAAGCAAAGGGGCGGTTCTGCCTTAAAGATGATAGTCAGGCTGCCTTCCTCAGGCGCATGCACGGAACGCTCCTAAATCTCATAGTCTACTAATGCCTACCGGCAGATTTCAAAATGCGGGACAGGTTCCCGGGACCTATTTTTGCAGCGATAATGGCAAAGTGTAGGTCAAAAATAGTCAAGCTGAAAATATTACAGTGATGGGAATTTTTACCAAATAAACAATTTTGACCTAAAAAGGTACAATCCCCTGTCAGTTCTTCAATGTTTACAGGAACATTCCATAAAGTGAGAATTGCCAGGAATTCAAAGTTAATATGAAAATCTAGGCCCAAATCGCTGATTTAGAAATAGTTTGGATTTCCCAGCAATTATTATTTTTTTTTAAATTCTTTATTTTTGCACATGATAGGCAATGCAAGAATAATACAACTTGGAGGCTTGCGCAGAAGCCAAAATATAAAACAGCATACTTATAAACATAAAAATTGACATCGGCCCATATGACAAGCCACTTTATAGATTCCATACAACTTGCCCCCTATCAAAGATTTTGTGTTTTTTATATAGCTACATTATTTAAATTCCTTATTTTTGCACACGATAGGCATAGCAAGAGCAATACAACTGTGAGGCTTGCTCAGGAGCCAAAATGATAGAAATCCGACTTGAAAACACGAAATACGACATTAGCCCAAAAGACAAGCCTCTTTATGAATTCTATTCCACTCGCCTCCCATCGATGATATTGTATCTTTTAGTCAGGCCATGCATTCTAAGAAGGAGCCCTAACTCTATCCATGTCAGGGTGTACTTTAGGCATCCTCAATTCTCCGTCAGTATACTCATGCCTGAGTGAGGAAAGTAAATAATGACAACATAGACTGAGACAATGTTAGAAATAAAGAGGTAAAAAAGAAAAGATAGCCTTGTAAACCAAGGGTTTAGTAACAAGATGGAGAAACGTGAAAAAGAGAAATATGGAAAGAAAAGACAAGATAAGGCGAGGAAGAGGGATTAAGAGGACGAGAAAGATGTGAGTATGAAGGATAGGGAGGAGGGGTGGGTGGTGGGGAGGCGAACGAGGCTAAGGAATTCCATTCCGACACTGACCACGCAGTGTCGGATCCCGATTTAAATCAGATATTCAGCCCATCAATCGTTACCGGAGCCCATTATACTATTGTCCCATGGTTCCCAAACCCTGGTTGTTCCTCTTAATCTAGCAGTCAGATCATCCATGATTCTGCTTTCCTTTATCCTTGAAATCACCCCCCTAAACTCCGGGCCTCCAGGTGATAGCCACGCCGTTGCCACAGCTCTGCGTGCACTTAAAGTTATCGCCCGTACCAGTTTCTGCTCTCTTCTCGTCCATCCCTCAATAGATCTATTTAACAGGTAGATCCATGGGTCCAAGGCCAGGGGTTTGCCAAACGTCTGCTTCAATAGGTCTTCAACAGACTTCCAAAAACCGTGGATTTTCGGTCATTCCCACCACATGTGGAGATACGTGCCTCGGAATCCGCAACCCCTCCAGCATTCGTCAGTATCTATCTTGTGCATTTTGTGCAAAGTTATCGGAGTAGTATACCACCTGAGCATGGTTTTCCATGCCTGCTCCTGTTGCGTGACACATATAGAAGCGCTCTTGTTTGCCTCCCAGATCTCCTGCCATTCGATTCCTTCCAGTTCCTCCCCCAGGTCCGATTCCCATCTATCAGTGTACTTCAATCTACCCCATTCTTTAGTCTCCGTGCTGAGATGAGCATACAGAAGCGTAATCATTCCTTTGGGGGCAGATCCCTCTCTACATAGTCTCTCGTAAAAAGTAAACTATCCCTGGGCTGCAGCTTTAATACGAGGTCTTCTAGCGAAGTCCCTTATCTGGACATATCTAAAGTAATCTGCTGGAGTCAGGTGGGTATTTTGTTGGAGATCTTGAAATGGTATGATATCCCCTTCTCTATATAGTTGGTAAATCCGTTGTAGCCCAGTCTTTTCTATATTTCGAAAGTTCCTAGGGTTCCCAGCAATTCTATCTTTAAACAGTGACTTTATTTATAACTAAGCTGTATAATGTAGGCAAACGTTTCTGAATCACAGCTTTTATAGCCTGCATCTTGTAACGTGCTTTTCAAATCACCATCGTTTGCTGTTTAGCGAATAAACCCCAATGAGTCACTTGTTTTAAAAAAGACCTGCAGACTCCAAAAGCAGGAAACGTGAATAAATAAGCTTTTAGTTTCATTTCTGTACAATGAAGGTGGAGTTTGCAGCTGCACCTCCATGCCACCGCCATTGCCAGGGACACCTCCAATAAACGGACATTTTTGTAAGAAATCTGGGATTCTTTCTTTAAATAACACCTTCTATACTACAATACATCCCCCATTCAGCATATTGTACTAATGTGTTCATTAGGGAATCTTCTTAAAATAGTGTCACTGTATCGTACAGTATGGGGAGATCAGACTCTGTATTGTACAGTGTGGGGGAGATCAGACTCTGTATTGTACAGTGTGGGGGAGATCAGACCCTGTATTGTACAGTGTGGGGAGAGCAGACCCTGTATTGTACAGTGTGGGGGAGATCAGACTCTGTATTGTACAGTGTGGGGGAGATCAGACCCTGTATTGTACAGTGTGGGGGAGATCAGACTCTATATTGTACAGTATGGGGGAGATCAGAGTCTGCATTGTACAGTGTGGGGAGATCAGACCCTGTATTGTACAGTATGTAGGAAACCAAACTCTGTATTCTGCAGTGTGGGGGAGATCAGACTCTGTATTGTACAGTATGTAGGAAACCAAACTCTGTATTGTGCAGTGTGGAGGAGATCAAACTCTGTATTGTGCAGTATGGGGGAGATCAGACCCTGTATTGTACAGTGTGGGGGAGATCAGACTTTGTATTGTACAGTGTGGGGAGATCAGACTCTGTATTGTACAGTGTGGGGGAGATCAGACTTTGTATTGTACAGTGTGGGGAGATCAGACTCTGTATTGTACAGTGTGGGGGAGATCAGACTCTGTATTGTGCAGTGTGGGGGAGATCAGACTCTGTATTGTGTAGTTTACTTTCTCCAAGTGTCCGTAGCGGGGAGATAATATATCTGTCCGTTCTGTGTGATTGCACTATCTGTTTTTTTTTCACTAAATAATGAATTTCAGTGAATCCCAAAGACTGTGCAGAATTTGCAGATTCTCGGTCACAGCTTAACATGTTTGTCTGAGTTTTTGCCAATCAGTTTTCCGGACCATTCTGTGTCGAACACATGTGATTCCCACAGCGAAATCTTTTCATATCACTAGGAGATACATTCACGCAGCCAGGGGACATTACAAAGCGATTAACTCACTAGATAAGGTGTAGGGATCCTTTGGCACTCCAGGTGCTGTGGACTACATCTCCCCTGACGCTTTGCCAGCATTATAACTGTAAGAGGATCATGGGAAATGCAGTCCAGAATGGAAAAAAAATGCCAAATAGCTCAACTGGCCAATGATTCGCTATTATCTTATCAATTCAGCTAAATTTAGCAACACGAGAAATGTTGGTAAAATATGTGGTGGGATTAAAACCAAATGAAGTACCATTGGTAACGGAAATATAATCAGAGGTGATGTATGGATTGAAATTTGTCACTAACTCTACATGAATTCCAAATGTGAAGTCCGGACAATTCCCACTCATAGTAAATATCTCTGAAAGTCTACGTGGAACTAGACATCTATTAATGGAGAGAGTTTCCATTGACAGCGACCAGTCCCCGGGTCACCTTTCTGTGTGCGCCATTCTTTACACATCACTGGGTAACCAGACGCATATCGGCTACGTCTCGCCTCTTTTGGCACGGGCACAAGTCCTGCGCTGGTGGAGAGGCAGACTGTAATTCGGTAGTATCTTATTGTTTCCATCTTGTGTTCACTGACTTATTAGTCTAGTTTGTGTTCCGCACTGGCCGTCTCTGGTACCCGGACACTGGCTACTTTATGGATATCTTCTCTCTTACATCCCTTGGTGAATATTCATTAAATCCACTCATCAGCTAAGTAATGAAATATATTGTCTGTGCGGAGTTCGTGAAGACGTCTAACACATTGTTCCTGCATCCAGACAGAAGTATAATCCCTCTATTATTCCGTTTTTTTGTTTTTTTTAAATTCTTTATTTTGTGCTGTGCAGATGGTTACAAGATTTCAACAGACGCCACAACAGCGTATTTCAAGCTTCATAAAAGATAAACAGTGGCATGATAATTTTTATATGTTTTGCATGCTTAACTAAACTGTCGTTACGTCAGAGTAGGTTTAAATAAGATTAAGCTAAAGATGCTAGGTGCTTAACAGTGCTAGTTCGCCTATGCTAGAATAGATATCGTGTGAGCATGTTTTGTAGAAGAGCAGTATCTAGTTATGAAATAGTGCATTGAAACGTTTTGCTGTGGGTATTTAGGTCATGAGGCATCCTAATATAATTAACATTGCTAAAACTTGCCTATATTGTACCTTAATATCACTATTCTTTCTAGACATGATTGCCCTGTGGCACATTGCTATGTCCAGCCTAGCACTCAAAGTAGCATTCTTACGCAGTCCAAGCTTGGCTATTAACTGTTTTATCAATTTTCAGTGTCCATAGGACTATCAGGAACAGTTTTTCCTGAGTTTTAGTGTTATTACCACCAGTCCATGAGGACTTATGAGCATAGTCCATTCGTGGCTTGAGTTATGCTTCAGGGTCCGGGTACTCTGGCTGGATCGTGTGCTCTAAACAGTCTATTCACCCGTGTGAAGCAGTGTGGTAAGCACTTCATCCTATGCCCAGCGCTGGTAGGATCAGTAGACTGTTGCTATTCTTCTTGTCATAGCGGTCGCAGGGCCCGGTGTCTCCATTTCGGGGTTGAGCTCCAGGACGTCTCTTCGTGGTGTGCAGTTTCCCCTTCACTTGTGTTGCAGTATTGGTTGAGGAGTGCGCTTGGTGCTGTGCTGGTAGCCGGGATTTAGGTCAGGTATTTTAGTAGTGTGCGTCATTGTTGGATTGGAGATCTCGGCTTTGCTTGTGGGCGCGTGAGAGCGTGTGTCCGAGAGGCCTGGCGGTATCAATTTTGCCTGCTGGCCATCTTGGATGCTTGGGGTACCTGTATGTAGTGCCTGCGTCGCACTGTTGGTCGCAACCATGAGGCCACCTTCCGGGCAGCTTGGCGGTGAGTTGCTCCCCGGTTTCGCAGTGCTGCCCTGAGACCAGCACAGGTCCGGTCAAATATTGTCATAGGGGAAATATGTGCCCTTGTGCAGGTGCTCCGCCTGCTCAGCTCAGGTTGGTCGGCCATTTTGGCTGTACCTCTTCGGTCTGTTGCCCCACCATTTGTTGTGGTTGGTGTGGTCTTGTTCCATGCTGGTCCGTATGTGCTTCGAGACCGGGATGTCCCCCACCGGTCCATGGGGGTGGGGAGGTATGCTGAGGTGTAGTAGCTTGTGGGTTCTTGAGCCGAGGGGAGCGGCCGCCTCCCCCCTGCTTCAGCCCAGGTAGGCCGCATGTGGAACTCCGCTTTCCCGACGTCGACAAGCACCGTGGTGGTGTTGGTTTACTCAGTGGGGCACCCCCAACGTGGGTAGTGCACCCTCCAATGCTTTTGGGCTTGTTAGCCGTCGATTGTACCGCGGGTTCTGCTCACCGGATCGTAGCTCATGGCACATGCGACTGCATGGCTCGGCGGTCAAGCTCCGCCCCTATATTATTCCGTGTTTTATAATAATTCACTTTAGCTTTTTAGTTATGCATAAGATAAAATGGTGACTTTACTCATGGGGAGCGTGGTCTTTGACAATGTGCAGAGCTTTAGTAAAGTGCCATTTCAGTTAAGTTAATTTACCCACAATCCACCAGTACAAAGAATTCCGCAGAAAGAAAACCATAATGGAGGCACCTAGGTATTAAGATCCAGCGAAAGAAAGAAAATATAATAAATATAAATAAAGGCAAGTGGCAATGGGAAGAGTATCATTATTAAGATTAAATTGGCCGCTTTAAACATATCTACAGTTTGCATAAAATGTGACGCGGACTGAGCGTTCCTTTACATTGGATCTGGTGAGCGAATGTAAAATTAGAGGTAAGAGAGGGCGGCATGCAGTTTGGAAATCGTTTGTTTGATAGACTTTGTGCACCGTGTGATTATGGCGCGATTTCCCAATAGCCAGAGAAAGTATTAACACTGCCAACTACAGCGGCTAAAAGTTAATATTTACACTCATTTAGAAGAAGGCTTCCAATATTTTATATTAAGTGATATCAAGCTAGAGAAATCCCAAGCAGGACTAACATAGAAACATAGAATGTGACGGCAGATAAGAACCATTCGGCCCATCTAGTCTGCCCAATTTTCTAAATACTTTCATTAGTCCCTGGCCTTATCTTATAGTTAGGATAGCCTTATGCCTATCCCACGCATGCTTAAACTCCTTTACTGTGTTAACCTCTACCACTTCAGCTGGAAGGCTATTCCATGCATCCACTACCCTCTCAGTAAAGTAATACTTCCTGATATTATTTTTAAACCTTTGCTCATCTAATTTAAGACTATGTCCTCTTGTTGTGGTAGTTTTTCTTCTTTTAAATATAGTCTCCTCCTTTACTGTGTTGATTCCCTTTATATATTTAAATGTTTCTATCATATCCCCCCTGTCTCGTCTTTCCTCCAAGCTATACATGTTAAGATCCTTTAACCTTTCCTGGTAAGTTTTATCCTGCAATCCATGAACCAGTTTAGTAGCCCTTCTCTGAACCCTCTCTAAGGTATCAATATCCTTCTGAAGATACGGTCTCCAGTACTACGTACAATACTCCAAGTGAGGTCTCACCAATGTTCTGTACAATGGCATGAGCACTTCTCTCTTTCTACTGCTAATACCTCTCCCTATACAACCAAGCACTGAACTAAAAGGACAATAGGGAGGCAGCACACATGCAACTAGAGACAAAAAGCAAAGGTAAAGGATGCACCAAAGGTCGATGCATAAAACCATACTAGATAAAAAGTAGGTGGAGAGGTTTGTATGGGTACCTCCGCCAAGGATTGCTTCCTAGCTGGAACAAGGGAAAACCTCAGCGCTTATGCCCCAGTCGCCGTGGCTTGACTGGGGTCCTCCTCTCCGTCCTGGATAGGGGACTAGCTCTATTCCTTCCCATGGACTGGACGACACACAGTCCTGGGAGGGAATAGAGCTAGTTCCATATCTTGTTTCAGGATGGAGAGGAGAACCCCAGTCAAGCCACGGCGACTGTGGCATAAGAGCTGAGGTTTTCCCTTGTTCCAGCTAGGAAGCAATCCTTGGCGGAGATACCCAGCCGGGGGTACAGGGAGCTCCCCTACAAGAGGTGGCAGCAGGGGGGGTTGCTTCCTAGCCTTGGGGGAAACAACCAGAACACCCCTGGGACTCCTGCACATCTTCTAGAGAGGAACTAATGTTCGTCAGAGCTGAAGAAGCTGCTACACTGAGACGGAGTTTGACAATATGGTGATGGGGCTGCTGGCTCTCTATGGACCCAACCCCTCTGAGTTCCACGGTGACTGGGGAAGAAGCGCTGAGGTTTTTTTTTCACCACTACTAAGGTGGACCATATGGGTGATTAGGATAGATGTATAACAGGTCCAAGACCAGTAGAGGTTACAGATTAGGATAGAGGTATGACAGGTCCAAGACCAGTAGAAGTTACAGATTAGGATAGAGGTATGACAGGTCCAAGACCAGTAGAGGTTACAGATTGTGATAGATGTATAAAAGGTCCAAAGTCTGTACAGGTCACAGATTGGGATAGATGTATAACAGGTCAAAAATCAGTACAGGTCACAGATTAGGATAGATTATAAAAGTTCCAAAATCAGTATATGCCACAGACGGGAATAAATTATAACAAATCCAATGTCAGTAAAGGTCACTGATTGGGACAGATTACAACAGTTCCAAAGTCAGTACAGGCCACAGACTCTAATAAATTATAACAACTCAAAGGTCAGTACAGGTCACAGATTGGGATAGACTATAATAAATCCAAGGTCAGTACAGGTCACAGATTGGGATAGACTATAATAAATCCAAGGTCAGTACAGGTCACAGATTGGGATAGATTATAATGAATCCAAGGTCAGTACAGGTCACAGATTGGGAAAGATTATTACATGTCCAAAGTCCAAAGTCAGTACATGCCACAGATTGGAATAAATTATAACAAATTATTATATACAAATTTAAAGTCAGTACAGGTCAAAACAGTTTCAGAGAAAATTGAGAAGTGTTCATTCTGCTACAGGGATAGATTATAATAAATCCAAAATCGGTACAGGCCAGAGATTGAGATAGATCATAACAAATTATTATAAACAAATCTAAAGTCAGTACATGCTACAGATTGGGATAAATTTATAACAGGTCCAAGGTCAGTGCAGGTTACAGATTGGGATAGATGCATAACACGTCCGAGGTCAGTACAGCTCACTGATTGGGACAAATTATAACAAATCAAAGGTCAGTACAGGTCACAATTGGGATAGATGTATAACAGGTTCAAGGTCAGTACAGGTCATAGATTGGGAGATTATAACAAATCGAAGGTCAGTACAGGTTACAGATTGGGACAGATTATAACAGGTTCAAAGTCAGTACAGGTCACATTGGGATAAGTTATAACAAATCGAAGGTCAGTACAGGTCATAGATTGAGGGATTATAACAAATCGAAGGTCAGTACAGATTACAGATTGGGACAGATTATTACAGGTTCAAGGTCAGTACAGGCCATAGATTGGGGGATTATAACAAATTCAAGGTCAGCACAGGTCACAGACTGGAATAGACGTACAACTGATCGTCCCTTCACTGTTTTAAGGCTGTTTATTTTAGGATTCTGTACACTCCCTCCACTAACCCTAATATGGCCACTTATCCTAACACTAATTGGCATGTACTGACTTATTCTAGACACTAATAAACCATGAATATTAAATTAGCTACTAATACTAACCCACTCATAATAAACTAGCTGTTTTAATCCAAAAAAACTGAAATAGGCAGTAATCTATTACTCCTAAACTACAAACCCTAAACTTGATCCAAGGAGATATCGGACTGCCATTCTGGGGTCAAGAACTAGTTTTTCCTAGTTTGTTGCAAAATTGGAAAGTGCTTCAAACGGGATATTTTGCCATTTGTTGGACCAACAGCAAAACCAAAAGTGCAAAAAGCTGAACTTGATAAACGTCTCATTCTGAACATTAAGCACTAAACCTAGATTAGTCACTAACCCTAAACCTAAAATACTAATACTAACCATAACGCTAACAATAACTCCAGACCGTAAGCTTGTTTGAGCAGGGTCCTAATAAACCTAACATTCCTGTAACATTTTGTAACTGTCTCATATATTGTTAAATGTCCCCCTTTTATAATATTGTACAGCCAGGTGGAAAAAGTTGGCGCTATATAAATGCGAAAAATATTTACATTCAGCGCTAGGCTATATGTGTGTTATTATATACTCAGTTTTGTGCTATTTATATATCACTGGCATTTATACAGCACCTACATATAAACTGGGGTTTATACATAGTGCTGTAAAATTGGGAAAAATAAACATTACAATCTAACTAAATATATATATATAAAGGGTAAAGAGAGCCCTGCCGTGAGTTTATAATCTAACCAAATTAATACAAAGGTTAAGGAGAGCCCTGTCGTGAGCTGCGATGCAGCCATTTTATATAAAGCGCTTAGTTACATAGCCCGTGAGCTTACAATCTAATCAAACGAATACAAAGGGTAAGGAGAGCCCTGCTGTGAGCTGTGATCCAGCCATTTTATACAAATTGCTTAGTAAGATGGCCCGTGAGCTTACAATCTAATCAAACCAATACAAAGGGTAAGGAGAGCCCTGCTGTGAGCTGAGATCCAGCCATTCTACACAAAGTGCTTAGTTATATAGCCTGTGATCTTACAATCTAACCAAACCCATACAAAGGGCAAGGAGAGCCCCTCCGTGAGCTGCAATCCAGCCATTCTACACAAAGTGCTTAGTTATATAGCCTGTGAGCTTACAATCTAACCAAACCGTTACAAAGGGTTTGCGGGTTAGTGCTCAGTGACAATGAGGAATCTCAGTATTGCCGGTTAGCTGGGTTTGTGAATCAAGGCCTAGGGTACAGGGATGGAGATAAGACACTGTTATATATAAGTATTTACAGCTAGGAGGGGCAAACGATGGACAGAGAGGGGTTGGGGAGAGCAAACGTGCTGTACCAACCAGATTCTATCACCCCTAAATATTAATGTCTTTATTACATGGCATATTGGTGGGGTACATTCACTGACAATACCAATAATAATGTTACACTGGCACACACCAGCTATAAATGGGAACATTTTATACTTAACAGTAGTAAAAGTAGTATTATTGTATACTGGGTTCTGTGCTCAGTGTTAGTGTATACTCAGTGCTGTGCTCAGTGTTAGTGTATGTAACGGATCACCTGGCACCCCGACTGGGTACCTCTGTTGAAGGATGCTCCGAGCGCTTCCTGAGGACTCCAAGCACTGCAGCAGACACCACAACCACCGAACCGGAGAAGCATACGAATGCTCTCAAGCATATGAATGGGCAGACTAGATGGGCCGAATGGTTCTTATCTGCCGTCACATTCTATGTAAGCAGCTGAACAGGAAAAGCATACAATCAACTTATACTCCTGGCAATCAGCATACAATCCAATTCCCCCAATAACGAGACGACGCTTCGTTTTGAGGTCAAGAAGAACTGACTGTACTGGCACATACAGCCTCTTTTATTCCCAATCCACAAACTTAGTACTGCCCACAGGGTTTTACAGAACAACCAATAACACACGTACATTACAGAAAACACTCCCAGCAATTATACACAACCAGGGCCGTCTTTAACGCGGGGCAAACGGGGCAGCTGCCCCGGGCCCAGTTTCTCTTGGGGGGCCCGAGGCACCTGCCCCGTGGGCCCCGCTGTCACCGGGCGGGCGGGTGGCCGGTCGGGCAGGAAGGCGGGCGCGCGAGGGAGCACTCAGTGCTTCCTCTTCAGCTCCCTCGCGCACCGCACTGATACCGGAGCCGGAAGATGACGTCATCTTCCGGCGCCGGCATCCCTACGCGGCGCGCGAGGGAGCTGAAGAGGAAGCACTGAGTGCTCCCTCGCGCGCCCGCCTGCCTGCCCGACCGGCCACCCGCCCAGGAGCCCCACTGGACCCCAGGGAATCCCCCCAGCACTCCAAAAGGTAAGGAGGCTGGGGGATTATATTTTTTTTAAAAAAATGTGTGTTTGTGTGTATGTGTGTGTTAGTGTATGTGTTTGTGTGTATTTGTGTGTTAGTGTATGTGTGTGTTAGTGTGTCTGTTTGTGTGTTAGTGTATCTATGTGTTAGTGTATGTGTGTGTTAGTGTATGTGTGTGTGTCAGCATGTCTGTGTGTGTGTCAGTATGTCTGTGTGTGTGTGTCAGTATGTCTGTCTGTGTGTCAGTATATATGTGTGTGTATATCTATATCTGTGTGTGTCAGTATGTGTATGTGTCAGTATGTCTGTCAGTGCGTCAGTATGTCTGTTAGTGCATGTGTATGCATGTGTCAGTATATCTGTCTGTGTGCCAGTATGTCTGTGTGTGTGTGTGTCAGTATATCAGTCTGTGTGTGTCAGTGTATGTGCCTGTGTGTGTGTGTCAGTATTTCTCAGTGTATGTGGGTGTCAGTATATCTGTCAGTGTGTGGGTGTCAGTATTTCTGTCAGTGTATGTGTGTCAGTATGTTGATCAGTGTATGTGTCTGTGTGTGTGTGTGTCAGTATGTCGGTATATGTGTCTGTGTGTCAGTATGTCTGTATATGTGCCTGTGTCAGTATGTCTGTCAGTACGTCTACCAGTGTATGTGTCTGTGTGTGTGTCAATATATGTACCTGTGTCAGTGTGTCTGTCAGTGTATGTGCCTGTTTATCTGTATGTAGTCAGTGTATGTATCTGTGTATCTGCTTGTGCGTCAGAGTGTGTACCTGTGCATCTGAGCCGCAACTTTAAATACAAATACACCCCTCCATTCAAACTTCAACACTACATATAAAACACACTCCTGCATTGAAACGTCAACACTACATACAAGCACACTCCTACATTCAAAAACAAACACTACACATAAATGCACAGTTGCATTCAAACTCTAGTACCACATACAAACACATTCACACAAACATACTCCATACAAACACATGCTTACATTCAAACATACTAACATGGCTCAGTGCTAAATACAACCCTGCAAGCATGGGAAATTGGTAGAGTCCTAGCTGTCAAAGCATTGTTGGAGTTGCACGACAGATGGGGTTCTACCTTTAGTCCAACCTTGCAATTGGGGGTCCCAATAAAATTCATTCTACTTTAGTATCGCCACTGCGTTGGGATGGATGCCGGGATTGCATACCAGGGAGTGAGGGGCGAGAGCGGCAGGGCACAGGGGGCCCAAGCAAACACTTGCCCAGGGTCCATTCGTTATTAAAGACGGCCCTGTACACAACATTCTCTCCTCTGCCTGTGATCTAATTATGGTACACAATGGGTTAACATAATTATCACAAGCAGGAAAAATACAGTTTTTATACATGTGCTATAACTTTAAAAATATATGTCCTATCTTCATAAAAATTACATATTCAGAATCAGCACACTTTAAACATAAACACTCATCAGACAAATCCATCCAGTAGATAAAAAGTTAGCTCAGAGTCCTTTATGACAGACACATTTTCCTGCCCAAAACAGTTCCATAGATTTGGGCTGTGCGGTCGGTCTATTTTACACAGAATGCACGAGGCCGTTCGTGCATTTAGCTTAGTATAGGAGTGAGTTCAAACTGCCGAACGGGACTTAGTCTCTGCAGCTGAAAACTGAGTGTAGGAGAAGGTAAGGGTCAGCGGTGTTCGATGAAATGTGTAGCTGATTTCAGTTCAATGGATTTGGCTACACATACCGCTGACCTCGTTCGAATGAACATAGATGGCCGCTGCCACGTGTTCGTTTGTCGAATGGCGGCCACTTCGACTGCATCCGAAGTGACAATTTAAAGTTGCAGAACTGCTCCAATACAATTTAAAGGGGCAGCAGGTCTTTTAAAATCCAATCTGCTAAAATAATCTTTAACAGGCAATATCTTCCAAGGGCCATAGTCTTAAAGGGGCATTGTTCCCAAAATTCACAGTATGTCCCCAGATGGTTCTTAAAGGGCCAGCAGCAGCATAATAAAATACTATATGCCCAAATACTGTATTTAAAGGGCCAAATCTCCCAGGGGCCAGAGTCAGCAGGCAGGAGGCGGGCAAACAGGCTTCTTCAATGCCCAGTGGTGAGGTTGGTTTTGCCACCGTGTATACTCAGGGTTAGTGTATACTCAGTGTTCTACTCTGTGTTAGTGTATACTCAGTGTTCTACTCTGTGTTAGTGTACACTCAGTGTTAGTGTATACTCCATGTTAGTGAATACTCAGTGTTAGTGTATACTCAGTGTTAGTGTATTCAATGTGTTATACTCAGTGTTAGTGTATACTCTGTGTTATACTCTGTGTTAATGTATGCTCAGTGTTAGTGTACACTCGGTGTTAGTGTACACTCGGTGTTATACTCAGTGTTAGTGTACACTCAGTGTTATTGTATACTCAGTGTTAGTGTGCGTAATGGTGTCACTGCGGCACAGCGTCACTGCGGGCGTCACGGTCTCACTGCGGCACGGCGTCACTGCGTGCATCATGGTGTCACTGCGTCACGGTGTCACTGCGGCACGGCGTCACTGCGTGCATCATGGTGTCACGGCGTCACTGCGTGCGTCACAGCATCATGGTGTCACGGTGTCTCGGTGTCACTGCGTGCGTCACAGCGTCATTGCGTGCATCACAGCGTCTCGTGTCACGGCGTCACTGTGTGCATCACGGTGTCTCGGCGTCATTGCGTGCATCACAGCGTCTCGGTGTCACGGCGTCACTGCGTGCATCACGGTGTCTCTGCATCACTGCGTGCGTCACAGCGTCTCGGTGTCACTGCGGCACGGCGTCACTGCGTGGATCACGGTGTCTCGGCGTCACTGCGTGCGTCACAGCGTCTCGGTGTCACTGCAGCACGGCGTCTCTGTGTCAGGGCGTCACTGCGTGCATCACGGTGTCTTGGCGTCACTGCGTGCGTCACTGCGTCTCGGTGTCACTGCGGCACGGCGTCTCGGTGTCAGGGCGTCACTGCGTGCATCACGGTGTCTTGGCGTCACTGCGTGCGTCACAGGATCTCGGTGTCACGGTGTCACTGCGTGCATCACGGTGTCTCGGTGTCACTGCGGCACGGCGTCACTGCGTGCATCACGGTGTCTCGGCGTCACTGCGTGCGTCACAGCGTCTCGGTGGCACGGTGGGTGTGTCGGTGTCTCGGTGGGTGTCACGGTGTCTCGGCGTGCGTCGGTGTGTTGGCGTGCGTCTCAGTGTCTCGGTGGGTGTCTCGGTGTGTTGGCATGCGTCTCGGTGGGTGTCACGGTGTGTTGGCGTTTCGGTGTGTCGGTGTGTCGGCGTCTCGGTGGGTGTCACGGTGTCTCGGCGTGCGTCGGTGTGTTGGCGTGCGTCTCAGTGTCTTGGTGTGTTGGCGTTTCGGTGTCTCGGCGTGCGTTGGTGTGTCGGCGTCTCGGTGGGTGTCACTGTGTGTCCGCGTCTCGGTGGGTGTCACGGTGTGTCGGCGTCTCGGGGGGTGTCACGGTGTGTCGGCGTCATCGGTGGGTGTCACGGTGTGTCGGCGTCTCGGTGGGCGTCACGGTGTCTCGGCGTCTCGGGGGGTGTCACGGTGTCTCGGCCGTGCGTCGGTGTGTGGCGTGCGTCTCAGTGTCTCGGTGTGTTGGCGTTTCGGTGTCTCGGCGTGCGTTGGTGTGTCGGCGTCTCGGTGGGTGTCACGGTGTGTCGGCGTCTCGGTGGGTGTCACGGTGTGTCGGCGTCTCGGTGGGTGTCTCGGTGTGTCGGCGGTATAAACCCCGCATGGCCCCGGACCGTCCCACTTTCCCCGGACTATTCTAACCAGAACCGAACCGACCCCTCCCGCGCTGACCCAAACTGAGCAGACCCGCCCGCCCTGTGCCGGCCCTGTGAGTGCATTCGCGGTTTAGTAAATAGGTGAAATATCTCTCTGGATTTGGGCCCAGCCCCTCCCCTGCCAGTTGTTACCCTGGCAACGCTTCTCAATGCCGGGCCTGTCAATCACCGCTGGCCCCGCCCACACACCTATCGTGGCGTCACCCGTGAATCACCCCCAGCCCCCTCCTGCCAACCCACGCCCGCCTAGTCACACACAGGGAGGAGTCACGCCTCGCCTCCTGATTGGACAATGCTGGCTAGCCCTAGCCAATCAGCGTGAGGGTGGGCGTGGTCAGAGCGCAGTGAGGCTCGGGCACACTGAGCGGATTAGCATTCCCGTCTGTCTCTCTGCCGGAGCGGCCGTGCTGCTGGGTCTCTGCTGTGGGGGTGGGATGCTGCTCTCTGATTGGCTGCTGGGTGCCGCAAGGTCTTCTCTGATTGGCTGCTGGGTGCCGCGAGGTCTTCTCTGATTGGCTGCTGAACTGCGGGGCAGGTATGTGCGTAGGAGGAGGGAGGGTAATGGCGGACTGTGTGAGCTGCTTCCCGCTGTGTGTGTGTGTGTGGGGGGAGAGAGAGAGAGGGACCGAGCCCGGGCGGGTATAGGGAGCCGGCAACGGAGTCTGCTGGGGGGACGGGGGAACCGGGATAACCGGGGGAGGGGGGGGTAAATAACTGCCAGCAGCATAGTAATACTGTATACTGCCCCCCAATACTGCCAGCAGCATAGTAATACTGTATACTGCCCCCCCAATACTGCCAGCAGCATAGTAATACTGTATACTGCCCCCCAATACTGCCAGCGGCATAGTAATACTGTATACTGCCCCCCCAATACTGCCAGCGGCATAGTAATACTGTATACTGCCCCCCCAATACTGCCAGCGGCATAGTAATACTGTATACTGCCGCCCCAATACTGCCAGCGGCATAGTAATACTGTATACTGCCGCCCCAATACTGCCAGCGGCATAGTAATACTGTATACTGCCCCCCAAATACTGCCAGCGGCATAGTAATACTGTATACTGCCCCCCAAATACTGCCAGCGGCATAGTAATACTGTATACTGCCCCCCCAATACTGCCAGCAGCATAGTAATACTGTATACTGCCAGCAGCATAGTAATACTGTATACTGCCCCCCAATACTGCCAGCAGCATAGTAATACTGTATACTGCCCCCCAATACTGCCAGCAGCATAGTAATACTGTATACTGCCCCCCAATACTGCCAGCAGCGTAGTAATACTGTATACTGCCCCCCAATACTGCCAGCAGCGTAGTAATACTGTATACTGCCCCCCAATACTGCCAGCAGCGTAGTAATACTGTATACTGCCCCCCAATACTGCCAGCAGCGTAGTAATACTGTATACTGCCCCCCATACTGCCAGCAGCGTAGTAATACTGTATACTGCCCCCCCAATACTGCCAGCAGCGTAGTAATACTGTATACTGCCCCCCAAATACTGCCAGCAGCATAGTAATACTGTATACTGCCAGCAGCATAGTAATACTGTATACTGCCAGCAGCATAGTAATACTGTATACTGCCAGCAGCATAGTAATACTGTATACTGCCCCCCAAATACTGCCAGCAGCATAGTAATACTGTATACTGCCAGCAGCATAGTAATACTGTATACTGCCAGCAGCATAGTAATACTGTATACTGCCAGCAGCATAGTAATACTGTATACTGCCCCCAATACTGCCAGCAGCATAGTAATACTGTATACTGCCCCCCAAATACTGCCTCCCCATAATAGTAATGCTATATACTGCCCCCTCCCGCCATAATAGTAATGCTGTATACTACCCCCCCATAATAGTAATGCTGTATACTGCGCCCCCCCATAATAGTAATGCTGTATACTGCACCCCCCCCCCACCCCCATAGTGATAGCTCCATAGTAATGCAATAAACTGCTGGGTAGTGCTGTACTGGTACCTCCTCTGGGTAATGCTATACTGGGGTACATCCCTATAGTGAAAGCTGGCTAATGCTTTATACTGGGGGTACACCCCTATAGTGATAGCTGGCTAATGCTTTATACTGGGGGTACACCCCTATAGTGATAGCTGGCTAATGCTTTATACTGGGGGTACACCCCTATAGTGATAGCTGGCTAATGCTTTATATTGGGGGTACAACCCTATAGTGATAGCTGGCTAATGCTTTATATTGGGGGTACACCCCTATAGTGATAGCTGGCTAATGCTTTATATTGGGGGTACACCCCTATAGTGATAGCTTGCTAATGCTATATATTGGGGGTACAACCCTATAGAGATGGCTGGCTAATGCTATATACTGGGGTACCCATCATAATAATAGTGATAGCCAGGTAATGCAATATACTGGGGGTACCCCCCCATAGTGATAGCCAGGTAAGGCTATATACTGGGTTCTCCTTAAATGTGTATTGGGGATCCAAGTGATTTACCTGTTCTAACAGGACATGCGTGTATTTTGTACTGTCGCCATGTGATGGGAAAGATCTGTAACCGGCTTTATGTAGCTATGTAAGTAAGGGAGAGAGTGATGCTTTATCCTTCTGAAATACAGCACTTCAGAACCGGCTTATAGTTATGCAGCTCGCCCACGTTCTCTTTAATGAATTCTGTATCAGTACAGTTTTGGTACCCTCTGTAATCATTCAGAATCTCTGTCCTTAGAATCAGGGATGGCAACATTCCCCTAAAACATCTTTTTAAAAAGTGGATGTTTTTGTGATCTTCTTTAATTTTTTTTTTTTTCCCTTTCTACAACTCCTGTCACTCTCAGCAAAACTTAACCAATATGGGAATTGTCCTTATCTTGTTACCACAATCCCCTCTGAACCTAGAGCTGAGATTTAAATGGGCACAGTTTTGAATAATGCTGTCTTGGCACTCCATAGCAGTCACTGAAATTGAAACTGTGATGGACCGACTGGCACCCCGGCTGGGGAATTGCTGCTTCCTTAGTGGTTATGTTTAGGGTAAGCAGGAACTCGTTTTATTGGTGCCACAACTTGCCTCATATGCAAGTCCCCATGCAAGGGGCACTCCCCCGTTGACCTGAGAGTAAACCATAGTAGAAACAAATACACTATTACATTGACTCTCACGTCCAGGACACTCCTATACATAATGAGACAATCCCTCCCCTGTGCCTAGGAGATAATTGAGTCATGGACTGTACTAACTCAATTATCTCCAGGCAGAAAAATACCCCAGAGGTACTCATAAAACCCATGCAAACCCCATTATAGTCATATCTCCTGATAGCCCTGTTCTGGGGGACCAACATATCTAAAAAATCACCCAGATCGGCTCAGGATTTCTATGGTATTCTTGTTTTGCCCGACCGCACATGAGGCCTATGCCCAAAAGAGTTCCATGAATTCAGGCTCTGCGGTTGGTCTATTTCGTGAATACGAAATAGTCAAAATACCGAACGTAGTGGTTGGTGGGTAGGTTCAGTCTATATCTCTAGTTTGGGAGCTTGCTCCCACCGAACGCCGCTCTTCCCATACAAATCCAGCCGAACATACGTAGGGATGGAAGTCCCAACGGTGTTTGCGCCGTCGAGTGTCTGATTATAGTTCCATGCACTCGACGACCAAACACCCCTGTATGTATTCGCGGCTAAAGATGGCCGCCGCCACGTGTTCACACATACCAATGACTGCCACCCAGCTAACCACTTAGAACGTTGCGGTTAGTGAGGTCAGTGGGGTTAATAAGCGGCACACGATTGTTCTGGGTGGTCGGTCCGTTCGACAGTTCGTTTGGTATACGAACAGCATTAGTCCGATCCGTTCGGCAAGCACCAAATACTGAACCATACAGTATAAAAGGCACGAACAAAGCCTTGTCATAGTCCTGAACCAAAGTCTAACACATGGGCCATAGTCCAGAGGCAAGAGGCTGGCAAGCAGGCCCCTCCAAGAACCAGTGGCGAGGTTACTTGCACTACAGGAGCCTATTTTTAAAGGTGCCATTCTAGCTGCATAATTTTAATGCACATCATACTCCCTACAAGGGTCTAGTATGTTCCTTCTCAAAATGCATTAAAAGTGTAGGTCGCCCTGTGTTTGTGACCTCATCGCACCATTATTTGTGGTGACATGCACAAAGGAATGCTTCTGGGGCACACCACAATTATTAATATGGATCCATGACCAATAAGGGAAGAGATGCTGTGTTTTGTAAATTGATGGGAAGGAGGCAGACCCTTAATATCATCCTTTAATGGGCTAGACAATGTTAACAATGGGAGTTAAGTGTATATTACCAAGATGTAGATATATTCAAAGTAAAAGGTCATAAAAAGTGTGATATGATTGATGGATTTTGCAACTCAATGCGTCTGAAGTGTCTTAATCTACATTTTTTGCTTTGTAGACCAATGTTGGCCAAGGGGACCAAGAGGAAATACTCAGAGGTGGAAGGAGAGATGAGATGCAGCCCTGACATCATGGTGGGCTCAAATCAAAGCTCCCTGCCAGCAGTGCAGTCCCACTGTTTGATGAACATTTCTTTAGTCAAGCTCCACCGCAGTCTTCATCACGTAGAACCCAACTTGAGACATCTTGTATTGGTGGCTAACACCTTACGACGTCTACAAGACAACATGCACACAGAACCCATGCCTTGTGATGACACCAGCAAGAAGGATCATGTCCAGGTGTTTGGTACTGAAGGCAAGAAGCCAGCTTCAGAGAGTACAGGAGAAGATGCCTTGTTTTCCTTAATGGATTCCTCCCTATATTCTTCCATTACCACCATACTAGAGGACTCAAACAATTTTCAGAATTTTACTAGCTCACCACTTCCTCAAATAGAAGATGATCAGCTTTGTTCCCTAAAGGACTCCAGGGACGGGAG
>OW240920.1:7244215-7278694 GCA_933207985.1 Pelobates cultripes | reverse complement strand
TTTCCCCTTATACCCCTACCGTACCCCTACCTACCATGTACTCACTAACCCTGATATCTGCAAGCAGTCTACCCTCTCAGTAAACATACTCATATATTTCACTCCTCCAAGACCTGCACCGGTTCTATCAATGGAACTTCAGTTTCCTTGCAGCCATGATGAGGCACCCAGGGTTATTATTATAAAGCCTGGACTGCAAAATTCAGACATTGTTCATGTAATCTAACACTGTCCGGATTGTGTAACAGGCCTGAAACTGGTCCGGATTCCAGAGAAACCAATTGATGTTGGACTGAAATCCAGACTGAATGAATGAAATACGGGTCCCGTAGACTTCAAATCTTGGCCTGGGATTGAAAGAAAATTGGAACTGTTTGCCAAATAATTAAAAAACCCTCTGTTGTGCGAGGATTAGTTATGGGGTGGCTGGTTAGCACTTGCTAAAAAAGGTAAAAATCAATAAGGCCCCCTTATGACTATAATGGAGGTATTGTAACTCCCTGTGCTCCCATCTGCCATGCGACTGGTGGGGGCATGTCTGCTGAATGTTTAAACTTACCAACTGGGTCGCCATTGCTGCCCAGTCACTGAAAAAGTCTCAATGGAATAACAGTGTATGCATCAGGTGGGCGCTACTTTTAATATTAATGCGGATGATCTAGTGCCCTTTCGACTCCCAGCCATCAGGGACAGATAGGGGCCCTAATAATAATATGGAGTGAGGACCTAGTGTGCTCTCTGGCCTAAATATAATTAATATGTTTATATAACTGGTGCAGGACTCAGCAGAATGAAGGAAAGGATTAGATCCAGCTTAATAAACTATATTGCAGTTTTGTTCTAACCATATTTTAATAGGTTCTCATGGCTTTTAAATACAACATATAGAGATGTTTTTTTGCATTTCCACTTTTTTTCCCAGGTTACAGATCCACATTAAGAACCCTTCCCCTGACATTGCATAGAGAGAGCTTTATTTAAGCACTTCCCCAGAAATTGTTCAGAGAGATCTTTATTTAGGAGCAATAAATGTAAAAGAGTGTAAAAGAGTGAGTTCAGGATCCATCCATCTATCCTGGGACTAGTTTGCTTTCTGTAACTTTGTTCACATACAGTTTATATTGTTAGTTGTCCAAGGAATTGAGAGAAAGGACTCTCTGTGTATGCGGCTCCTGTGATTCCCTATAGAAACACAAAGATCTTCACAATCCGCTTACTAGAATTGTCTGTCTTACATAATCTTCAATGTAACCGCGGCCACCACCATTGGCCAACAAACTAAACTTTGTCCACTTTACACAAACGGGCTCAGTTTGTCCTCTCCAGATGTTACAGGGGACCCCCCTGCATTGAGATATTCCCTCTCTGCTACCGGTCATTTAATATCAGAGTCAATCATTTAAGCTACGAATGAAACCCAAACTTTCGGAAATCGAGACACACATTTTGGGGGTAAAGATTCCTTCCTGACGTGTAATATTTTGTGATAAGCTTTGACATGGTTTAATATTTTTGGATAAACTTTAATACTGATATACTATATATATATATATATATATATATATATATATTATATTTTTGTGATATCTTAATGTTTTGAAAATAATCATTTTAAAAGTTTATCCCAAACTATTAAATTATTTTGAAAACAATATCGAATCGAGGTCTAGGCTTCGATTGATAACATTTGGATAAACTTTTAAAATGTCTTGAATATTATGAAAATATTTACATTTTGTAATATTTTTATATATTTATATATCATATTTATACACATTTTTATATAAGATATATTTAAAAAAATTATTTTAAAAGTTTATAAAAAAAAATTATAAATCATTTAAAAAGCAAATCCAAAATTTGTAAATTTAGGCCTTTAGGGGACACTTGTTAGTGTTAGAAATTCCAAGCACTATAGTGTCCCTCTGCTGCTGCCCCCTCCCTCTTCCTGGTCAAGTGGAAAGTTAAATAACACATTAAACACTTACCTAATTCCAGCGCTGGTCCCGGCTCCTTCTCCTCTGATGTCAGCTAATGAGTATGCGCGATTCAACCAACGCGTGCGCCTTAGGCCTTCCCCATCAGAAATGCTTTACAATGCTTTCCTATGGGGTTTTTCAAAACGCTGGACATCCTCATGCTTTGTCTATTGTTTCATGAAGTTAAACTCTGTAAAACAACAGGAAGCGCCTTGAGTGACTGTTAGGTAGACAACTACTAGAGGCAGTCTTAACCCTCTAAAACTGCCATGTTTTACATTGCTGGATTAGGGGAACAGGGACACTATATCTAGACCACTTCAATGAGATGTAATGGTCTCGGTGCCTATAGTTTCTGTAACGGAGCTCCCTGAACCTCTGTCTGGGTACCTCCTCCAAGGACCACTTCCTAGCTCGAACAGGGGACAAACATCAGCACTTCTGCATACAGTCACCGTGACTTGACTGGGGTTCTGGAACCGCTCCCTCCTGGAGCCGAATGGGGAACCTGCTCTAGCCACTCCCAGGCACTGGATGACACTCAGTCCTGGGAGCTCTAGTCCTTACAAGGACTTTCCCCGTTGAATCCTCCACACTGGAACAGTGATTCGTAATTAGCACTTTCCCCTCCCAGTAACCAGACGACACATAGTTCTGGGAGTACAAGATGGAATACCTGTAATCTGACCAGATTGCCTGCTTTTATACAACACAGACAAGCACGCCCATGACACTCCCACAGAAAACAGGATAATCCTTCCCCTATGCCTGGGAGATAATTGAGTCAGGAACTCTACAAAACTCAATTATCTCCAGGCACAAAAAACACACACATTTCACAAACACCCCAAAAGTACCTTTAAAAAAATCCCATTAGAAACTCCTAAAAGTTACATACCCTGATAGCCTCGGTTTGGGTGACCAACATATCCAAAAATCACCCAGATCGGTTCAGGGGTTCGGGAATATCCTAGAAGTTCTAATTTGACCGCCCGCATGGTCCCATGCCCAAAACAGTTCAATAAGATTAGGGCTATCGGTCTAGTTCAGCAGTTTAAAACCAAACAAACTACCGAACATAGTCAATATTCTTACCCTGGAGCTTGTTTCCCTTGTTTGTGGGAACGTTTCCACCAAACAGTGTCTTCCTAAGTGTTGTAGAACCGAACACAGGCGATCATGGAAGTCCAGCTGTGTTCGGGAGTTTCTGTGTCCTTTTTCAGTTCCATGAACTTGGTGACCAAACACCGCTGCCTGTGTTCGTGGGGACATGATGGTCGCCACCTCGTGGTGGAAATTGCTACAAAGTAGCAATTAGGTTTAACAAGCCCCAGGGTGGTCTCTGGTTCGTGCGGCTGTTCAGACACTTTTTCAGTGTATATTACAGGGCCCATAGTGTGTTGGCAGGAGGCTGGCAAGCAGGCTCCTCCAGGAGCTCGTGGCAAACTCATGTTAGAAGGGAGTTTGTCACAGTGTCGCTTAAATCCGTATTATTCTGTAAATTGAACACACAGAATTTAAACCTGAATTAAACTAGAATGAAGGAATGAAGGAAAGGATTAGAATGAAGGAAAGGATTAGATCCAGCTTAATAAACTATATTGCAGTTTTGTTCTAACCATATTTTAATAGGTTCTCATGGCTTTTAAATACAACATATAGAGATGTTTTTTTGCATTTCCACTTTTTTTCCCAGGTTACAGATCCACATTAAGAACCCTTCCCCTGACATTGCATAGAGAGAGCTTTATTTAAGCACTTCCCCAGAAATTGTTCAGAGAGATCTTTATTTAGGAGCAATAAATGTAAAAGAGTGTAAAAGAGTGAGTTCAGGATCCATCCATCTATCCTGGGACTAGTTTGCTTTCTGTAACTTTGTTCACATACAGTTTATATTGTTAGTTGTCCAAGGAATTGAGAGAAAGGACTCTCTGTGTATGCGGCTCCTGTGATTCCCTATAGAAACACAAAGATCTTCACAATCCGCTTACTAGAATTGTCTGTCTTACATAATCTTCAATGTAACCGCGGCCACCACCATTGGCCAACAAACTAAACTTTGTCCACTTTACACAAACGGGCTCAGTTTGTCCTCTCCAGATGTTACAGGGGACCCCCCTGCATTGAGATATTCCCTCTCTGCTACCGGTCATTTAATATCAGAGTCAATCATTTAAGCTACGAATGAAACCCAAACTTTCGGAAATCGAGACACACATTTTGGGGGTAAAGATTCCTTCCTGACGTGTAATATTTTGTGATAAGCTTTGACATGGTTTAATATTTTTGGATAAACTTTAATACTGATATACTATATATATATATATATATATATATATATATATTATATTTTTGTGATATCTTAATGTTTTGAAAATAATCATTTTAAAAGTTTATCCCAAACTATTAAATTATTTTGAAAACAATATCGAATCGAGGTCTAGGCTTCGATTGATAACATTTGGATAAACTTTTAAAATGTCTTGAATATTATGAAAATATTTACATTTTGTAATATTTTTATATATTTATATATCATATTTATACACATTTTTATATAAGATATATTTAAAAAAATTATTTTAAAAGTTTATAAAAAAAAATTATAAATCATTTAAAAAGCAAATCCAAAATTTGTAAATTTAGGCCTTTAGGGGACACTTGTTAGTGTTAGAAATTCCAAGCACTATAGTGTCCCTCTGCTGCTGCCCCCTCCCTCTTCCTGGTCAAGTGGAAAGTTAAATAACACATTAAACACTTACCTAATTCCAGCGCTGGTCCCGGCTCCTTCTCCTCTGATGTCAGCTAATGAGTATGCGCGATTCAACCAACGCGTGCGCCTTAGGCCTTCCCCATCAGAAATGCTTTACAATGCTTTCCTATGGGGTTTTTCAAAACGCTGGACATCCTCATGCTTTGTCTATTGTTTCATGAAGTTAAACTCTGTAAAACAACAGGAAGCGCCTTGAGTGACTGTTAGGTAGACAACTACTAGAGGCAGTCTTAACCCTCTAAAACTGCCATGTTTTACATTGCTGGATTAGGGGAACAGGGACACTATATCTAGACCACTTCAATGAGATGTAATGGTCTCGGTGCCTATAGTTTCTGTAACGGAGCTCCCTGAACCTCTGTCTGGGTACCTCCTCCAAGGACCACTTCCTAGCTCGAACAGGGGACAAACATCAGCACTTCTGCATACAGTCACCGTGACTTGACTGGGGTTCTGGAACCGCTCCCTCCTGGAGCCGAATGGGGAACCTGCTCTAGCCACTCCCAGGCACTGGATGACACTCAGTCCTGGGAGCTCTAGTCCTTACAAGGACTTTCCCCGTTGAATCCTCCACACTGGAACAGTGATTCGTAATTAGCACTTTCCCCTCCCAGTAACCAGACGACACATAGTTCTGGGAGTACAAGATGGAATACCTGTAATCTGACCAGATTGCCTGCTTTTATACAACACAGACAAGCACGCCCATGACACTCCCACAGAAAACAGGATAATCCTTCCCCTATGCCTGGGAGATAATTGAGTCAGGAACTCTACAAAACTCAATTATCTCCAGGCACAAAAAACACACACATTTCACAAACACCCCAAAAGTACCTTTAAAAAAATCCCATTAGAAACTCCTAAAAGTTACATACCCTGATAGCCTCGGTTTGGGTGACCAACATATCCAAAAATCACCCAGATCGGTTCAGGGGTTCGGGAATATCCTAGAAGTTCTAATTTGACCGCCCGCATGGTCCCATGCCCAAAACAGTTCAATAAGATTAGGGCTATCGGTCTAGTTCAGCAGTTTAAAACCAAACAAACTACCGAACATAGTCAATATTCTTACCCTGGAGCTTGTTTCCCTTGTTTGTGGGAACGTTTCCACCAAACAGTGTCTTCCTAAGTGTTGTAGAACCGAACACAGGCGATCATGGAAGTCCAGCTGTGTTCGGGAGTTTCTGTGTCCTTTTTCAGTTCCATGAACTTGGTGACCAAACACCGCTGCCTGTGTTCGTGGGGACATGATGGTCGCCACCTCGTGGTGGAAATTGCTACAAAGTAGCAATTAGGTTTAACAAGCCCCAGGGTGGTCTCTGGTTCGTGCGGCTGTTCAGACACTTTTTCAGTGTATATTACAGGGCCCATAGTGTGTTGGCAGGAGGCTGGCAAGCAGGCTCCTCCAGGAGCTCGTGGCAAACTCATGTTAGAAGGGAGTTTGTCACAGTGTCGCTTAAATCCGTATTATTCTGTAAATTGAACACACAGAATTTAAACCTGAATTAAACTAGAATAGTTTGGGGTCATACTACAATAATTTGAGATGATACTTTATATTAATGCACACAGTGGCGTACATATAGGGGTCTCAGCTGCAACCGGGCCTGTCACTCCAGGGGACCCAGCTCCCCTGCGGACACCGGAAACCGGGTACCAGCCGCTATATTTTGCGGTCCGGCCCGCACTGCGAACCGCTGGGGCCACATGTTCAAGGGACCCATCGAGTGGCCCATGCTGTTAGGGCCACCCGATGGGTATGGATTTCCAGGGGGCCTGGTCAGCAATGTAGCGCTTTAACAGCGCAACTGGGCCCCCTGTGATGAGATCACTGCTGGGAGGAAGTGACTGCCCCGGTCACTCCTCCCAGCTATCAGAGAGCCGCTCGGGAGGAAGGGGAGGGAGTCAGAGTGGGAACTCTTACTCCCATCAACCTGAGCCACCACTGGACCCCAGGGAAAGTCAGCCTCTTGCACCTAAAAGGTAGGAAACAGGAGGGTGACAAACATTTTGTATATGTGTGTGTGTTTGTTTGTATGTATGTGTTTGTGTGTCTGTATGTATGTGTCTGTGTGTCTGTCTGTATGTATGTGTGTCGTGTGTGTGTCTGTCTGTCTGTATGTGTGTATGTCTGTCTGTATGTATGTGTCTGGGTGTATGTATGATGTATGTATGTGTCTTTGTATGTATGTGTGTGTGTGTCTGTGCGTTTGTATGTTTGTCTATGTGTATGTGTGTGTGTGTCTGTCTCTGTGTGTGTCTGTCTGTCTGTATTGTATATGTGTGTGTGTTTGTTTGTATGTATGTGTTTGTGTCTGTATGTATGTGTCTGTGTGACTGTCTGTATGTATGTGTGTCGTGTGTGTGTCTGTCTGTCTGTCTGTGTGTATGTCTGTCTGTATGTATGTGTCTGGGTGTATGTATGATGTATGTGTCTTTGTATGTATGTGTGTGTGTGCGTTTGTATGTCTGTATATGTGTATGTGTGTGTGTGTCTGTCTCTGTGTGTGTGTGTGTGTCTGTCTGTCTGTATGTATGTGTCTTTGTATGTATGTGTGTCCTGTGTGTATGTATGTGTCTGTCTGTATGTGTCTGTGTGTATGTATGTGTGTCTGTATGTATGTATGTGTGTGTGTCTGTCGGCGGAGAGTGGGAGGAGGGGAAGAGGGAGGGAGGGGGACACCATGGATCAGTTTTGCTCTGGGCCCCATGGATTGTGTGATATATAAATACAATATACATACACTGTAAGCCTCCTGCACTTACTGTACCTACCTCTACTGTAATGTAACCTGTAAAGTGCTGAGTACACCTGTTAGCGCTATATAAATATAATATACATACACTGTATACCTACTGCACTTACTGTACCTCCCTCTACTGTAATGTAACCTGTAAAGTGCTGAGTACACCTGTTAGCGCTATATAAATAAAATATACATACACTGTATACCTACTGCACTTACTGTACCTCCCTCTACTGTAATGTAACCTGTAAAGTGCTGAGTACACCTGTTAGCGCTATATAAATAAAATATACATACACTGTATACCTACTGCACTTACTGTACCTCCCTCTACTGTAATGTAACCTGTAATGCTGAGTACACCTGTTAGCGCTATATAAATAAAATATACATACACTGTATACCTACTGCACTTACTGTACCTCCCTCTACTGTAATGTAACCTGTAAAGTACTGAGTACACCTGTTAGAGCTATATAAATAAAATATACATACACTGTATACCTACTGCACTTACTGTACCTCCCTCTACTGTAATGTAACCTGTAAAGTGCTGAGTACACCTGTTAGCGCTATATAAATAAACTATACATACACTGTATACCTACTGCACTTACTGTACCTCCCTCTACTGTAATGTAACCTGTAAAGTGCTGAGTACACCTATTAGCGCTATATAAATAAAATATACATACACTGTATACCTACTGCACTTACTGTACCTCCCTCTACTGTAATGTAACCTGTAAAGTGCTGAGTACACCTGTTAGCGCTATATAAAATATACATACACTGTATACCTACTGCACTTACTGTACCTCCCTCTACTGTAATGTAACCTGTAAAGTGCTGAGTACACCTGTTAGCGCTATATAAATATAATATACATACACTGTATACCTACTGCACTTACTGTACCTCCCTCTACTGTAATGTAACCTGTAAAGTGCTGAGTACACCTGTTAGTGCTATATAAATAAAATATACATACACTGTATACCTACTGCACTTACTGTACCTCCCTCTACTGTAATGTTACCTGTAAAGTGCTGAGTACACCTGTTAGTGCTATATAAATACAATATACATACACTGTATACCTACTGCACTTACTGTACCTCCCTCTGTAATGTAACCTGTAAAGTGCTGAGTACACCTGACTATAAATATAATATACATACACTGTATACCTACTGCACTTACTGTACCTCCCTCTACTGTAATGTAACCTGCAAAGTGCTGAGTACACCTGTTAGTGCTAAATAAATATAATATACATTCACTGTATACCTACTGCACTTACTGTACCTCCCTCTACTGTAATGTAACCTGTAAAGTGCTGAGTACACCTGTTACAGCTATATAAATATAATATACATACACTGTATACCTACTGCACTTACTGTGCCTCCCTCTACTGTAATGTAACCTGTAAAGTGCTGAGTACACCTGTTAGCGCTATATAAATAAAATATACATAAACTGTATACCTACTGCACTTACTGTACCGCCTTCTACTGTAATGTAACCTGTAAAGTGCTGAGTACACCTGTTAGCGCTATATAAATAAAATATACATACACTGTATACCTACTGCACTTACTGTACCGCCTTCTACTGTAATGTAACCTGTAAAGTGCTGAGTACACCTGTTAGCGCTATATAAATAAATATACATACACTGTATACCTACTGCACTTACTGTACCTCCCTCTACTGTAATGTAACCTGTAAAGTGCCGAGTACACCTGTTAGCGCTATATAAATATAATATACATACACTGTATACCTACTGCACTTACTGTACCTCCCTCTACTGTAATGTAACATGTAAAGTGCTGAGTACACCTGTTAGCGCTATATAAATATAATATACATACACTGTATACCTACTGCACTTACTGTACCTCCCTCTACTGTAATGTAACTTGTAAAGTGCTGAGTACACCTGTTAGCGCTATATAAATAAAATATACATACACTGTATACTTACTGTACCTCCCTCTACTGTAATGTAACCTGTATAGTGCTGAGTACACTTGTTAGCGCTATATAAATAAAATATACATACACTGTATACCTACTGCACTTACTGTACCTCCCTCTACTGTAATGTAACCTGTAAAGTGCTGAGTACACCTGTTAGCGCTATATAAATAAAATATACATATACTGTATACCTACTGCACTTACTGTACCTCCCTCTACTGTAATGTAACCTGTAAAGTGCTGAGTACACCTGTTAGCGCTATATAAATAAATATACATACACTGTATACCTACTGCACTTACTGTACCTCCCTCTACTGTAATGTAACCTGTAAAGTGCTGAGTACACCTGTTAGCGCTATATAAATAAAATATACATACATACACTGTATACCTACTGTACTTACTGTACCTCCCACTACGTAATGTAACCTGTAAAGTGTTGAGTACACCTGTTAGCGCTATATAAATATAATATACATACACTGTATACCTACTGCACTTACTGTACCTCCCTCTACTGTAATGTAACCTGTAAAGTGCTGAGTACACCTGTTAGCGCTATATAAATAAAAATACATACACTGTATACCTACTGCACTTACTGTACCTCCCTCTACTGTAATGTAACATGTAAAGTGCTGAGTACACCTGTTAGCGCTATATAAATATAATATACATACATTGTATACCTACTGCACTTACTGTACTCCCTCTACTGTAATGTAACCTGTAAAGTGCTGAGTACACCTGTTAGCGCTATATAAATAAAATATACATACACTGTATACCTACTGCACTTACTGTACCTCCCTCTACTGTAATGTAACCTGTAAAGTGCTGAGTACACCTGTTATAGCTATATAAATATAATATACATACACTGTATACCTACTGCACTTACTGTACCTCCCTCTACTGTAATGTAACCTGTAAAGTGCTGAGTACACCTGTTAGCGCTATATAAATAAAATATACATACACTGTATACCTACTGCACTTACTGTACCTCCCTCTACTGTAATGTAACCTGTAAAGTGCTGAGTACACCTGTTAGCGCTATATAAATATAATATACATACACTGTATACTTACTGTACTTACTGTACCTCCCTCTACTGTAATGTAACCTGTAAAGTGCTGAGTACACCTGTTAGTGCTATATAAATAAATATACATACACTGTATACCTACTGCACTTACTGTACCTCCCTCTACTGTAATGTAACCTGTAAAGTGCTGAGTACACCTGTTAGCGCTATATAAATAAAATATACATACACTGTATGTAGCAGATTGCATTAAGGCTGTCCTCAAAATTCGTGTATTTTCACATGCTTTCGTGTATCTCTATTTCATGTCTTCATAGTGTATGCAGCATTCAGCTGATTGTTCGGTAAAATCATTCCGTTTACTATACAAGAGAAGCTACCGAACAATCAGACCACCCCAGGGACAAGTGTGCCTCTCATTACCGTTCGCAACAATGTTGCAAATCCCCTAATTGGCAATCGGTACTTTGTCTATGGGTGGCCGCCATTCGGGATACGAACACGTGCCGTGGCCATCTTATCTCCTGAACAGCGGTGTTTGGTTGTCGAGTGTCTGGAACCCAAATCGGACACTCGACTAAGCAAACACCGCTGAGACCTCCACACTTCCATAGCTTTGTGCGGAAACAACCGAACGAGCCGCCGTTTGGTAAAAAGACTCATCCGAACAAGGTGATTCACATGAAGGCAAGCAACAGCCATTGCATTCGGTATTTTCATCCGTTTATACCCACGAACTAAGACCGACCGCAAGGCCAAAACTTATGGAACTATTTTCGGCTATTGTTACCTGTGCGGTCCGTCAAAAATGTAGTCTTCCATAACTCCCGAACCCCTGGTCCGATCTGGGTGATTTTTGAATATGTTACTCACCCAGATCAGGGATATCAGGGGACCCCCTATTTAGGAGTATACCCCATGTATTTGGGGTAGACCCAGAAACTGGGATAATACTGTACACCGATTAAATGGATTATGAGTCATGCTGAGGGGAGGAGATGTTTGGGAGGTAACATGTATTTTATTGGTTACAGTATTAATTACTGTGGGTGACTCCCTTGCATGGTAAAATTGCTTAAAAGCAGGTATGTGAAATTAAACTTCAGTTCAGTTCTGCTCCTGATGCTGTCGTCCAGTCATTGGGAAACGTGTGGGATACTTTTGTATTGCTTTACTAATCATGGATATTATTCTCTTGGGTTTTATTACTTGTTCCTGAGCCTTATTTGGATTACCAGCGGAGATAGTCTGTGAGAGACCAGCTCTCCGCTACACTGTATACCTACTGCACTTACTGTACCTCCCTCTACTGTAATGTAACCTGTAAAGGGCAGAGTACACCTGTTATCTCTATATAAATAAAATATACCTCCAGATCTCTGCCTCCATTCCCGGTCGCACTTGAGTTCCAGATCTCTACCTTCAATCCCGGTCTCACCTGAGTTCCAGATCTCTACCTCCATCCTAGTCTCACCTGAGTTCCAGATCTCTGCTTCCATCCTAGTCTCATCTGAGTTCCAGATCTATGCCTCCATCCTGGTCTCACCTGAGTTCCAGATCTGTGCCTCCATCCTCGTCTCACCTGAGCTCTAGATCTCTGCCTCTTATCCTTGTCTTACCTGAGTTCCAGATATCTACTGCCACCCTGGTCTCACCTGAGTACCAGATCTCTGCCTCCATTCCTGATCTCACCTGATTTCCAGACCTCTGCCTCCAATTCCAGTCTCACCTGAGTTCCAGATTTCTGCCTGCATTTATGGTCTCATGTGAGCTCCAGATCTCTGCCTCCATCCTGGGCTCACCTGAGATCTAGTTGTCTGCCTCTATCCTGGGCTCACTTTAGCTCTAGATCACTGCCTCTATCGTGGTCTCACCTGAGCTCCAAATCTCTGCCTCTATTCCCAGTCTCACCTAAGTTTCAGATCTCTGCCTCCATTCCCAGTCTCACCTGAGATCTAGATATCTACCTCCATTACTAGTCTCACCTGAGCTTCAGATCTCAGTCTCTAATCCCGGTCTCACCTGAGCTCCAGATCTCTGCCTTCATTCAAAGTCTCACCTGAGTTCCAGACCTCTGCCTCGATTCCCTGTCTTACCTGAGTTCAAGATCTCTGCCTCCAATTCTGGTCTTTCCTGAGCTCCAGATCTCTGCCTGAATTTCTGATCTCACCTGAGTTCCAGATCTCTGCCTCCATTCCCGGTCTCACCTGCGTTCCAGATCTCTGCCTCCATTCCCAGTCTCACCTGAGCTCCAGATCTCTACCTCCACCATGGTCTAACCTGAGTTCCAGATCTCTGCCTCCATTCCTGGTCTCACCTGATCTCCAAACCTCTGCCTCCAATTCCAGTTTCGCCTGAGTTCCAGATCTGTGCCTGCATTTCTGGTCTCATCTGAGCTCCATATCTCTGTCTCCATCCTGGGCTCACCTGAGCTCTAGATCACTGCCTCTATTGTGGTCTCATCTGAGCTCTAAATCTCTGTCTCCATTCCCAGTCTCACCTGAGTTTCAGATCTCTGCCTCCATTACTAGTCTCACCTGAGCTTCAGATCTCTGTCTCTAACCCCGGTCTCACCTGAGCTCCAGATCTCTGCCTCCATTCAAAGTCTCACCTGAGTTCCAGACCTCTGCCTCCAATCCCAGTCTCACCTGATCTCCAAACCTCTGCCTCCAATTCCAGTTTCACCTGAGTTCCAGATCTCTGCCTGCATTTATGGTCTCACGTGAGCTCCAGATCTCTGCCTCCATCCTGGGCTCACCTGAGCTCTAGATCACCGCCTCTATCGTGGTCTTACCTGAGTTTCAGATCTCTGCCTCCATTCCCAGTCTCACCTGAGATCTAGATCTCTACCTCCATTACTAGTCTCACCCGAGCTTCAGATCTCAGTCTCTAATCCCGGTCTCACCTGAGCTGCAGATCTCTGCCTCCATTCAAACTCTCACCTGAGTTCCAGACCTCTGCCTCGATTCCCTGTCTTACCTGAATTCAAGATCTCTGCCTCCAATTCTGGTCTTACCTGAGCTCCAGATCTCTGCCTGCATTTCTGGTCTCACCTGAGTTCCAGATCTCTGCCTCCAATCCTGGTCTCACCTGAGTTCCAGATCTCTGCCTTCATCCTGGTCTCACCTGAGTTTCAAATCTCTTCCTCCATTCCCAGTCTCACCTGAGTTCTAGATCTCTACCTCCACCCTGGTCTAACCTGAGTTCCAGATCTCTGCCTCCATTCCTGGTCTCATCTGATCTCCAGATCTCTGTCTCCATCCTGGGCTCACCCGAGCTCTAGTTCTCTGCCTCTATCCTGGGCTCACCTGAGCTCTAGATCACTGCCTCTATTGTGGTCTCATCTCAGCTCTAAATCTCTGTCTCCATTCCCAGTCTCATCTGAGTTTCAGATCTCTGCCTCCGTTACTAGTCTCACTTGAGCTTCAGATCTCTGTCTCTAATCCCGGTCTCACCTGAGCTCCAGATCTCTGCCTCCATTCAAAGTCTCACCTAAGTTCCAGACCTCTGCCTCGATTCCCTGTCTCACCTGAGTTCCAGATCTCTGCCTCCATTCCCAGTCTCACCTGGGTTCCAGATCTCTGCCTTCAATCCCGTTCTCACCTGAGCTCCAGATCTGTATGTACAGTTACAGTTTGGCACATACCAACATATACGTGTTCTGCCATGTAGCGTGTTCATGTTAATCCCATAGATATAATTAGATTGTAAACTTGTTAGAGCAGGGCCTTCTTTATCTCCGGTAATATTTGTGTCAGTTTTCTCTATTCTATAATGTACAGCGCTGTGGAATGTGTTGGTACTATATAAATAATAATGTTAGGAAGGTTTACGTGAGATATCAAGCCGGCTATTAACTGCCATAAACTCTGCCCATTTCTGGTTGGGCCAATTTAGCTGATACCACTACACAAAGCCACTGTGACAGCGGTTGTCCCCACAGGACATGAATCCCATATAACACAGCATCTCGGCACCGCTCTGAACCTAGTTCCATTATAGATTTCTTACATCACCTGGGGGTTATTTACTAAACGCTGAGTTGCAGCCAAATTAAAATGCTTATGAGAAAAATAGCAGATTTTGAACATTTCTCCTCTATTGCCACAGCTTCGCCATTTTAGCCTACATTTTGGCATTCTATATCTAGTGAATAAGCGTCTTTGTCTCCCCCTCCAGCTAGGGGCCACTTTCCTGGAGGTTCTCTACAACTCTTGTAGTATTGGACCTTTCCCAGAGCCCCTGTGCATCCCACGTGCCCGACCACCCTTTCAAAACGCAGCAATGAGTGTGAATACCGAAACATACAACCAGAAATTCCCACTAATCCCCGTCACCATCTAGCACAGCAAAACCGGCCCCACTGTAAGAACCAACTAATGTCGGCAAAAGCAGTAACTTCTTCCATCGAGTCTAGATGTGTCGTCTTCTTCTCACCGATCGTCCATAGCCCTATGTGTTGCATACAGCAGTGCCCGCGCTAGAGAGCTTACATAGAAACATAGAATGTGACGGCAGATAAGAACCATTCGGCCCATCTAGTTTGCCCAATTTTCTAAACACTTTCATTAGTCCCTTGCCTTATCTTATAGTTAGGATAGCCTTATGCCTATCCCACGCATGCTTAAACTCCTTTACTGTGTTAACCTCTACCACTTCAGCTGGAAGGCTATTCCATGCATCCACTACCCTCTCAGTAAAGTAATACTTCCTGATATTATTTTTAAACCTTTGTCCCGCTAATTTAAGACTATGTCCTCTTGTTGTGGTAGTTTTTCTTCTTTTAAGTTCAGATAAGTATACCATCCTTTAGCTTCACCCAAACCCACTCAAATCAAGGAGGTGATGTCACCGTGGACAGTGACAGAGTTGATTTAAACAGAACCTGTCATGACCTGACCCTCCGTTCCCACGCCGCGTTCTCCTTCTGCCTCACCCACCGCCGGTCCGCCCTCGCTCCGTCTAATCTCCTCATTGATTTATTTGTGGACACCTCCCCAATCAGGGCAAACCTTCTCCATGATGCTCCATCCTGGTTTTATTGCCAGAGTGCCGGTCTGAATGTAGGGACGTCACTCCATCACTATACTCCTAAGCCAGGAATACCAGCATTGGAGAGCAGAAGGACTGCCTGTAGGATGTCCATTCTGTCCTCACTGTCAATCAATAATTCTGCATGGAGTCTGTGCCGAAGAATCGATTGACAGCTGGGAGAAAGACCTATTTGTAAAATTATTGTCTCCCAGTTGCTGGAAAAACTGCCTGCACAATGTATGGATGACATTTGATACCCTTTAAAAAGAGCAAAATGAAACTTTTTGGCCATGATTGACAAGTTCCACTTAATAAACTACTGTTATAGCTGTGATTCCAGAGAAAACCACTGGAGGGAGACTGTGAGCAAAGCTTTGATTTAAAGGGACACTATAGTCATAAAAACAACTTTAGCTTAATGAAGCAGTTTTAAATAATTGTATCTCAATCTCTAAATTGAACTTTAATCACATACAGGAGGCTCTTGCAGGGTCTAGCATGCTATTAACATAGCAGGGGATAAGAAAATCTTAATTAAACAGAACTTGCAATAAAAGCCTAAATAGGGCTCTCTTTACAGGAAGTGTTTATGGAAGGCTGTGCAAGTCACATGCAGGGAGGTGTGACTAGGGTTCATAAACAAAGGGATTTAACTCCTAAATGGCAGAGGATTGAGCAGTGAGGCTGCAGGGTCATGTTCTATACACCAAAACTGCTTCATTAAGCTAAAGTTGTTCAGGTGACTATAGTGTCCCTTTAACTAAAGTTCCATTTACAGAGCAGGAGATTAAAACTTTTAAAGTAAGTTACATCTGATTGAAAATAAAACCATTTTGTTTTCATGCAGGCTGTGTCAGTCACAGACAGAGGAGGTGTGGCTAGAGCTGCATAAACCAAAACAAAAGTGACTTAACTCCTAAATGGCAGAGAATTGAGCATTGAAACTTCAGATGCATGACCTACACACAAACACTGCTTCAATCAGCTAAAGTTGTTTTGGTGACTATAGTGTCCCTTTAACACATTTACAGTCTTGGAAGTGGATCCACTATTACCTTTTCTAAAGCTCTACCAGGTATAAAGTTGTGTCTCCTTACCTGTACTCAGTGCTCCTTTGCTGGTCACACGCCTGTCACATATGGAATTATTTATTTATTTATTCACACAATATTTTGCCAGGATGGATACATTGAGATTTCACTCGTTTTCAAGTATGTCCTGGGTAATTAATGTCAGTTTAGTTAAAAAGGAATAGTAGGTGATGCAATACGGAGGTAAAGATGTTTGTAATACAGAGATCAGGATGTGTGTTATTGTGTGATATAATACATACACCACGACCTGTGTTATTATGTGACAATACAGAGATCAGAATGGGTGTCATCGTGCGGTAGAGCGCAGACGTCAGGTTTGCATATTGCATTAAATACATTATATACTACTTATATCCATTAAAAAGACAGTCAAACATTAACCATTATCATTTATTGTAGAAAATATACTTTTCTGTGACAAGAAAAAAACTCCCGTGTTCTGCTCTGCATTTATATCCCAGCCCAGAATATTTCCAGATCAGTAGACTGTTCTTAAAGCCCAACTCACCATAGATCTAGATCAGTAGACTGAGCTCAAAGCCAAACTCAGAATGGATCTAGATCACTAGACTGAGCTCAAAGCCAAACTCAGAATGGATCTAGACCAGTAGACTGAGCTCAAAGCAAAACTCAGAATGGATCTAGATCAGTAGACTGAGCTCAAAACCAAACTCAGAATGGATCTAGATCAGTAGACTGACCTTAAAGCCAAACTCAGAATGGATCTAGACCAGTAGACTGAGCTCAAAGCCAAACTCAGAATGGATCTAAATCAGTGGACTGAGCTCAAATCCAAACTCATTAAAGATTAAAGGAAGGAAAAAAGGTCTCTATGGGATATCCAACTAATGAGGGCCTAACCCTAGTTTAAATGCAAAACATATTCCAAAGAAAGGGAACCAAAATCGTTGGATAACCCTTCTGTTAAAATTAGAGCATCGATCATTAATGTGAAAATCCCAAAATGACAACCTGAAATAATCTTAATTAATTAATGAATCATTAAGGATAAACGTGTTCATAGTGACATATTTTTATGGCAACTTGAATTATTTACTATACGTTTAGGTTAAGCTAGCCGTCAGTTTCTAGTGGCTGATAGTTACGTATTAGGCTAGGTTCCTGTTACAGACTATCTTGGCTAGCCCGAGTCTACTCCTATATAGGGATTCTAGCTATTAGGTTATTTATACATGATACATATATAACCTATTTCCAGTCACTGGGACAAAGGATTCGCCTAGATTAGTGTTTCAGTAACTTTTATCTCCTATCTATAAGGCAGCACAGATTCTTATCGAGCAGTCTATTAGAACGTTCAGCAATTTGGGGCAAGGATTTACAACAGACAGTTTACCAGGACTCTCTATTTTCCAGCTATTACGCAGCATAGACTTCTGCCGAGCAGTTTATTAGAACTCACCGTTCATCAGGGCAAGCATATATCCCGGCTAAGATAGAGGAACCCCGAGTCTATTTAGGAAACTAATTTGGGCATGGATATCATTTAATACTAAGGGATAATTGCTGGCTGCATAATCCCATTTGATTTTTTTTCAGCCTACTTATTGTTCAGAAAGCTTAATATCCTCTCTCTTTCTATAGCTTATCAGCACGGTCAGCTCTGTGTATCCAAATAGCTACCCCTTCAGCTAAGAGACATTCATTGTATCAGTTAACCCACAACCACGGCTTATATCCTGTTACTTAGTTAGTAGGGCGAGCGATTTTGATACACTATTTAAACCAGTCTTTGGTTTAGTAACTTCCTATCCATTACAGGTGGTCACTGGTAAAAACCCTGTTCTGTTAACCTTTTAACGAGGTGATATAGCTTAATGGCTTAACCTTACATTAGACATTTAGTAGACATACCCTCACTATTTATCCTAGCACTTAATAAAGGATTTTCCCTAATACTGGCATAGGTTTTTGGAAAGTATTGTCTCTGATTATTTCAGGTTGTCATTTTGGAATTTTCACATTAATGATCGATGCTCTAATTTTAACAGAAGGGTTATCCAACAATTTTGGTTCCGTTTCTTTGGAATATGTCAAAGCCAAACTCAGAATGGATCTAGATCACTAGACTGACCCTAAAGTCAAACTCGGAATGGATCTAGATCAGTAGACTGACCCTAAAGCCAAACTCAGAATGGATCTAGACCAGTAGACTGACCCTAAAGTCAAACTCAGAATGGATCTAGATCACTAGACTGATCCTAAAGCCAAACTCAGAATGGATCTAGATCACTAGACTGACCCTAAAGTCAAACTCGGAATGGATCTAGATCAGTAGACTGACCCTAAAGCCAAACTCAGAATGGATCTAGATCACTAGACTGACCCTAAAGTCAAACTCGGAATGGATCTAGATCAGTAGACTGACCCTAAAGCCAAACTCAGAATGGATCTAGACCAGTAGACTGACCCTAAAGCCAAACTCAGAATGTATCTAGATCACTAGACTGACCCTAAAGCCAAACTCAGAATGGATCTAGATCACTAGACTGACCCTAAAGCCAAACTCAGAATGGATCTAGACCAGTAGACTGACCCTAAAGTCAAACTCAGAATGGATCTAGATCACTAGACTGATCCTAAAGCCAAACTCAGAATGGATCTAGATCACTAGACTGACCCTAAAGTCAAACTCGGAATGGATCTAGATCAGTAGACTGACCCTAAAGCCAAACTCAGAATGGATCTAGACCAGTAGACTGACCCTAAAGCCAAACTCAGAATGGATCTAGATCAGTAGACTGATCCTAAAGCCAAACTCAGAATGGATCTAGATCACTAGATTGACCCTAAAGTCAAACTCGGAATGGATCTAGATCAGTAGACTGACCCTAAAGCCAAACTCAGAATGGATCTAGACCAGTAGACTGACCCTAAAGCCAAACTCAGAATGGATCTAGATCAGTAGACTGACCCTAAAGCCAAACTCAGAATGGATCTAGATCAGGGAACTGAGCTCAAAGCCAAACTCAGAATGGATCTAGATCAGTAGACTGACCCTAAAGCCATACTCAGAATGGATCTAGACCAGTAGACTGAGCTCAAAGCCAAACTCAGAATGGATCTAGATCAGTAGACTGAGCTCAAAGCCAAACTCAGAATGGATATAAAATTGCAGGCTGTATTTATACTCAGCTCTGAATGGGTCTAGACTAGATGAGTAGACTGGGGATATATCTAGACTAATAGACTGACCTTAAACACCAATTAAAAATGGATCAAACTGATGGACAGCTTAAATCCTAGCTCAGAAGGAATTTAGAATTGCAGGCTGCAATTCTTCCCAGTGCAGATATGATCTAGATCAGAAAAATATACTTAGACCCCAGGACAGAACAGATCTATACCAGCAGACTGACAAACTCCAGTTCATAATGGAAGGTGAACAGCAGAATTAACCCCAAAAAGCTGCACTTAAACCACAGCTCATAATGGATCAAAAAGACGACCACCTGTGATTAAACCTAAGCCAGAATGGACCTAGACCACCAGGCTTTGATTAAACCTCAGCTCAGAATGGACCTAGACCACCAGGCTGTGATTAAACCTCAGCTCAGAATGTATCTAGACCACCAGGCTGTGCTTAAACCTCAGCTCAGAATGGACCTAGACCACTAGGCTGTGCTTAAACCTCAGCTCAGAATGTATCTAGACCACCAGGCTGTGCTTAAACTTTAGCTCATAATGGACCTAGACCACTAGGCTGTGCTTAAACCTCAGCTCAGAATGGATCTTGACCACCAGGCTGTGCTTAAACTTTAGCTCATAATAGATCTAGACCACCAGGCTGTGCTTAAACCTTAGCTTGGAATGGACCTAGACCAGTAGGTTGTGATTAAATCTCAGCTCAGAATGGATCTAGATCACCAGGCTGTTCTTAAACCTCAGCTCAGAATGGATGTGCTTAAACCTCAGCTCAGAATGGATCTTGACCACCAGGCTGTGCTTTTAAACCCCAGCACAGAATGGATCTAGATCTGGAGACCATGCTTAAACCCCAACACAGAATGGATCTAAGCCATAAGACTGTGCTTGAACTCGTAGGCCACTTTCAGCCGAGGCTTGCCCTGGGGCTGGGTCCAGTGCTGGAACAGAGATTGCAGGTGGTGAGATGGACTGAAACCACTCACGTGGACGGATACCGAGGCCACCTAGAGAGACACCAGGAGAGAGAGACCCATGGGATAGAAACCCATGGGCAGGATGAGAGAGAGCGACAAAGTGATTGAAACAAAGGTGGAGAGTTTGCAAATGGCAGCGGTAGGATAGCAGCACAATGGAAGGAAACAGGTGGTAGGTAGAATTATTTTCAAAATGAGAGAATAATGAAAGAGACACAATGAGAAAAAAAAGAGAAAAAAATTTATTATTCCTGCAAACTAAACAAGAATACACTCATATAAAGACACATCTATCATTTTTTGGGTGGAACAAGGAAATAGTGGACCCTGACAAGGTGCAGTAATAATTCTGAGGTACAAGCAAAATAATGATAGTACTTTATAGATCTCTGGTAAGATTAGGCAGAAATGAGAAAAGGAAAGTAAAACAAGGATTAGTTAGATTAAAAACAAAAGAAGGAAGGTATGTAGAAGAGGATAAAGGTCTAGCTGACTGCCTCAATTAATATTTTTGTTCTGTATTTACAGATGAAAATGAAGGAAAGGGGCCTCAGTTAGGAAAAAGGACAAATGAGTCATTTATTACACGTGAGTTTACAGAGGAAGAGGTTCTATTTCAACTCTCAAAAGTAAAGACAAATAAGTCAATGGGACCTGATGGAATACACCCAAAGCTATTAAAAGAGCTTAGTGGTGTACTAGCAAAACCATTAACAGATTTATTTAACCAATCATTGTTAACAGGAGTAGTCCCAGAAGATTGGAAGTTAGCGAATGTTGTGCCCATTCACAAGAAAGGTAATAGGGAGGAGTCGGGCAACTATAGGCCGGTAAGCCTTACTTCAATAGTGGGGAAAGTGATGGAAACCATGTTAAAGGATAGGATTGTTGAAGATCTAAAAATACATGGATTTCAAGATCAGAGACAACATTGGTCTACCTCAGGGAGATCATGCCAAACTAATCTTATTGATTTTTTTGAGTGGGTAACTAAAATAATAGATCAGGGTGGTGCAGTAGACATTGCTTACCTAGATTTCAGTAAGGCTTTTGACACTGTTGCACATAGAAGGCTTATCAATAAACTGCAATCTTTAAGTTTGGATTCCAATATTGTTGAATGGGTAAGGCAGTGGCTGAGTGACAGGCAACAGAGGGTTGTAGTTAATGGAATATATTCGAAGCTTGGGCTTGTCACCAGTGGGGTACCTCAGGGATCTGTACCTGGGCCCATTCTATTGTTTAATATTTTATATATTTATATTACAGAAGGTCTTGATGGTAAGGTATGTCTTTTTGCTGATGATACTAAGATATGTAACAGGGTTGATATTCCAGGAGGGATAAGCCAAATTACAAATGAATTAGGTAAACTAGAAAAATGGTCAGAGTTGTGGCAACTGACATTTAATGTGGATAAGTGCAAGATAATGCATCTTGGACGTAAAAACCCAAGGGCAGAGTACAGAATATTTGATAGAGTCCTAACCTCAAAATCTGAGGAAAGGGATTTAGGGGTCATTATTTCTGATGACTTAAAGGTAGGCAGACAATGTAATAGAGCAGCAGGAAATGCTAGCAGAATGCTTGATTGTATAGGGAGAGGTATTAGCAGTAGAAAGAGGGAAGTGCTCATGCCATTGTACAGAACACTGGTGAGACCTCACTTGGAGTATTGTACACAGTACTGGAGACCATATCTTCAGCTACTAAACTGAACACAATACTCTAGGTGAGATCTTACCGGGATCTATAAAGTACTATCTCTACCTCTCTATGTTCCTGGGATTTCTATAGAAATCTGAACCTATACTCAGGTGAGGTCTTACCGGGTATCTATAAAGTACTATCACTACCTCTCTATGTCCTCCAGTGATCTGTTCTATAGAACTGAACACAATACTCTAGGTGAGATCTTACCGGGGATCTATAAAGTACTATCACTACCTCTCTATGTCCTCCTGGGATCTGCTCTATAGAACTGAACACAATACTCTAGGTGAGATCTTACTGGGGATCTATAAAGTATTATCACTACCTCTCTATGTCCTCCTGGGATCTGCTCTATAGACCTGAACACAATACTCTAGGTGAGATCTTACCGGGGATCTATAAAGTACTATCACTACCTCTCTATGTCCTGGGATCTGCTCTATAGAACTGAACACAATACTCTAGGTGAGATCTTACCGGGATCTATAAAGTACTATCACTACCTCTCTATGTCCTGGGATCTGCTCTATAGAACTGAACACAATACTCTAGGTGAGGTCTTACCGGGATCTATAAAGTACTATCACTACCTCTCTATGTCCTCCTGGGATCTGCTCTATAGAACTGAACACAATACTCTAGGTGAGATCTTACTGGGGATCTATAAAGTACTATCACTACCTCTCTATGTCCTCCTGGGATCTGCTCTATAGACCTGAACACAATACTCTAGGTGAGATCTTACCGGGGATCTATAAAGTACTATCACTACCTCTCTATGTCCTGGGATCTGCTCTATAGAACTGAACACAATACTCTAGGTGAGATCTTACTGGGATCTATAAAGTACTATCACTATGTCCTCTTGGGATCTGCTCTATAGAACTGAACACAATACTCTAGCTGAGCTCTTACCAGGGATCTTTAAAGTGCTATCATTACCTCTCTATGTCCTCGGATCTGCTCTATAGAACTGAACACAATACTCTAGGTGAGAATCTATAAAGTACTATCACTACCTCTCTATAGCCTGGGAGCTCTATAGAACTGAACACAATACTCTAGGAGATCTTACCGGGTGATCTATAAAGTGCTATCACTACCTCTCTATGTCCTCCTGGGATCTGCTCTATAGAACTGAACACAATACTCTAGGTGAGATCTTACCGGGGATCTATAAAGTACTATCACTACCTCTCTATGTCCTGGATCTGCTCTATAGAACTGAACACAATACTCTAGGTGAGATCTTACCAGGGATCTATAAAGTACTATCACTACCTCTCTATGTCCTGGGATCTGCTCTATAGAACTGAACACAATACTCTAGGTGAGATCTTACCAGGGATCTATAAAGTCCTCCCTGGGACTCCTTACCTCTATAAAGAATCTGCTCTATAGAACTGAACACAATACTCTAGGTGAGATCTTACCTCTATAAAGTACTATCACTACCTCTCTATGTCCTCCTGGGATCTGCTCTATAGAACTGAACACAATACTCTAGGTGAGATCTTACCGGGGATCTATAAAGTACTATCACTACCTCTCTATGTCCTCCTGGGATCTGCTCTATAGAACTGACTCAGCTCTAGGTGAGATCTTACTCGAGGGATCTATAAAGTACTATCACTATGTCCTCCTGGGATCTGCTCTATAGAACTGAACACAATACTCCTTACCGGGGGATGTGGGATCTGCTCTATAGAACTGAACACAATACTCTAGGTGAGATCTTACCGGGGATCTATAAAGTACTATCACTACCTCTCTATGTCCCTGATCTGCTCGGGGGTGAACTTAAGGTGAGATCTTACCGGGAGTACTATCAAAGGATCTGCTCTATAGAACTGAACACAATACTCCTTCTCTATGTCTCTCCTGGGATCTGCTCTATAGAACTGAACACAATACTCTAGAGTGGGACCTCTCTATAATAGAACTGAACACAATACTCTAGGTGAGATCTTACCCTTATCTATACCTGCTCTATAGTACCTCCTGGGGTGGGATCTGCTCTATAGAACTGAACACAATACTCTAGGTGAGATCTTACCGGGATCTATAAAGTACTATCACTACCTCTCTATGTCCTGGGATCTGCTCTATAGAACTAAACACAATACTCTAGGTGAGATCTTACCTAGGATCTATAAAGTACTATAACTACCTCTCTATGTCCTCCTGGGATCTGCTCTATAGAACTGAACACAATACTCTAGGTGAGATCTTACCGGGGATCTATAAAGTACTATCACATCCTCTCGATGTCATGGGATCTGCTCTATAGAACTGAACACAATACTCTAGGTGAGATCTTACCGGGGATCTATAAAGTACCATCACTACCTCTCTATGTCCTCCTGGGATCTGCTCTATAGAACTGAACACAATACTCTAGGTGAGATCTTACCGGGATCTATAAAGTGCTATCACTACCTCTCTATGTCCTGGGATCTGCTCTATAGAACGGAACACAATACTCTAGGTGAGATCTTACCAGGGTATAAAGTACTACCTCTCTACTACCTCTCTATGTCCTCCTGGGATCTGATCTGCTCTATAGAACTGAACACAATACTCTAGGTGACTGACTCTTACCGGGATCTATAAAGTACTATCACTACCTCTCGATGTCATGGGATCTGCTCTATAGAACTGAACACAATACTCTAGGTGAGATCTTACCGGGGATCTATAAAGTGCTATCACTACCTCTCTATGTCCTCCTGGGATCTGCTCTATAGAACTGAACACAATACTCTAGGTGAGATCTTACCGGGGACCTATAAAGTGCTATCACTACCTCTCTATGTCCTGGGATCTGCTCTATAGAACTAAACACAATACTCTAGGTGAGATCTTACCGGGATCTATAAAGTACTATAACTACCTCTCTATGTCCTCCTGGGATCTGCTCTATAGAACTGAACACAATACTCTAGGTGAGATCTTACCAGGGATCTATAAAGTACTATCACTACCTCTCTATGTCCACCTGGGATCTGCTCTGTAGAACTGAACACAATACTCTAGGTGAGATCTTACCGGGGATCTATAAAGTACTATCATTACCTCTCTATGTCATCCTGGGATCTGCTCTATAGAACTGAACACAATACTCTAGGTGAGATCTTACCGGGGATCTATAAAGTACTATCACTACCTCTCTATGTCCTGGGATCTGCTCTATAGAACTGAACACAATACTCTAGGTGAGATCTTACCAGGGATATATTATGTGCTGTTATTGTTTTTTTGGTGACCCACAGATGTACATTGAATAAATTCTCACCTTCATTAGCTTTAGCTCGGCTTCCTTCCCCATGCTCAGTTTGTGGGGTGGCTGTTTTTCTCTGAGTGCTGGAGATGTGACAGGGAACTTGTTCTTGTGAGCAGGAAGCTGTAAAAATATGAGACATGAATCAAAGTATACCCATTTCAGGTTTCTTCGTACTTCTAGTCTGATCATAGAGACCATTCTTGGAACAACACCGAAACCATTGCTGTCCCCTTAGAAGAACATTTTCAAGTCAGTTGTTTATCAGATAAACCCTAAAGGTTTTGCTAAAATGTACGCTTTCTCCAAACTTTATATATTTTTTTTTATTGCAATCCTTTTAACTGATCTCCACACCTCCCTCCAATTGATTTGCACCCATTTCCACTGAGCAGTGATCTCATTTCCCACGGTCACCTTATCATTAGGGTCGATGTGAAGAGATGAGAGGTAGGAATTGTGAAGTTTGGATCCTTCCCATTTACACTGACGATTGGGATGTGTCCGTCGGTCACACACTGCCCCCCAGAGGCACGTCGCTGACCTGCACAATGATAATCAATAGAGCATGAAGAAATGAGGCCGTACATTTATTGCCAACCTGTCCTACTATGATCAGACTAAATATCTGATTTATTTTACAATTGCTGGAAATTTAATATTTAGTGAAATGGAAAAATTCTCCAGCTCAGCTACACTTCTAGTATAAATTAAAATTAACATATTCACATCACTCTATATATTCAAGCCATACGTATGGACCAAAAATTTGATTTCAGTAAAATGTTGTTTATTAAATGTATTACTATACATAGGATCTTTGAGTACATGTATATGTTATAGAGTCTAGACAGACAGATAGATAGATAGACAGGTAGACAGACAGGTAGATAGATTGATAATTAGATAGATATATAGATAGATAGGTAGATTAGATCATGATTGATAGATATATAATTAGATAGATAATGGGTAGATAGATAGATAGATAGATAGATACCAAAGACGTGGATTATTAGGGTGATAAGGTGATGAACAAGAAAGGATTTCACAGAATTTTCTTTGTTTAGTTGAATGCTAGATTTGAGCATGGGATAAGAATTAGACTTGTCTGAAAAAAATGTTTCAGGCAATTTGGGATTGTCCATGTTTTGATCCAGACAAATCTCATCCATGCCATCGTTTAGGGAAAACCGATTCACACGAACCAAGAGTGCGCACAGTCAGTGAACGGCAGGATATAAATATTATGTGTCTATTTTACAGCACAATAATAGGAGTATTTTCCCACCATTTGGTTTACAGATCAAATGAGAAGACAACCAACATAGGGAAAAGGAGGAAAAAGGGGAAAAAAATAAAATCATCTTTATTTCTATATTATATATTAATTGAATATATAAATATCATATTTAGTTACTGCTCCTCCCTTCCCCCTTTTTGTGCTCCTCACTCAGCCGTCAATCAATTTATTTTTCCATCAATAACTATTTTTGTTGGAGCCGCAGACTCGCAAACATACTAAACGTTGTCCATTGTCTGTTTCGCTTGTTAGTGATTCCTCCCTATAGCGTTTCGGAGTTTGGGATTTCAGGTTATCATCAATCTCCCAAACTCCGGACGTATCGCGAGTCGTTTGAAACAGAATGCACAGGTCTATCGAATACTGATTGATTTATATAAATTGTGATACAGGATGATCAATTATCAGGGAAGAAGATTTATTCCTGTAAATGGAGCTCATTCATAGAACCCGTCAACTGAAATGTTCTTAGATAAAAACAGATTAACGCTATCTTCTCTGCTAATTCATTTTATTTTTACCCAGATAATTTGTAGCATGTTGTCATGAAATTCCCATCACATGCAGATAGGACAGTTTACGTTCACGGTGTGGCCGACAAGCTCTGCATTGTGTAACCGATATTTATAAGGTTTTCTGTGATCATGCAATGCATGCAGCCAGTTAGAATCTTACATGGAAGTAGTTGAGCTAATTAGTAAAGAATCAATATACATAATTAAAAAAATATCATTATGTTTCATTAAATATAATAAACATTTAAAAAAATGAGAGCTGAATAATTGTTGACAGTTGTCTTTTAAATGTCCTCGTAGTTATTATATTTTATTCCACAGTGCTGTACATACAGACAAATGGATGATTGCGCCATAAATGTAAATATTAACTTTTTTATGGTTAATGGAGTGGCAATAAAGTGGTGAAATAAATTAAAATGGCAGGATTTTGGTGGAGACAGCGGTTTGGGAATGTTGGTTGGAAAAGCAATGAGTTGGAGAATAAGCAGTCAACTACACTGACAGCCGTGTTCATCATAGGGTTAACTGATGGCACAATTAAAAAATAATTATCAATAGGCAAAACATTACGATATTTCAGTGAAAAGATGTTGCTATACTCATGTGCCAATGGTGGTTTAAGGATTTAAGGGGTCTTGTCAGACATCAAAAAACAAACACAATAAAAATTTCACTAATGTAAAAGTGTATCAATCCAGGCAACTATCTAACCAAATCACCAGGATCAGACAAACAGAGACAGAATGGATCCATCTATGGGACGAGCTCAGGAAGAGGTGAGAGCAGGCGTTCTCTCAAAGAGGCTCAAAGATATAAACGCGTTTGAACTATTTTTATAGTAGGAGAAGTGGTTATGTAATAATACTATTAGCAATCTAGACCCGGGATAGCTCCTCTACCTGGTGCAACCTGAACTATGTCTAGCTACTAAAATGCTTGTACCACATGCGATATATACATAACCTTCTCTGATGTCTGATACTTTGCACTTTGTTTTTTATGCAACTCTTGTATCATTGCTATACTTGCTATGATGGATACCCTCCGATATGTCTCCTGTTGTTCTGAGACCAAAAAAAAAGTTTTAATTCTGGGGTAGCGGAATCCATCAACTTGTTTAAATGAGAGCACGAATCATGTCAATTACACAGGGTTTATATAGTCTATGAATTGGGTGTTCATTGAGGTGATACTGTGTTAAAATGAGAAAACGTAGCTGTTAATATCTGACCTAAAGTGGGCACGTCACTGATTGGAAAGGATATAAAGGGAGTGCTAGAACTGCTGTCTGTCAGTGAGTGCTTGTGTTGGAGAGATGGAGGGTAACAAATCAAGCGCTTGGATACAATGGATCAAAAATAGATATACCTAATCCAGAATATCAACTGAAAAACTCAACTGGGTTAGCGGGAATTTACACCAGACCCCGGGAATCATTCTTATACACCACAAACAATACCATTTGAAATAAACAAAGTCGAAAAAAACTAAACAAATAGATCATGCCTATTTTTTGCATGCGCACTACTCTTTATTAGTGACCAGACCAAGGAATGTCAGGAACAGGCTGACATGAAATTGCAATAAATGCTTCGGAAATAAATGCTTAGGGCAATACATGTGTTTGCAGAGGCATCAGTTGACTTGAATTATGATCTCACAGGGTCCTATGAGGCAACAAGTTTGGGGCCCCTACCTAGGGCCTAGGCTGCATTTACCCAAGGTCTCTGATTGTCTGATCCATGGCTAAGTCCCCTGAAATATTTGGAGCGGGTGATCATGTGCCTGTCAATCATCTGGAATAAGTGCGGGCAGCCATGGGTCGGTGTTACTGGTTGGGCTTCTCAAATCTACCCAGGGCGTCAGGTAGTGGAAAGTAAAACCATCTGCATACAGACGTCACGGGCAGGGTGCATTCAGTAATCAAAGGAATTAGCACGGCTCTGTGACCCCAAACATACCTTATCAATTCACCCTCCCCTCCTCTCTGTATCTGTTACTTTTTTTTTCCTTTGGGATATTTTACTTGTAAAATACAGAAAGTAAGGTAGGGACCACTTTGTCTTATGTATTTTTTCGCCTCTTGATAAATCTTGACAAACTGTTGCGCTTAGCACAAAGCTCCACTTGCTTTGTCAAGTCCTATTTTCACAGAATACATACCTGCTATCGCGTCCCTCGCCTCTGATCTATTGAAATTTCCTTCTTGATTTCCTTCGTCGAGCGTAGCGCATGCCCAGTACAATCGTCATCGCTTCTGGGTGCTGGGCATGTGCGGGCAGGCGGTGCGGAGAAAGGGCTGATGGAATGCAGTGACTGTATGTCACTACCAGACTTCGGAACATATTGGTGGGTTGGAAAGAGATCTGGCTCTACAGTTCAGGAAAAAAACACCCCAGTATATGTACATTTAATATATTTTATATTTATGCTTTATCAAGCTCACAACAGCTGAGACAGAAGATGCTACAACTGATAGTTTATCCCCTAGTATACGAGTGGGCAGTAAAAAAAATTAATCTAGTTTTTCTTTATGAGTGTGAAGTTGTTTTGATGACAAATAAGAAACCGTTTGCAGGTTATTGTCAGTCGAGCAATACAATTTATCTTTAGCTCGGTTTGGGAAACGCTTTTTTTTTAGGTAGTTGATGTGTGCAGCGTCAGTGGGATACACTAGGCTGATAATTACGTATTATTTCTGTAAATGTTTCAGTTGTATAAATACTGCACTTCCCAAATAACAAAATGTAAATTAGAAACTCACATTAGAAGTTGCTGTATCTGCAATAAACTCCCAGGATTTGTAATTACTGAATGTTAGCGCTGCCCAGACAGACCTGAACAGCCAATCAGAATGCTTTAATAATCTGCTATAGGACTTTTCAAAAAGCCGATTTTATCTCATAAACCTAAAACAATCCAGTGTACTTCAGGCACCCTGGGACAGGCCAAATGGAGAAAAAACCTTCAGGGGATTTCTGAAGGCTGAAAATAGGATATTAAAGAATATATACCTGGCTATGTACTAAAGTGATAATGCAGGTAAATTGAAAGTGAACTTCAAAGTCAAAGCAGTCAGACTGGAAGATTTGATTCCATAGAATCAGACTTTGATTTTTCCGGCCCGATAATTGACATATATTAGGTAATTTACAACATGCTAAGGATGAGTGGATTGTCAGAAAATACAATCCCAAAAATGTAATAAAAACGCCACAGGACAGCGTCACGGTACCACATAATAAATGGTCCAGCAGAAGATTTTGACTCAAAAAAGCATTTTATGGGAAAATTAATAAAATGACCAAATAATCCCATATACTAATGAATTACAAAAATATACACAAATGCCCACACGAATGTTGTAAATGTTTGAATGTCAGTTTGGAACAAATCTGGAATTATTAAAGGACCACTATAGTGCCAGGAAAACATACTCGTTTTCCTGGCACTATAGTGCCCTGAGGGTGCCCCCACCCTCAGGGTCCCCCTCCCGCCCGGCTCTGGAATGGGGAAAGGGGTAAAAACTTACCTTTTTCCAGCGCTGGGCAGAGAGCTCTCCTCCTCCGATCCGCCTCTTCGGCTGAATGCGCATGCGCGGCAAGAGCTGCGCGCGCATTCAGCCGGTCACATAGGAAAGCATTCGTAATGCTTTCCTATGGACGCTGGCGTGCTCTCACTGTGAAAATCACAGTGAGAAGCACGCAAGCGCCTCTAGTGGCTGTCAATGAGACAGCCACTAGAGGATTAGGGGGAAGGCTTAACCCATTCATAAACATAGCAGTTTCTCTGAAACTGCTATGTTTATGAAAAAATGGGTTAACCCTAGCTGGACCTGGCACCCAGACCACTTCATTAAGCTGAAGTGGTCTGGGTGCCTAGAGTGGTCCTTTAAGAGCAAATTTTACCATAAGTAAAAGAATATACTTACTGAATATTTTTTTACCATAATGTACAGGTGATACTCGAAAAATTAGAATATCGTGCAAAAGTTAATTTATTTCAGTAATGCAACATAAAAAGGGAAACTAATATATGAGATAGATGCATTACATGCAAAGCAAGATAGTTCAAGCCGTGATTTATCATAAGTGCAATGATTATGGCTTACGGCTCATGAAAACCCCAAATCCACAATCTCAGTAAATTAGAATATTACATGCAATCAATAAAACAAGGAGTGTACATAGAACAATATCAGACCTCTGAAAAGTATAAGCATGCATATGGACTCAGTACTTGGTTTGGAAGCTATAAGCCTGTGGCACTGCTGAGGTGTTATGGAAGACCAGGTTGCTTCAATAGCGGCCTTCAGCTCTTCTGCATTGTTCGGTCTCATGTCTCTCGTCTTTCTCTTGGCAATGCCCTATAGATTCTCTATGGGGTTCAGGTCAGGCCAGTTTGCTGGCCAATCAAGCACAGTAATCCCACGGTCATTGAATCAGGCGTTGGTGCTTTTGGCAGTGTGGGCAGATGCTGCTGGAAAATGAAGTCAGCATCCCTATAAAGCTCATCTGCGGAAGGAAGCATGAAGTGCTCCAAAATCTCCTGGTAGACGGCTGCGTTGACCCTGGACTTAATGAAGCACAGTGAACCAACACCAGCAGATGACATTGCTCCCCAAATCAACACAGACTGTGGAAACTTCTCACTGGACTTCAAGCATCTTGCAGTGTGTGTCTCTCCATTCTTCCTCCAGACTCTGGGTCCTTGGTTTCCAAATGAGATGCAAAAGTTGCTCTCATCAGAAAAGAGGACTTTGGACCACTGAGCAACAGACCAGGTCTGTTTTTCTTCAGCCCAGGTAAGATGCTTCTGACGTTTGTTGTTCAGGAGCGGCTTGACAAGAGGAATACGACATCTGAAGCCCATGTCCAGGATCCGTTTGTGTGTCGTGGCTCTTGATGCACTGACTCCAGCCTCAGTCCACTCCTTGTGAAAGTCTCCAACACTTTTGAATGGCCTTTTCCTGATAATCCTCTCCAGGCTGCGGTCATCCCTGCTGCTTGTGCACCTTTTTCTTCCACACTTTTCCCTTCCACATAATGTTCTATTAATGTGCTTTGATACAGCACTTTGGGAACATCCAACTTCCTTTGCAATTACCTTTTGAGGCTTCCCTCCTTATGGAGGGTGGCAATGATGGTTTTCTGCACAACTGTCAGGTCAGCAGTCTTCCCCATGATTGTGATTCCTACTGAACCAGACTGAGAGACCATTTAAAGGCTCAGAAACCCTTTGCAGGTGTTATGGCTTACTTAGCTGATTAGAGTGGGACACTGTGTGCCTAGGATATTGCACCTTTTCACAATATTCTAATTTACTGAGATTGTGGATTTGGGGTTTTCATGAGCTGTAAGCCATAATCATCGCACTTCTGACAAATCATGGCTTGAAGTATCTTGCTTTTCATGTAATGCGTCTATCTCATATATTAGTTTCCCCTTTTATATTGCATTACTGAAATAAATGAACTTTTGCACGATATTCTAATTTTTCGAGTATCACCTGTAGATACGAAGGATAAACTAAGGAGCATAATATCTGTAACGGATCGAGGCGTAATGAGAAAGAGTTACAATTTGCTGTTCCAGAAGGGAACTCGAACAGTTGGCCATGACGTACTTCTCAAAAGGTGGGAAATATAAACATAATAATGAGAAAGTATCAATGTAGCCATATACAAAGTGCACAGAACGTGTCCGGAATGTCACAGTTCCCGCCCTGACAGTGTAAATCAGATCATCACTGCAAAGCCGCCAACGGATCATGAAAATAAAATAATTTATTCACAATATGCAAACCAACAAGAGGTTGAATGGAATGGAGTTATCTCATATTAAATATATTCTGTTATCTTCACCAATGCTTCCATTTCCTATTTTGTTGGTTAATTAAATATTATTTTTTTATTTTTTTGTTGATGGAGAAGGAAACGTGCAGATATTTTTATTTACTTATCTGTTATATTAGACCAAAGGCTTCCTTTCAATACATGTTTTCTCTCTGCCCTTCCCTTCAATATTGCTTGTGATTCTAAACCTTTTAAATGAATCATTGAACCCATTGTTCAGTTGTAACATTAAATAAATTACTCGTATTCATAAACATAATAAAATTCTGTAAATACCTTCATTCATTTTGTTACGCAGTGCGGTTACTGTAACCACCTATTGTGGGGACAGGGCTGATAACTGAGGCGTTATACGTTCCAACCAATGAACACTCAGTGAATAAATTATGGAGACCCGGCTTTGCACCTGTGGTATTTCAGAAGAAAATTATGAATTTTCCTCAGTGTTTTATAAAAACGCAGTTTTTTGGTTGGAGTAACCTTTTAAGTCTCGGATTAATATTTATCTTTACAATAATGTGATATTTTGAAAGTTCTGATATTCTCTGTAGCTCCATAGACTGCGTTGTTTTGCTATCATACTTACTGTGAATGTGAGGGGCTCGTGGTCAGGTCTCCTGATGCTGGCTGTGGTGGTTCCAAAGGTTTTATGTCGTCTTCTATAACTGGAGGTGAATACGAGGGGAAACAATCCTCAAAGACCCATCCCAAGCTCTCCTGTAACATCAAGGAATGGAAACAAGGGAACGATATTATCTGTTTCATAAACCGACATTTCAGCTGCCTCTATAAGTCAAATCCTCGGTCAGTGAAGGTGGATCACTTATTGTACAGGGAGACTAAATGTTTGCATTTTGTACCTTGTGATAGTGTCAGTTTAACAATATGGGAGTCTCAGTGTGATGTGTCCTCCTCCGTGTAATGTATTCTAATGTAAGTGATCAGAATAACAAGACTAAAAATGGAAATAAACCGTTCGTGTTTATTCTTCCATTTAA
>OW240920.1:7215358-7234757 GCA_933207985.1 Pelobates cultripes | reverse complement strand
TATGCTCATAAGTCCTCATGGACTGGTGGTAATAACACTAAAACTCAGGAAAAACTGTTCCTGATAGTCCTATGGACACTGAAAATTGATAAAACAGTTAATAGCCAAGCTTGGACTGCGTAAGAATGCTACTTTGAGTGCTAGGCTGGACATAGCAATGTGCCACAGGGCAATCATGTCTAGAAAGAATAGTGATATTAAGGTACAATATAGGCAAGTTTTAGCAATGTTAATTATATTAGGATGCCTCATGACCTAAATACCCACAGCAAAACGTTTCAATGCACTATTTCATAACTAGATACTGCTCTGCTACAAAACATGCTCACACGATATCTATTCTAGCATAGGCGAACTAGCACTGTTAAGCACCTAGCATCTTTAGCTTAATCTTATTTAAACCTACTCTGACGTAACGACAGTTTAGTTAAGCATGCAAAACATATAAAAATGTACGAATTATCATGCCACTGTTTATCTTTTATGAAGCTTGAAATACGCTGTTGTGGCGTCTGTTGAAATCTTGTAACCATCTGCACAGCACAAAATAAAGAATTTAAAAAAAACAAAAAAACGGAATAATAGAGGGATTATACTTCTGTCTGGATGCAGGAACAATGTGTTAGACGTCTTCACGAACTCCGCACAGACAATATATTTCATTACTTAGCTGATGAGTGGATTTAATGAATATTCACCAAGGGATGTAAGAGAGAAGATATCCATAAAGTAGCCAGTGTCCGGGTACCAGAGACGGCCAGTGCGGAACACAAACTAGACTAATAAGTCAGTGAACACAAGATGGAAACAATAAGATACTACCGAATTACAGTCTGCCTCTCCACCAGCGCAGGACTTGTGCCCGTGCCAAAAGAGGCGAGACGTAGCCGATATGCGTCTGGTTACCCAGTGATGTGTAAAGAATGGCGCACACAGAAAGGTGACCCGGGGACTGGTCGCTGTCAATGGAAACTCTCTCCATTAATAGATGTCTAGTTCCACGTAGACTTTCAGAGATATTTACTATGAGTGGGAATTGTCCGGACTTCACATTTGGAATTCATGTAGAGTTAGTGACAAATTTCAATCCATACATCACCTCTGATTATATTTCCGTTACCAATGGTACTTCATTTGGTTTTAATCCCACCACATATTTTACCAACATTTCTCGTGTTGCTAAATTTAGCTGAATTGATAAGATAATAGCGAATCATTGGCCAGTTGAGCTATTTGGCATTTTTTTTCCATTCTGGACTGCATTTCCCATGATCCTCTTACAGTTATAATGCTGGCAAAGCGTCAGGGGAGATGTAGTCCACAGCACCTGGAGTGCCAAAGGATCCCTACACCTTATCTAGTGAGTTAATCGCTTTGTAATGTCCCCTGGCTGCGTGAATGTATCTCCTAGTGATATGAAAAGATTTCGCTGTGGGAATCACATGTGTTCGACACAGAATGGTCCGGAAAACTGATTGGCAAAAACTCAGACAAACATGTTAAGCTGTGACCGAGAATCTGCAAATTCTGCACAGTCTTTGGGATTCACTGAAATTCATTATTTAGTGAAAAAAAAACAGATAGTGCAATCACACAGAACGGACAGATATATTATCTCCCCGCTACGGACACTTGGAGAAAGTAAACTACACAATACAGAGTCTGATCTCCCCCACACTGCACAATACAGAGTCTGATCTCCCCCACACTGTACAATACAGAGTCTGATCTCCCCACACTGTACAATACAAAGTCTGATCTCCCCCACACTGTACAATACAGAGTCTGATCTCCCCACACTGTACAATACAAAGTCTGATCTCCCCCACACTGTACAATACAGGGTCTGATCTCCCCCATACTGCACAATACAGAGTTTGATCTCCTCCACACTGCACAATACAGAGTTTGGTTTCCTACATACTGTACAATACAGAGTCTGATCTCCCCCACACTGCAGAATACAGAGTTTGGTTTCCTACATACTGTACAATACAGGGTCTGATCTCCCCACACTGTACAATGCAGACTCTGATCTCCCCCATACTGTACAATATAGAGTCTGATCTCCCCCACACTGTACAATACAGGGTCTGATCTCCCCCACACTGTACAATACAGAGTCTGATCTCCCCCACACTGTACAATACAGGGTCTGCTCTCCCCACACTGTACAATACAGGGTCTGATCTCCCCCACACTGTACAATACAGAGTCTGATCTCCCCCACACTGTACAATACAGAGTCTGATCTCCCCATACTGTACGATACAGTGACACTATTTTAAGAAGATTCCCTAATGAACACATTAGTACAATATGCTGAATGGGGGATGTATTGTAGTATAGAAGGTGTTATTTAAAGAAAGAATCCCAGATTTCTTACAAAAATGTCCGTTTATTGGAGGTGTCCCTGGCAATGGCGGTGGCATGGTACGGTTTGCTTGCTTAGCTGCAAACTCCACCTTCATTGTACAGAAATGAAACTAAAAGCTTATTTATTCACGTTTCCTGCTTTTGGAGTCTGCAGGTCTTTTTTAAAACAAGTGACTCATTGGGGTTTATTCGCTAAACAGCAAACGATGGTGATTTGAAAAGCACGTTACAAGATGCAGGCTATAAAAGCCAAGCTGTGATTCAGAAACGTTTGCCTACATTATACAGCTTAGTTATAAATAAAGTCACTGTTTAAAGATAGAATTGCTGGGAACCCTAGGAACTTTCGAAATATAGAAAAGACTGGGCTACAACGGATTTACCAACTATATAGAGAAGGGGATATCATACCATTTCAAGATCTCCAACAAAATACCCACCTGACTCCAGCAGATTACTTTAGATATGTCCAGATAAGGGACTTCGCTAGAAGACCTCGTATTAAAGCTGCAGCCCAGGGACAGTTTACTTTTTACGAGAGACTATGTAGAGAGGGATCTGCCCCCAAAGGAATGATTACGCTTCTGTATGCTCATCTCAGCACGGAGACTAAAGAATGGGGTAGATTGAAGTACACTGATAGATGGGAATCGGACCTGGGGGAGGAACTGGAAGGAATCGAATGGCAGGAGATCTGGGAGGCAAACAAGAGCGCTTCTATATGTGTCACGCAACAGGAGCAGGCATGGAAAACCATGCTCAGGTGGTATACTACTCCGATAACTTTGCAAAAAATGCACAAGATAGATACTGACGAATGCTGGAGGGGTTGCGGATTCCGAGGCACGTATCTCCACATGTGGTGGGAATGACCGAAAATCCACGGTTTTTGGAAGTCTGTTGAAGACCTATTGAAGCAGACGTTTGGCAAACCCCTGGCCTTGGACCCATGGATCTACCTGTTAAATAGATCTATTGAGGGATGGACGAGAAGAGAGCAGAAACTGGTACGGGCGATAACTTTAAGTGCACGCAGAGCTGTGGCAACGGCGTGGCTATCACCTGGAGGCCCGGAGTTTAGGGGGGTGATTTCAAGGATAAAGGAAAGCAGAATCATGGATGATCTGACTGCTAGATTAAGAGGAACAACCAGGGTTTGGGAACCATGGGACAATAGTATAATGGGCTCCGGTAACGATTGATGGGCTGAATATCTGATTTAAATCGGGATCCGACACTGCGTGGTCAGTGTCGGAATGGAATTCCTTAGCCTCGTTCGCCTCCCCACCACCCACCCCTCCTCCCTATCCTTCATACTCACATCTTTCTCGTCCTCTTAATCCCTCTTCCTCGCCTTATCTTGTCTTTTCTTTCCATATTTCTCTTTTTCACGTTTCTCCATCTTGTTACTAAACCCTTGGTTTACAAGGCTATCTTTTCTTTTTTACCTCTTTATTTCTAACATTGTCTCAGTCTATGTTGTCATTATTTACTTTCCTCACTCAGGCATGAGTATACTGACGGAGAATTGAGGATGCCTAAAGTACACCCTGACATGGATAGAGTTAGGGCTCCTTCTTAGAATGCATGGCCTGACTAAAAGATACAATATCATCGATGGGAGGCGAGTGGAATAGAATTCATAAAGAGGCTTGTCTTTTGGGCTAATGTCATATTTCGTGTTTTCAAGTCGGATTTCTATCATTTTGGCTCCTGAGCAAGCCTCACAGTTGTATTGCTCTTGCTATGCCTATCGTGTGCAAAAATAAGGAATTTAAATAATGTAGCTATATAAAAAACACAAAATCTTTGATAGGGGGCAAGTTGTATGGAATCTATAAAGTGGCTTGTCATATGGGCCGATGTCAATTTTTATGTTTATAAGTATGCTGTTTTATATTTTGGTTTCTGCGCAAGCCTCCAAGTTGTATTATTCTTGCATTGCCTATCATGTGCAAAAATAAAGAATTTAAAAAAAAAAAATAATTGCTGGGAAATCCAAACTATTTCTAAATCAGCGATTTGGGCCTAGATTTTCATATTAACTTTGAATTCCTGGCAATTCTCACTTTATGGAATGTTCCTGTAAACATTGAAGAACTGACAGGGGATTGTACCTTTTTAGGTCAAAATTGTTTATTTGGTAAAAATTCCCATCACTGTAATATTTTCAGCTTGACTATTTTTGACCTACACTTTGCCATTATCGCTGCAAAAATAGGTCCCGGGAACCTGTCCCGCATTTTGAAATCTGCCGGTAGGCATTAGTAGACTATGAGATTTAGGAGCGTTCCGTGCATGCGCCTGAGGAAGGCAGCCTGACTATCATCTTTAAGGCAGAACCGCCCCTTTGCTTTGAGGGTTGGCTCCCTTGGAATGGCGAGCATGCCCCTTTAATGGATGGCTCCCTCCCTTGGAATGGTGAGCATGCCCCTTTAATGGATGTCTCCCTCCCTTGGAATGGTGAGCATGCCCCTTTAATGGATGGGCCTGCCCCTTTGCTGTGCGGGTTGAGAGGTTTCATTCTTTTAAGCTTCAAGCTGTGTTACCTAAACTGATTTACCCTGAAACATTTGTTCAAAACAACAGAATTGAAGACATTTTAAGCATAACTACGTAAAGTTTGAATGGACAAAGAGGGGCACTTTTAGGAGTATGATTGTGGTGTGTAGGCAGGAGTGGAGCTGTTTGGAGATTCTTACTAATAACAATTTATACAACTAAAATGTAATTTAGAAGAACAATGTATCTTATTTACACAGAGTGATTTCTAAACACAGTTATTGTACTTTAAAGACATTACTTGGAGTATTATTACTGTGGAGCTCTGTGATACACTCAGTCACATTACTGGGAGTATTATTGCTGTGGAGCTCTGTTATACCCTCAGACACATTACTGGGAGTATTATTGCTGTGGAGCTCTGTTATACAGTCAGACACATTACTGGGAGTATTATTGCTGTGGAGCTCTGTTATACAGTCAGACACATTACTGGGAGTATTATTACTGTGGGGCTCTGATATACATTCAGACACATTACTGGGAGTATTATTGCTGTGGAGCTCTGTTATACACTCAGACACATTACTGGGAGTATTATTAATGTGGAGCTCTGTTATACACTCAGACACATTACTGGGAGTATTATTGCTGTGGAGCTCTGTTATACACTCAGACACATTACTGGGAGTATTATTGCTGTGGAGCTCTGTTATACACTCAGACACATTACTGGGAGTATTATTACTGTGGAGCTCTGTTATACACTCAGACACATTACTGGGAGTATTATTGCTGTGGAGCTCTGTTATACATTTAGACACATTACTGGGAGTATTATTGCTGTGGAGCTCTGCTATACACTCAGACACATTACTGGGAGTATTATTGCTGTGGAGCTCTGTTATACACTCAGACACATTACTGGAAGTATTATCGCTGTGGAGTTCTGCTGTACACTCAGACAGACCAATAATACGGAGCTCCTGGAAAAGAAGGACATTATATTTTATCGCTGATGCACAGGTTGTAACGGTTTAGTAGTTTGGCCCCTTACAGAGGGAGGCCCCCACATTGAATTCTGGGTACCAATGAGTAATGGTGGCAATCACATGATAGATGCGGACGCTCGTGTTGTCTCCCGCAGTACAAGATGGCATTACGAGTAGCTATGAGCAGTTGGTTGGAAGGATGACAATATCCATTGTAATTTTACCCCCAGGGCAGTCCCTGGGAATGCTGAATTTCAGGATTGGAGCATTCCAGTTTCTGTGGTTTGTTTCTTACAAGGCTGGCTTTTCGTTATATGCCCTAAATCACTGTCTAACACAGTGAGGGAGTTTAGTAATAATGTTATAGAAAAACCCATTAGAAACGTTTGGATTTACTCTTAAAAAGTCAATTTTATATATCCACAAAACTTAAAAATATATAACCAGTTAGAGCGCATTGCCTGCAATGGCTCACCTCGGCACTGCAAATATCAGTGAATTACATTTCCCATGATGATAAATTGTGTGGTGCCCAGCTTGACCGTCACAATATAGTGCTGGCTCTTACTGAGAGGCAGATCCTCAATTTACAGTACTAACAGTACCTTAAACACAAACATGAAAACGATACTGAAAAGGTACAGGTGTGATATTTAACATATTAACCCAATATGAGCAAATAAAAAATGGGATCAGGTCTGGTACATGAAATACTCCATTCTAAAAGCATTCAAGGAAATGCTGTGCTGACCTTTGTACCATTCCATTGTACCACAGGATCATGGGAAGAGCAGGCGAATTTACATAAAATGCCCTGTGATGTCACGGCTGTGATGTCACAGGGTAGCTTTAGGAATCAAAACATATATAATTGGAGATAAATAAAATACCTATATCAATTAACAGCACAATGAAATGTTATTTAATGTGTTAGATTTGAAGTTTCAGAGGAAATGTGTGTTTCTGGGGTCAGAGCACCTTCACTAAACTTTGTAACCCATGTTTCCCCCTGTAATCAGTCTCAACATAGTGTACATGTGTCTGATTTGTAGAATATACAACTTACAAGAATATGTTGGCTCTATATAAATACCAATAATAATTATTAATAAAGATTTTAAGCCATGAAACCATAATCCTGCTAAACGATATATATATATATAGACGGTGAGGGGAACAGATTGGAAGGAAGGTTCGAGCTCCCCATCGGTCGCTGTCTGTGATTCAGAGTTGAAGACTCAGGCAGGGCTCGGAGAACGTGGATGAGTCAGTGTTTTCTTGCAGAGGCGGACTGGTAACACAGCCTTCGTGCAATGACACAGAGCCAGGCCGAATCTGAGCCTTCCTACACCATGCCCTGCCTCCTCACAGCCTCCGAATCCACAAACAACAGAGACTACTGGGGCTTATTCGCTAAACGGGAAACTGGGAAGAATCGACAAGGCAAAACAAGAAAACAAACTGATTAAAGAATTGTGTCCTACATCTTGCAATCATTTCTTGTCACTTAGTGCCTTGTACATACTACATAATAACATTAAATATCCTACTTCGAACATATAATTGGAAGACCAGCTACAGGAGGGGAAAAACGCTGCTGGCAGACAGGACACTTGGTTGCTACAGTGATGGGAGTTACACTCTGTGGCCTCTCCAGTGTTCTTAGAGCTACACGTAGGGGTTATCCTGGGTTATTTACCCCCCCCCCCAAAAAAAACCCAATTCTGTGATCACCTGGAAAAATAATAATAAAAAAGAGCATTAAGGTCAGTATGTAGCCTTACACTTGACAAAATACTTCCACAGACTCTTTCACAGGTAAAACGGAAAGAAATCGCATCCTTTTCACAGCACAAAGACAGAAATCGTGAGGTTTTTTTTCACCCTGCGAAAATTGCAAAACAAACAGGGTTTGCGACTTGCAGGGTAGTCAAAGTGAATTTCAGATCATGATATGAGAACTCCCACTTAGACATGCTTTCACTAGAACTTGAGATCGTCTAATCAATTCCTGACAATTCACGGTTGTAGTGGATTCACACCAACAACTTTTATTCCCTTCCTTAGCTGTCCGTACACCCCCCTGTTACAGTACTGTGTTTTATCCTATGTATTTTTCATGTGATTACACTTTGTCCATTCAGGAGACTTCATCTGAATAAAACCCGTTCACCTCCCGAACCACCCCTGTACCCCATTAGAACGTTGTCACCCACCACTTAAGTGTGAAACCACAAGGGAAACATTTAATAAGCGCTTCCCCCTGTGTGGCCGCCGTTCGTATAACCAAACACGTGGCAGAGAGGATGGCGGCCATCTTGTCTTCCGAACGAGGGCAGCGGTACTTGGTCGTCGAGTGCCTGGAACACTTTTCGGCTACGCACTCACACGAACACTTTTGACCGCTGCCCGTTCCTGACCACCTACACGAACGGCGTCCGGGAGATATGAAATACCGAACAGGGGGAGCATTCGTATTATGAAAGCAAGAGATTCCCTTGTATGGTTTTCGCACAGGAACCTCATGAACAGAGACCGGCCAGGGCACCTATTCTCCTGGAACTATTTTGGGCTACCACCTCGTGTCTGGCCAGTCCAATCTTCCACACGATGCCGTTCCCATTCTACTGAACCTATCCAAATGATTCTTGGATATGTTGGTCACTCAGATTGGGGCTATCAGGGAATTTACTTTCTGTGGGGTTCCTATGTATGATATTTTGTACGGGATATTTGGGGGATTTTTTTTACCTGAGGGATAATTAAAATTGGAGGAGTTTACTCAGGCCATTATCTCTCAGGCACAAGGGATCCTGGGATTGAAACCTCTGCATTTTTTGCCTGTGAGACCCCTTGCATGAGAGATGGCATAAAAGCCGTATATGTGTGAATAAAATTCAGTTATACCCCCAGAGCCGAGTGTCGTCCAGTTGCTGGGGATGAAGTGGGAGATCCTTGGATTGCTTCACTTGTTCCTGACTATAATTTGGTGTAACCAGCAGAGGAAAGTCCCTGCTAGGACTAGGGCTCCGCTACAACGGTAATCTGAAATTCACTTTGAATTCCCTATGTAGCAGAGCTGCGATCCTGAGACCGAGCTGGAATAAAGCAACATAAAAAGCCACACTCTGCTTTTTATGCACAGACCCCCAGCATGGAGTCTCCATAGGAAAAATTACAAACCCCCACCAGGCGTCTGTTTCTGGGAGATTGGGTCAAAAGAAAGAGAACTCAATTATCTCTCAGTTACAGGAAACCATACAATTTTACACAAAATACCCCCAAAACATATCTAAAATATACAGGAACCCCACAAATCTTATATCCCCCAAATAGCCCGATCTAAACGCCCAAGTTGTCCAAAGAGTGCTCAGATCCATTTGGTAGAATGGAATCGCCATTTGGGTAAAGTTCTGACCGGCCATGAAGAAAAAGCCAAAAATAGTTCCACAAGAAAAGGGGCAGTGGCTGGTCTAGGTTCGTGTGTGAACACCTGCGAACGCTCCCCCTAGCTTTCTCCTAACTCATCTGGGAGAGGAACGGGCAGCGGTAAAAGTTTCTCTGGAGTTTGCGGGATTGCGTAGCCATCACAGAGTTCCAGACACTCAATGACAATGTACCGCTGCCTGTGTTCAGGAGAAAAAATGGCCACCATTCACTAGAGCGCGTGTGTTCGGTTATATGAATGGCAGCCAGCCAAGGAAAGCACTTTAACTAATTGTTCCTTTGAAGTTAACAAGGTCCGCCAGATCCTGGAGATAGGTACGGGCAACCGAAGGGAATAGTATAAGGTCCGCCACATCCTGGAGATAGGTACGGGCAACCGAAGAGGATAGTGTAAGGTCCGCCACATCCTGGAGATAGGTATGGGCAACCGAAGGGGATAGTATAAGGTCCGCCACACCAAACAAGTCACAAACCTTGTTTGTTCTGCACTTTCCTCCGGGTTATTTACTAAAGTGAGACTTGTTGGGAATTCAAAATCAATTTAAAATTTAAAGGGACTCACCACTACTCAAAATTTTTTTATTTTTTTTTAAAATCAGTTTAGTAGATATACCCTCAATGATCACATATAAACATTCAAATTATGCGTTATTTTTTCCACTGGTGTTTATCTAAAGATAGATTGCAAAACTACAGGTCTCCTGTCTGCAGCCTTTACAAGCCCTCCCCTTCTAACCCCGCCCACACTTTCTGTGGCTGTCCAATCAGACTCCCCAATGCAGCTCAATGAGATGTCTTTGCAAGGCAGGTGCTCTGGGAAATTGCTGCCAGTTGAGTTTGTCTCTACTGAGCTAACTAAACCAGGAAGTAACCGGACCGGCTGTGTGATTGGCAGGCAGGGGTGTAGCAAGGTTCATTTATAAGACTGCTAAATTCTGTTGAAATTCTCTAAGTCTGTTCTTTTTCCAGTTCAGCTATTTAGGCCTTAAATTTGGGATTTACTTTGAATTCCCAATAATTTACACTTTAGTGAATAACTTCCCTGTTTATAAACTGTTATGTATTAAAGGATATCTTAGCAACAGAACGAGGAAGAAATGTGTATGAACTAGCTCTGGCAATACCTATAGTATTAGTCATGACACTCTTATTGTGTAATGTATCAGGAAGGGAAGGTGAGGACAGCCACTCGACCAGAGAAAGAAGTCTGGGAATCGACCCCTGAACAAGTGAGCCGCACAAAGACTGGAGGGTGCAACCTGTCCCCAGCCCTATACAAAGGCAAACACAACTTTAATATGTAGAAATGCAGAGGGAAGACCAGATATCCAACATTGCTTCAATGTCAGCAAAAAAACCCCCATACATTGAGTCCAGTGGAGTGGGGGAGCCAGGTAGGTGTGGAGGGAACAGTGTTCTACCCATCTGAGTCACAGGGATGCTGGTCCACACCCCCAACTCCCCGGCATTGGGACCCTGGCCATCCCACAGCCAATGGAGCTCCTGGGAGAAGACCTAGTCAGCCTCCCTTCCCAGTGGCAGCTTGCAACCCAGGGAGAGGAGGCAGAGTTTGCCAGCCTACCTCTCCAGTGACAGATTCTGCTCTCTGGAGGTTAGTCTGCCTCCCTAGCAGGAGGAGTGTTGGGTCCCTCCCAAACAGCACAACTGAGCTTTATAGTGCAGCTTTGTCTAGAAGGCTGGCAGACCGATTGGAGATCTGGTAGCATTTTGACTACCCTGGAGAGGCAAGTGAAAGATGTGACAGAAGCTCCCATACCAGCCTCTTGCCCACTGACTATGGGCGAGGACCCAAGAGGCACTGGACGCTTCCTGTGCTTCCCAGCCAGACTTGAACTGTGTTGATTCTGTAATGTAAATTGTATGGAGGACTCTCTGGAGGGAGAGTCACTGTTCTGTAGAATAAAGAATTCTTCCCCTACAGACTCATCTACTGTGTGGGAGAAATGCTATAGCATAGCTAAATCACTGCCCTACAAGAGAGGGGATCCCAGAGCTATATTCTCTAGGGCCTGGTCCAGTGGCTATAGCATAGCTAGTCACTGCCCTAAATGAGAGGGGATCCCAGAGCTATATTCTCTAGGGCCTGGTCCAGTGGCTATAGCATAGCTAGTCACTGTCCTACATGAGAGGGGATCCCAGAGCTATATTCTCTAGGGCCTGGTCCAGTGGCTATAGCATAGCTAGTCACTGCCCTACATGAGAGGGGATCCCAGAGCTATATTCTCTAGTGCCTGGTCCAGTGGCTATAGCATAGCTAGTCACTGCCCTACATGAGAGGGGATCCCAGAGCTATATTCTCTAGGGCCTGGTCCAGTGGCTATAGCATAGCTAGTCACTGCCCTACATGAGAGGGGATCCCAGAGCTATATTCTCTAGTGCCTGGTCCAGTGGCTATAGCATAGCTAGTCACTGCCCTAAATGAGAGGGGATCCCAGAGCTAGATTCTCTAGGGCCTGGTCCAGTGGCTATAGCATAGCTAGTCACTGCCCTACATGAGAGGGGATCCCAGAGCTATATTCTCTAGGGCCTGGTCCAGTGGCTATAGCATAGCTAGTCACTGCCCTAAATGAGAGGGGATCCCAGAGCTATATTCTCTAGTGCCTGGTCCAGTGGCTATAGCATAGCTAGTCACTGCCCAACATGAGAGGGGAGCCCAGAGCTATATTCTCTAGGGCCTGGTCCAGTGGCTATAGCATAGCTAGTCACTGCCCTACAAGAGAGGGGATCCCAGAGCTATATTCTCTAGGGCCTGGTCCAGTGGCTATAGCATAGCTAGTCACTGCCCTACAAGAGAGGGGATCCCAGAGCTATATTCTCTAGGGCCTGGTCCAGTGGCTATAGCATAGCTAAATCACTGCCCTACAAGAGAGGGGATCCCAGAGCTATATTCTCTAGGGCCTGGTCCAGTGGCTATAGCATAGCTAGTCACTGCCCTAAATGAGAGGGGATCCCAGAGCTATATTCTCTAGGGCCTGGTCCAGTGGCTATAGCATAGCTAGTCACTGCCCTACATGAGAGGGGATCCCAGAGCTATATTCCCTAGGGCCTGGTCCAGTGGCTATAGCATAGCTAGTCACTGCCCTACATGAGAGGGGATCCCAGAGCTATATTCTCTAGGGCCTGGTCCAGTGGCTATAGCATAGCTAGTCACTGCCCTACATGAGAGGAGATCCCAGAGCTATATTCTCTAGGGCCTGGTCCAGTGGCTATAGCATAGCTAGTCACTGCCCTACATGAGAGGGGATCCCAGAGCTATATTCTCTAGTGCCTGGTCCAGTGGCTATAGCATAGCTAGTCACTGCCCTAAATGAGAGGGGATCCCAGAGCTATATTCTCTAGGGCCTGGTCCAGTGGCTATAGCATAGCTAGTCACTGCCCTAAATGAGAGGGGATCCCAGAGCTATATTCTCTAGTGCCTGGTCCAGTGGCTATAGCATAGCTAGTCACTGCCCAACATGAGAGGGGATCCCAGAGCTATATTCTCTAAGGCCTGGTCAAGTGGCTATAGCATAGCTAGTCACTGCCCTACATGAGAGGGGATCCCAGAGCTATATTCTCTAGGGCCTGGTCCAGTGGCTATAGCATAGCTAGTCACTGCCCTACATGAGAGGGGATCCCAGAGCTAGATTCTCTAGGGCCTGGTCCAGTGGCTATAGCATAGCTAGTCACTGCCCTACATGAGAGGGGATCCCAGAGCTATATTCTCTAGGGCCTGGTCCAGTGGCTATAGCATAGCTAGTCACTGCCCTACATGAGAGGGGATCCCAGAGCTATATTCTCTAGTGCCTGGTCCAGTGGCTATAGCATAGCTAGTCACTGCCCTACATGAGAGGGGATCCCAGAGCTATATTCTCTAGGGCCTGGTCCAGTGGCTATAGCATAGCTAGTCACTGCCCTACATGAGAGGGGATCCCAGAGCTATATTCTCTAGGGCCTGGTCCAGTGGCTATAGCATAGCTAGTCACTGCCCTAAATGAGAGGGGATCCCAGAGCTATATTCTCTAGGGCCTGGTCCAGTGGAAGAGGTTATCCAAGTCTCCAGTCAAGCTGACAGAATAGCATTTGAGGTAACCATTAAAAAGGTGAGACTACACTTCCCACAATGCATTTGAGTTTTAACTCTGGTTGTGCATCAGATGCAGAACAGCGTAGAAAGCTTTTAAATGGTCTCCCCTTATATTTTCAAGGAGGCAGGGGTAGAAAGAAAAATGTAAAGTTTATCAGCCAATATTGGTATTGCACAGAAATGACAAGTTACAATGTGTCGATACGGCCCTGGTGTAGATGTTCAGGCACTTTATCATCTGTGGTTGCACAGCTTCTATACTAGGCACAAAGACCTGGTAGTTAGAGTCCGGCATCCACCAGCAACACAGGATATACTGCTCCGATAGGGACATTTGTATAGGAGATTTAGCGAATTGACTGGCAATTCTCCAACTACTCTATAGTGGACAACAGCAATATACCTGCATGCTTCGAGAAACTTGTCAACTCATATTCCGGCTCAGACAATAACAATTCTCCAAATAAACTGACAGAGGACCAGGGGAAATCAAATCAATAAAAAAAAAATAAAATAAAAAAAAAAAGTACATTTCTAACAGTTCAATTTAAAACAGGTAATTCAATTACCGGTAACGTTAGTAAAAATATCAAACAGAGGGCATCAGGTACATGTAATTCCAAACAGAGTGAGAAACAATGAAGCTAATTAACAGACCCCACTCTGTCTCCCTAGTTGTGTACAGAGGGTGTGCTTGCACTGCAGGGGGGTTATCAACCATTGTTCCTGCCTCATTTACTGATACACAAGTACACCATGCAGAATTATGCCTTGTACTTAAAGCAGTAGGGGGAGGAGGGGGAGAGCACTGGGTTAGGGTCCACTGTTCTGTTACAGTCCTGTTTGTTACATTGTATTTATGCCAGATTGGCATGTGAATATACCCTTCTATGTATCTTTGGTATGTAAAACCTGAATTCAAGTAGAATAATGTTAGTATTCTTATTGCCAGCATTGGAGGGTTATGGGTAATGTTCCTTGCAGGCCACAATCTAGCTAGCTCTAAATCCCTTCAGTCAACACCAGGCTAAGAGACAAATGTTTGTAACTAGGACTGTATGCATTTGTATTCAACATTGTTAAAGATTGTCCCTGAGGAAGGCCCTAACAGGGAAGAAACGCGTTGGACAGATATACCTATTATTTACTTTGACGTAAATAAATGCTTTTTTTACTCTTCATACAGTCATTTCAATTTTTTGGTTTTTTTATGAGATCTATATTCATCAAACATTGAAGCAAAAAGACACACCAATCACACTTTTGAAGGCATTTCTTGGGATGTTAAAGTGTGAGTGAACATTTGGCCCTTACTTATATACCCATTTTACCACAGCCAATATTGCACTATGCCATGTATTTCTTATTTCCCTAGCTTGGAATAGCCCTATACCATATACTTGTTGAATTGAAGATGGAGGAAATCTTCGGGCATATCCTATATTGCTAAGGGAAGTTACTATTTGTTTATTCCACCATAACCACTTTAAATTGAAGTTTCTATATCACTGTATGTGGATTTTAGAATCATTGTTATAAATTCACGAGTGTGTGAGAGATTCCATATATACTTTAAGAGACAAATCTGCCAGCTTTCCATCAGAAAACAGTCACCTATACAGGTTTCAGACAGTTTCTCAACATTAGACAATAAAAAGATGGGAACAAGCCCACCTAAAAGAGGGCGCTAATCTTTACAGGCAAGTAATGAAACGCAATAACATTAAAAGTTATATATTTATTCTGCACACTATGCAGTGGATAAAACAACTTTATATTACAAAAGCAGCACAATTGTAAGACCTGGAAAAAAAAAAAACCCCAACTAAAAACCACTAAGCTGGCAAGTTCAATGGATGTAATATACAGCCCTAGCTCGCGAATCCTAGGTCCTAAAACATACTTGGAGCTGATGTTATAATATAAACGTAAAAGCGGTAATGAAATACAGTATCTGGACTGCTGGATCTGTAGATCTGATGGCTCTGACTCAACGCGTTTCATCATGCATTCTTTGGGACTTCCTCAGGAGCTGTAGACACTTTCTCAACATTAGACTACACTAAACGGCTAAGCAAGACACCAAGGTCATTGTGAGAACTTGACCCACGCAGCACCCAGCAAAATGGAAGTTTGCTTATATATCAGACTTCTAGATTGTATTTCTTCACATCGTAGAATGGAAAACCAACTGGCAAGTGCTAGACCAAAGTTCCCACTTTGGACATGATGTGATCATTTCTGTAGTGGAGAATCCCCATGCTCCTTACCTCAAAGTTTGTAATAAATTCATAGGTTAGTAAATATAAACATTGACTCTTCCCTCAATTGGTCGGGGGGGGGGGGACTGATATTTTTTAGAGCCACAAAGCTGCACAAAGACAAATTTTTAAAATTTTATTTAAATACTTACAAAATAAAAAATGTTTTAAACACATCTGTGCATATTGCATAGATTTATATAAAAAAAACACAATACATTAAATACTATGATACAAAAGTGTGCAAAACTTAATACATTCAAGTTACAAAACTTCATAAAAACCCAAGAATCCTCAGAATATTAAGTAATTGGCAAGAGCTTTATTTGCACAATGAGAAGTAAAGGATTGTGGGTTACCCACTCACCTTGCACGGAAGGCAGTCACAAAACCCGTCATTTATGACTGGATACAGTCAGAGTACCCTCTTCAACCTAAAACTGGCAACAGCACAGAGAGAAGGTGGCTTACATAGAGACGCGAGAAGTAATTCATGTAGGACATCTTTAAACCTGCCCAATCTTACTGCTTTGCAGTAATGGACGTTTCGGGTGGTTTATTTACTAAATAGATTGTATTGAGCTGAAAATTGGAAAAGAGATCGCTGATTGTGGCAAACATCTATTCACGGCTAGTCACAGCATGGCCATTTTATCCTAAATTTCACTACAATTCAGAGTTTAGTTAAGTTCAGTTAATAAGGCCCATGAGTGGAGCAAAAAGATTAAACAAATTCATATCTAGGATGAGAATAATTTTAGCTGTCACCATGGAAGCCAGTGTAAATTCTGCCGGAATGCTCAGTTTTTAAATTTTCCCACCAATTGAGCTTTATAATTAGTCCCTACAGATCCCAAAATATAACCAATATATGTAGCAAACTTACATTAGTGGAAGCTCTCAAAAAGTAGCATTTAACCAAAAACTTGAACTTAAATGCCACTTTTAATAAGACAATTTGGTTTTGAGGTTCTTTTCGTTACACATGGTTTATTGGACTGGTCACAGTGCAAAAACAACAAGTCAAGTGTAGCTTTGACCCGTTACATAGGACTTTCAGACAATAAGTCAACAGAAATTAATTCTTTAAGTAGTCTGATTTCACATTATGTATACATTCATTTACAAAAAATAATTGCACTAAGCATTTCACAGTTTCCCCATTATGAAATATAAAACGGACCCCTTTACACGGTTACAAAAATAATTCAAAAAAAAAAAAAAAAAGTTTAGCTACATTTCCCATGAAGCACAGGAAAAGCATGACAACTGGTCATAATGGGCATTATAGTTGAGACTTGGGGTTCCAAGGCCAGCCCATTGATTTAAGCTTATCCAGGGCATTACACTGTTCAATTAGTCTTACGTGGGCAAGCATAGTTTGGAGCAAGGCCTACCGAAGTAATTGAAATAAAAAAAAAAACACAACAACTATATTTTGCGTATTTGTCAAATATCACCTATTTGAGACTGGATGCAGGTATTAACAGATCTGATACCGGTTTGAGGAGTATGCTGCCCAGTGATACAGGCCGTGTGAGTACATTGCACCGCTTAATATTTGGGGACATGATACAAGTCATGTCTTGCACATTATAAATGAACATTAAATCCCATTACATATGGGGCAGTACTCTGCAAGTACCAAATAATTACAGTCATCTCAACATTAATTTAAGGTTTTAAATGTGAGACCACCAGTTTGGTAAATTTAAGTTAAACAAAATTGTGCTTTTTTAAAAAAATTTAAAAATAAAATAAGGGAGAAGTGGGGTTACATGTGGGACTGGGCTTGCCTTTCAAAATACACTCCAATAACTTATTCCCCACCATAACGGCAGGTGGTGACCAGTTGCACCAAAAAAAAAAAATATATATTAAAAACAAAAAAAAAAAATAGGAGAATTTAATGGGAAATGGGAAAGTTTAATTGAGTTTGGCGTGGCTTTACCAGTGCATTGTGTTAGGAGGAAGTCTTACCAGAAGCCACGCCGACAGAAACAGCCAAAGTTACGGGTTGGAGGAGGGAATCTGATAAAATATACCTTTCATAAATTTTAAAATAAACTCTACAATAAGTTTTTTCCTTTCTCAAATAAAAGAATCTTCATGGAAGATATGATAGAGGCAACTCGTGATCCCAAAGTCATAATACAAAAGATTAAGTTGCCGAGAGAAATCCAAGATCAGTCTTTGAAATCAGCTATCCAGGTTGATCATAGGTGAATATTTTGAGGTAATGAATTGCTTCTGTAAACAAAGTAACCCCTTCTCACAGGCAGGAGACACTATCTCCCTATACTCTGTGTAGCCAGTAACAGACACAGAGGTTTGTGCAAAGTTAGCATTTCTTTCCAACGTTAACACTTTTCAGGTTTGCATTTCAGAAATTTAGAGTCTACAAGAAAGTTGTTAGTGTGATGACAGTCAGTATCCTACAAGGGCTCCTATAATGTGGTCAAGTTCATTTGAGTCCTTTACACTCTTGCTCAAATTACAAGAGGGAGCAATGCAGTAAGGCTCAATCCAGACATCCTCAGGAGGCGGTAACTGGGTTGTGGTGCTGCTAGCACCAGACATTTCTTTCTCAAAGACCGATGTGTCTATGTCCATGAAACGGTCGTTTAAGGAGATTCCGTTGAGGTAGGAAGATTTAGTTATTTCAAAGCGTCCGAACAGAGAATGCATGGGGCTAGCAGGTATCTCCTGCAGAGGCCGAAAATTGTCAGTCATTTCACAGGTCGGTTCAGCCGATGCATCCAACATACAAGTGTCCCAGTCTACTGGGATCTCCGGGAGTGAGGGAGCTTTGCTTGCAGCCAATATCAGGCTATTGATCAATTCATTATTGCTGCTAGGGAAAGCTGCTGAACTGGAATCCAAGAGGTTGTTTAAGTCGTCAAATAGTGTGGGCTGAGTTGTTGGAGGGCAAGAAGTCTGGATTTCAGTGTTGGTTACAGAGTACTGAGGAGTTATCGAGTATTGGGGGGTCTCTGTACAGGTCTCAGAAACTTCTTGAAGATCTTTAACGATGCTATCTATAGCAGCAGAGGCGTCTACGGCAATGGCAGGCAGTGTGAGGTTCTTCAGATCTTCAGGCAGATAAACCAAGCACTCCTCCATCTCTGCACTGAGACTTACAGCTGGCTCAGGAGGTGGATCCTCAGAATCAGAAAATGGCATGTCTGCACAGGGCTCTCTGGACAGGGACACCGTGCATTCACATCACTCTGGATGACTTTCAGAAAGTTGGCAAGCAGGACAAGTACCCTTGGACTACAGTCTTGCATAATACACCTGGACATCTTCTCCAAAGTTACCTGGACAATAAACTCTCTGGCCGTAGCAGGGTTGTGCCTATAACAGATACAGGGACGGTGGGCACTCCTCCCACTCTGCTCCAATTCACCAACTTTCCTTTTCACGCCCTTACTTGCCATCTGTGAGTAAAAGAGGCATTTAGTAAGATTTTACAAATAGGTTTTAGAGACAGCAAAGATAAAATGGAATCCAATCTTTGTTAGTCCCACATCAAGAAGAATTTACATTACTAGTGTTAAACCAAGCCCCATTAATAGACCCAAAGCCAAAAATATGAAACTCCTACCAGTGATTCAACCCCAGGGTGTTTTAGTTACACTAAGGTTGTCTGCATAACATTAGAGGGAGGCACAGCATGGTAAGCATGTATGTACATAGCACAAACATTACAGAATAATTACACAGGGTCAGAC
>OW240920.1:7198244-7215258 GCA_933207985.1 Pelobates cultripes | reverse complement strand
CCCCGGTTACACGGTCAGACCCCCGGTGAGACCCCCGGTTACACAGTGAGACCCCCCCCCCCGGTTACTCACCGTACTCAGGCGGCTCAGTGCAGGTGAAGTAGCTGAGAGTGAGGCGGAGTGCGAGGCTGAGTGTGAGTGCTCACTCCCCCCCCATTCGGGAAAACTGATTCCCGCCGCCACATTCAAGAAGAAATAGATCCAGCCAGCAGCCAGGCCCGCCCACAGGCCGCGCACTGCATCACGGGAATGGTAGTGCCGAGCCGCCAGCAACCAATAGGCAGGAAAGGGCGGGAAACAACAACTCCCGACATGCAACAGTCACAGCCACAGCCAAAGCCAGGGGAGCAGAATACAGCCCCGCCCACCCAGCCCTTTAATTCCCAGAGTCAGCCTGAACCCAGCAGCCATCAATACAATATAATAATATAATATAATATAATATATACATTATCATAAACAGCCATTAATATCATATAATAATATATAATATAATATATACATTATCATAAACAGCCATTATACCAGCAGCCATTAATATCCTATAATATAATATAATATAATATATACATTATAATAAACAGCCATTATACCAGCAGCCATTAATATCCTATAATATAATATAATATAATATAATATATACATTATAATAAACAGCCATTATACCAGCAGCCATTAATATCCTATAATATAATATAATATAATATAATATATACATTATCATAAACAGCCATTATACCAGCAGCCATTAATATCCTATAATATAATATAATATAATATATACATTATAATAAACAGCCATTATACCAGCAGCCATTAATATCCTATAATATAATATAATATAATATAATATATACATTATAATAAACAGCCATTATACCAGCAGCCATTAATATCCTATAATATAATATAATATAATATATACATTATCATAAACAGCCATTATACCAGCAGCCATTAATATAATATAATAATATAATATAATATAATATAATATATACATTATACCAGCAGCCATTAATATCCTATAATATAATATAATATAATATATACATTATAATAAACAGCCATTATACCAGCAGCCATTAATATCCTATAATATAATATAATATAATATATACATTATAATAAACAGCCATTATACCAGCAGCCATTAATATCCTATAATATAATATAATATAATATATACATTATCATAAACAGCCATTATACCAGCAGCCATTAATATAATATAATAATATAATATAATATAATATAATATAATATATACATTATACCAGCAGCCATTAATATCCTATAATATAATATAATATAATATATACATTATAATAAACAGCCATTATACCAGCAGCCATTAATATCCTATAATATAATATAATATAATATATATAATATATACATTATACCAGCAGCCATTAATATCCTATAATATAATATAATATAATATATACATTATAATAAACAGCCATTATACCAGCAGCCATTAATATCCTATAATATAATATAATATAATACATTATAATAAACAGCCATTATACCAGCAGCCATTAATATCCTATAATATAATATAATATATACATTATAATAAACAGCCATTAATATCATATAATAATATATAATATATACATTATAATAAACAGCCATTATACCAGCAGCCATTAATATCCTATAATATAATATATACATTATAATAAACAGCCATTAATATCATATAATAATATATACATTATAATAAACAGCCATTAATATCATATAATAATATATATATTATAATAAACAGCCATTAATATCATATAATATAATATAATATATACATTATAATAAACAGCCATTAATATAATATATACATTATCATAAACAGCCATTATACCAGCAGCCATTAATATAATATAATAATATATAATATATACATTATAATAAACAGCCATTATACCAGCAGCCATTAATATCCTATAATATAATATAATATAATATATACATTATACCAGCAGCCATTAATATAACATACATTATAATAAACAGCCATTAATATAATATAATAATATATACATTATAATAAACAGCCATTAATATAATATAATAATATATAGTTATAATAAACAGCCATTAATATAATATATACATTATAATAAACAGCCATCAGTATAATATAATAATACATACATTATAATAAACAGCCATTAATACAGTATAATATATACATTATAATAAACAGCCATTAATATAATATAATAATATATAGTTATAATAAACAGCCCAGCAGCCATCAGTACAGTATAATAATATATACATTATAATAAACAGCCATTAATACAGTATAATATATAGTTATAATAAACAGCCATTAATATAATATAATAATATATACATTATAATAAACAGCCATCAGTATAATATAATAATATATAGTTATAATAAACAGCCATTAATACAATATAATAATATATAGTTATAATAAACAGCCATTAATATAATAATATATAGGAAAATAATATACATTATAAACAGCCATTAATATAATAATATATAGGAAAATAATATACATTATAATAAACAGCCATTAATATAATAATATATAGGAAAATAATATACATTATAATAAACAGCCATTATAATACACAGTTATAATAAACAGTCACTAAACCAGCGGCCATCAATATAATAATATAGGGCAATAATATAGTTTTAACAAACAGCCATTATAATGCACAGTTATAATAAACAGCCACTATAATACACAGTTATAATAAACAGTCACTAAACCAGCAGCCATCAATATAATAATATATAGGGCAATAATATAGTTATAACAAACAGCCATTATAATGCACGGTTATAATAAACAGCCATTATAATACACAGTTATAATAAACAGTCACTAAACCAGCAGCCATCAGTATAATAATATATAGGGCAATAATATAGTTATAACAAACAGCCATTATAATGCACGGTTATAATAAACAGCCATTATAATACACAGTTATAATAAACAGTCACTAAACCAGCAGCCATCAATATAATAATATATAGGGCAATAATATAGTTATAACAAACAGCCATTATAATGCACGGTTATAATAAACAGCCATTATAATACACAGTTATAATAAACAGTCACTAAACCAGCAGCCATCAATATAATAATATATAGGGCAATAATATAGTTATAACAAACAGCCATTATAATGCACGGTTATAATAAACAGCCATTATAATACACAGTTATAATAAACAGTCACTAAACCAGCAGCCATTAATATAATAATATATAGGGCAATAATATAGTTATAACAAACAGCCATTATAATACACAGTCACTAAACCAGCAGCCATTAATATAATAATATATTTATAGGGCAATAATTATAATACACAGTCACTAAACCAGAAGCAATATAATATCATCATGGTTATCACCACAACATACAGACAGCAAGACATGGTCGCCCTGGGAGAACCCAACAGGGGACTTGAACCTGAAGCCTTGTGCATTCCAGGTCTGTGTCTCTGCCTCTGAACCACATTCAGTTCTTGCTTTTAGCTTGGAAGTTCATTCCTGCCCTGTCTGTATCCAGCACTGGGGGCTGTACGCCTGTTGTGGATCGTCTCGTTAGCCCGGTATAAAACACTGCATCGCCCAGAAGGCAGTGTCAGGTCCTTGACTCTGGTTATCGGTTGGCTGTTGCCTGTTCTCCAATGTATCTCTTGACCCCGGCTTGTTGTTTCGTTGATTCTGACCTTTGGCTTCCCACGACTATTCTCCTGCTTTACCCGTTCCTGTACCGCGACTTGGAGTTTACCCAGCGCAGCCCCCGTGCACCGACTCACAGGCCAGGTGAATCCTCATCTGACCACCTCGGCATGTGGTTACTTGCAAGGGTGAGCATATATCTCTGCCTGCCGGACTCCCAACCCAGGTAAGCCCTGACAAATATATAGGGCAATTATACACCGTTATAATAAACAGCCATTATACCAGCCCGAACCCAGGGCAATTATACACCGTTATAATAAACAGCCATTATACCAGCCCGAACCCAGGGCAATTATATACCGTTATAATAAACAGCCATTATACCAGCCTGAACCCAGGGAAATTATACACCGTTATAATAAGCCGTCATTATACCAGCCTGAACCCAGGGCAATTATACACCGTTATAATAAACCGTCATTATACCAGCCTGAACCCAGGGCAATTATACACCGTTATAAAAAACCGTCATTATACCAGCCTGAACCCAGGGCAATTATACACCGTTATAATAAACAGCCATTATACCAGCCCGAATCCAGGGCAATTATATACCGTTATAATAAGCCATCATTATACCAGCCTGAACCCAGGGCAATTATATACCGTTATAATAAGCCGTCATTATACCAGCCTGAACCCAGGGCAATTATACACCGTTATAATAAGCCGTCATTATACCAGCCTGAACCCAGGGCAATTATACACCGTTATAATAAACCGTCATTATACCAGCCTGAACCCAGGGCAATTATACACCGTTATAATAAACAGCCATTATACCAGCCCGAATCCAGGGCAATTATACACCGTTATAATAAGCCGTCATTATACCAGCCTGAACCCAGGGCAATTATACACCGTTATAATAAACCGTCATTATACCAGCCCGAACCCAGGGCAATTATACACCGTTATAATAAACCGTCATTATACCAGCCTGAACCCAGGGCAATTATATACCGTTATAATAAGCCGTCATTATACCAGCCTGAACCCAGGGCAATTATACACCGTTATAATAAACCGTCATTTTACCAGCCTGAACCCAGAGCAATAATATACATTATAATAACAGTCATTTTACCAGACTAAACCCAGGATAAAAATAACAGCCATTTTACCAGGCTAAACCCAGGATAATAATAACAGCTATTTTACCAGACTAAACCCAGGATAATAATAACAGCCATTTCACCAGACTGAACCCAGGATAATAATAACAGCCATTTTACCAGACTAAACCCAGGATAATAATAACAGCCATTTTACCAGGCTAAACCCAGGATTATAATAACAGCCATTTTACCAGACTAAACCCAGGATAATAATAACAGCCATTTTACCAGATTGGCTATTTTGTCTTAAAACATCAAATTCATAGATTGGTGAGTAAAGCAGTGGCCCCCCATAACTTTACAGAACCCCAACCATGGCTGCTGACCCAATAATCTACCCGTTACCCCCCCAGTAACAACATGACACCTGAGTATTGAATAAGGGCAAAGGCCACAGCTTTATTTTCAACTTTTAAACACAGCCAGCATTTTACTACCTGTCAGCTCTTGGTGTGACTACCAAACAGACAGATAAACCGTGTATTTCCAGAGTTCTTACAGCCTGCCTTCTTCCATCACCCCTAGCAGGCTGCAACTTGCTTCCAGGAGAAACCCCGAATACCCCACCGGCGAACCCTCGCTAATTCCGCTGAAATCCCCAGGTTCTGTCCGTAGAAGCGTGACTCTGCCCGCCGAGCGGCCCAATATTATTCAGATAGAGTAGCGTCACCTCGAACTGGACCGCCTCAGACGACAGCCGAACCGAACCATCCACAAGTGCCAACCAACCTACCCATACCGCTTTCCACGTAGGGGCAGACAGCGAGTCCGACACCAAGGACATCAAGCCTCCAAAACCAGGTCCCATAAGTACGCAGGGCAGCGAAGTCCCTCTCGATCCGCACCTGGAGCTGACTCCTGAGAAAGGTCCCACTGAAACGGAGAAAGAGAGTCAGCCACGACATTAAACCGTAGGCTTAACAGCACTAGATGTCGCAAGAGAGCCAGAACTGGAGGAGACGCAGACGATGATCGATTAATCACATTGACCACGCTCATATTATTCGTGCGAAAAACCACCACCCGATCCTGCATGTCTTCCCGACATAATGCCAGAGCCACCACTATGGGAAAAAGTTCCAAAAACTTAAGGTTCCTCATCACATCCAGCACCCGTCAATCCGCAGGCCAAGCCGCCGCACACCACCGCCCCCGAAAGAAGGCCCCAAAACCTACCGATCCTGAGGCATCCGTAAAGAGGTCCAGCTCTGTGTTGGACACCGCTTCACGCAACTAGCATGACCGCCCATTATACTTACCAAGGAAGGCACTCCAGACTTGTAGGTCGGCCCGCAACTTGGCCGTCACCCGAATATAGTGGTGCGTCTCCTTAATACCAACCGTCAACAAGGACAGATGTCGACAAAAGGCCCGACAGATAGGCAAAACCCTGCAAGTAAAGGCCAGATGACCCAGCAATATCTGCATCGTGTGCAACTGAACCTTCCGAGCCGATTTCACCAAATCCATCTGCCTCAGCAAACGAAAAACCATGTCCACCGCGGCACACCAAAACAAGCGGCTACCGAGTGGAACAAGGACAATAACTGGGCACATCCGTCACCCTCTCGAGGACTCACAAACAGGAAGTTGTCGACATAATGCGTCAATGAATCAATACCCGATAACTGCACCACTACAAAAATGAGGCAAACATTTCAAAATAGGAACATGAAATAGAGCAGCCCATGGGAAGGCACATGTTGTAGAAATACGACCCCTGGAATTGACAGCCCAGAAGATAAAAACATTCCGGGTGTACCGACAACAACTCAATGTCGGATTTTGCCATGAGTGCCCCCACACCCGCTCTACTAACAAGCGACAAAGCCCGTTTAAAAGCGGAGTAACGCACCCTGCTGAACTCCCTATCGATGTCATCATTCACTGAACTCCCAGCCGGGTAGGACAGGTGATGAATCATGCGAAAGGAGCCAGGCTCCTTTTTTGGCACCAACCCCAAGGGCGATACCCAGGACACCCCGCCATCTTTTGTCAGAACTGGTGGTCGTAACGGAACCAGCTCTGACCCCCATACACATACGAACCCCAAACCAGGTCCAGATACCCGAACAACTCTGGTGCCCTATCCGGAAACCGACGGGTCAAGATACTAGAAAAAATGCGAATCCCTGTAACCAATTCCCAAACGTATGTGACGCAAAGCGGCTGATCCACAGAATCTTTTTCCGGGGGAAGTAGCGAAAGGAAGTCTACAAACTCCCCCTTGAGGATCTTATCCTGAGTCTCCACTGGGACATGCATGCCCAAAGGAGACTATTCACATCCAGGCAGGGAGGGGCGAAAGCCCCCCCCCCATACCTGTGCCCCTTCGCCTGTGCCTCCTCCAGCACCTTGTGCGCGTCACCCACTGGTCTAGGCGCAGCGGTCCCTGGCAACCTGTCCAAAACTGCCCTCAGCAAGCGCATCAATTCCCCTTGCGCAACCTGATCCTGTCCTAGGGAGCCCCCAACGCGTCCTGCCCCCCTGCTAAACTAACCCAAGCGCTAGCACAGGCCAACTCACCACTTACTGGAGCTGCCACGGTAGCCCGCTCGAGAGGGTAAGTGCCACAAGCAGTCATCTGTTCCTGGTCCTCCAGGGATCCTGAGTCTGAGTCTTCTTGCAGTCGCTCGGCCCGCCGGCTGCTGGATCTCCTTGGTGCTGGACTCCTCGCCGGCAATCCCCGACTCCCTCCACCTTCTGGCTCATCTGGCAGCTGGGCCACCAACACCCTCCAGGGCTGTTTCGATCTCCGGCTGCCATCTTCAGCCCCTTCCCGGCTTACCTGGGGCTTCCGGCACCGGAATTACCTCCACTTCCAGGTTCCATGATGACGGGGCCTGTGATGGCCGCACTCTGCGACGTGCGTCAGTCACATACACGCCCCGCGTGACGTCCGGCGCCTCCAAGCTTTGCCCAGACGTCCAACTTCGCTCTGTCACTTCCTACAGGACCAGAAGAGAAGGAGGACTTCGAGAGTACTCTTCCCTCGCTCCGCCATCTTGGGCCTGCCTCACCACAGACATCTCTGCCCGTGGCCGCCTCCTGGAAGCCCGGGATCCGCCACTCACCGCACCATGCTCCAGGGCCAACTGCTGCCCGCTGGTCTCGACCTCCGATCCGCTGCCTCGTCGCACTGGACTTGGGGAAAGGCGAGTAGAAGGCCTGGAACGCCAAGGCCTCCTATCGCTGGGCAGAGAAGGACTCTCCGCCACTGGCTGCGCCTGGGGAAGACCGGCCATCAATTCTTCCAGGGAACACGATCCATGTGAAGACAGGTAGGCCTGCAGCATACCGAGCAGCGTATCCCTTGAAACCGCAGCCATCGTGAAGGAAAGGCCTGGAGTATAACTAACCGGTAAGCAGACAGGCCATAAACTACTCTGAAGTAATAATATTTTTTTCTTTTTTTTTCTTTTATACACAGCAGAAGGCTAAAGGGATTCTGGAAGCTGTTCCAGCCTGCTCCTTCTGCACTGGTGAGTACCCTCCCCTTCTGCACCATTTCTTATACCACCCATCTTTCTGCCACTTTGTATCTATATACATCCCACCCCTTACTGCAGGGCAGCAGTCATGCCTCCCCTTCCTTGCAGTCCAGGGGATCCCTTTCCTCTCAGTATATACCGCAGTACGCTCCATTCCTCCAGCCCAGGTATTACCCTAGTACTCCCATATCCCCCAGGTATTACCCTAGTACTCCCATTCCTCCCAATATTACGCCAGTAATCCTATTCCCTCCACTATAACCTAGTACTCCCATTCCCCCCAATATTACGCCAGTACTCCACATTCCTCCCAATATTACGCCAGTAATCCTATTCCCTCCACTATAACCTAGTACTCCCATTCCCCCCAGTATAACCCAGTGCTCCCATCCCGCCAGTATAACCCAGTACTCCCTTCCCCCCCACTATAACCTAGTACTCCCATCCCCCCAGTATAACCCGGCACTCCCACCCCACAGTACACACCCAGTACTCCCACTCTCAACCAGAGTATAATCCAGCACTCCCATCCCCCCCACTATAACCCAGTACTCCCATCCCCCAGTATACACCCAGTACTCCCATTCCCCCCACTATAACCCAGTACTGCCATCCCCCCAGTATACACCCAGTACTCCCACCCCCCCAGTATAACCCAGTACTCCCATTCTCCCAGTATAATCCAGTACTCCCGTCCCCCCAGTATACACCCAGTACCAGTTCAGCATTGCTCACAGATGAAGGACTCTGCATCAATCACTATACCCTGAAATGACTGGAATTTACAAAGATTTAAGCTTTTAGGACAAAACAGTCGAACTGAAAACATAGCTGGCTTTTTTTTTTTTTTTTACCCAAAATGTGAAATCACTTTAGACACTTTATAATTCAGTAAAGGACCAAAAAAAAACCTCAGCCTTTGGGACACATGACATTAGGTGGATTGGGAAAAGAAATCAGTGGCGGGTAAATTGGTAAATGTCACATTTATTACTGACAAAAAGCCAGCCTGACTCAGACTCCATGTAATCATTGTCTCCTATTGCACCTACTGCTAACATGGGAGGCTGACCCCCCCCCTTCACACAATCCCCCTCCCCCTACATTGCCACTGTCCCTTTAACTCCCAAATCAACACCACTGTCTCCCTGCAGAGCTTGGGAGGAGTATATTCTGTATACACATACACCCTGTACATTCCATATTCCTCAGCCAAGCCGAGAATACTGATACATTGAAGATTGTATTCCTCCAGTTCAGCTGTGTTACACTAAGTTTGGAATAAGCAATTTTGCACAATTGCTGGTTTGATAAAAAGCCCTATTATTGCAAACAGGCAACTGGTCCAAAATGAGAAATTGATTTAATTGTTGCCTGAAAAAAAAGGTATAAAAATAATAATTTCATATCAAGAGACAGGTTGACGGGTAGTTGGGGGGGGGACATAGTTCACTGTGTCTCTTGCATTCAATGTATTTAAATTGTTTGTTCAGTGTACATCACCACAGAATATGTTGGCACTCTATAGTTAAACATAATCATTGTGAACATCAACTACATAGAAATATGACCAATTATAATATATATCTCCAAATCGTTTGGGTAACACGATAAATAAATATATCACTGTTTAATAGATTAGATATTCCCCCAATGAACACATACACACATTTTTCATTCATTCATTCATCTGGTGTATATCTTAAACAGCTTGCAACAGCCTTTGCAATCTCTCCCATTTTCCCCCAAATAGACTTTCTCTCTTTTCACAGGGAAATAACCTAGAAGCTATCACTCGGTGCGCATGTACGTCTGTTCCTGCACGCACTTAGTGTTAGAAAAGATCGCCGGCCTGATTTTAGGTGTGTGAGTAGGAACGTGGGGGAGGCAGGCACGCTCACAATGGACAAGTAGAGTGCATCTGCCACTTCCGTTAGCTTAGGGGGTCTAACGGAACCAGAAATCAAACCTCTGTTAGCTTAGGGGGTCTAACAGAACCAGAAGGCAAACCTCTCTGGCTGTTACCTTGATAACAATGGGGAGAGTTTCATTATTTAATGATAACACTGAAGAAATCACTTTTATAAAGAGCCTTTTCAGCAAGTCGAAGTGCTCTGTGGGTGTGGGGCGGCCCTTTAAATCAGAAAATTGATTTTAATTCACATTTAATTCTCACTTTAGTAAGCAACCCGGAATATGTAAGGGATCAAAAATCTTACTTGAATTAAGCACCTGCTGGGTTAGTCTCTAAACTCCATATTTACTCTGACAATATAGCTTCCTTGATCATTTTTCCAGTTAAGCTACTTTGGCCCATATTTGAAATTCATACTTTCGTTAATAACAGTGCCATGTGACAGGGTCCTTTATTGCATTCCCCGGCCATGCTGAACCTTGATACATACAGGAGCCCTGACACAGTCTCTTGAACGCCTACGTTTCCTGCAAACCCTCTCTGTGTAGGAAGCACTACTTCCTGACCAACACGTCAAAATGCTCAGTCTGGCTACAAATTCATCGCCATATTCAGCCACCTGGGTCCCTCCTGATAAATAGGCTGGCGCGCAAATTTGTCAGCATTTTGGAATGATGGCGCTCTCTAATTACTCCATTTAGCATGGAAAGGGTCTGGGCTCGGTCCTTTTCAATGTTCTTTTCATATCAACCTGGGACTCTTTGGGTTAAAATACTTCAATATCCAAAAAAAGATTTTACAGTCAAAATGGCGTCCTTCGTGTTACCATGGCTGAACGTAAAACTGCAAACTAATAATTTAAAGGACAACTAAAATCACCCAGACCGGTTCATCTCAATGAAGTGGCTGGGTGCAGTGGTCCTGTACTTTTTACCCTTTAATGTAAAACACTGCCATTTTGTATAACTGGTAGTCACAGCATTTGATTGTAGGGTGCTGTGTTTTGCTGCGCATGCACTCTACAATCTAATGAGTCTTTGTTAGAGGCATTGGATTCGACCAGATTGCTGTGACATTGGAATACTTACTGACATCACATGAGGCTGCTGTGCAGGCCGGAAACAAGGTGAGTAATATTTATTTAGATGAATTTTTACAGGCCAACGTGGGGCAGACAGTGTGTCTATTGCAAGAAGGAATCCTGTAGTCTTGAAATAACGATTATTATTTTGGGGTTATAGGTTTCCTTTGAATGTTTAGGGATGATCTGTAGTAAAGAATACTTAATTAAGCAAGATTTCTACACTTTATTTTAAAATATCTTAGTTGCATAAAAAAACAAAACACTACAACAACAATTGCAAATGAGATGATAATGAGCCAGCTACTAACACCGAATATGTGGTGGCTGTTGTCCTGTGTGTATGTATTAACATTTTTATTTCAATATGCAAGTGTCAGACCCTATATACAATGGGAATTAAAATATGAATTTACACACTGATTGATTTAATCACTGAACTATTATTAACTACATGAATGAAGCAGGGAGATACCTGATTAGGTCATACTATGCTAATTACAAAGAAAGAAAGACTTTTATAATCTCAAAAAGTAAACAATGGTCAGGCAGCCTTGATTAACCTAAAATTAAGATCTGCTGGCAGGAGACTTTACACATTTACCATCTTTTCTGGACACGCATAATGTATTCCTTTGAATTTTACATACACAGGGCAGCACTTTTCATGCACTGTCCATCTGTTCGGACAGGTGATATGTGCTCATAAAAACATGGAGCATCTGGCAAGCACAGCTGACAATGACAACGTGTGACCTCCAAAGATTTCTTGGGGTTGCAGTGTAGCGGAGCGGCAATATTAAATCCCACGATCTCCGCTGGTAAAGAGGGTAATCCACAGTCAAGCGCTGAAAAGTAAGGCAAGATCCCAAATCCCCCAGTAACTGGACGAAACACAGTTCTGGGAGTCAACTGAGGTTTTTATTCACATGCGCCAGTATTTATGCAAGTCCCCATGCAAGGGGTTTCCTTACTGACATGGCAGGGGTTGTACAGGAGTGGACTACATGGGGAACTTAACATTCAGACCTTTTCTCCCATCAGGCACTGCTGGACGAGAGGGATACTCCCACTGGAATGTACCGTTAAGTGGATTATCCCTCCGTGCAGCAGAACCGGCATTTCACATTCAAATGTATAACTTTTACAATACTTAGGTGATTTAAACGAATGGACGTTCGGTAGATAGCTGGGGTCTGAGTGCACCTTTCGTGAGAATACCGCTCAGATCCCAGCTAAAACAACCGAACGCCGCACGAAATACACTTTGCCCATGAGTTCGTCTTAAACTACCGAACACCGATGGGGAACTGTAATAGGGGAATACCGGAGCTCCCAAACGGCCTGGAAGTCCAGCGAGGTTTGCGCCGTCGAGTAGCCGATTTCAGCTCCACGCGCTCGACGACCAAACCCCGCTGGTGAGACAAAGGATCCAAGATGGCCGACCGCCGCGTGGTCGGTAGCCGAACGACGGTCACCTAGGAAAGCCTCTAATTACCAATTGCAACACTGTTGCAATCGGTTAATGAGCGCCACATGTCCCTATGTGTGTGGGCTATTAGGGGGTAGCTCATTCGGTTCATGAACAGCCGTTAAGGTTGCTGTTCTTGAAACAAAACACCTGAATGCTAGCGGCTTTCGGCTGCTAGCATACGAATTCAATGCAAACATACATTAACACACAGTGTACATCCAGGTTATACAAGACATTACAGGGATTAATACAGGCAACCTTTTTATGCACATAGTTCCGAATATTACAAGTGGCTAGGTTTGCCACATGCAGTATACTATATTCTGGTGGTCGCTATTTGACTATCCCTGTTATATAGAAAGAACGGAAAGTTTAGCAACGTTAAGACAGTAAAATTGTATTGTTTTTTTTATAGTGTGTGAAAGGATCTTATACCTCCCAAGTATCCCTATATAGGAGGGACCGTCCCTATTTTTGGCCCAAATCCCTCTGTCCCACATTTCTGTCTTAATGTCCCCCTTTTCTTGGAACTTAAATAATACTGTAATGTGTCTGAGTGTATAACAGAGCTCCACAGCAATAACACTCCCAGTAATGTGTCTGAGTGTATAACAGAGCTCCACAGCAACAATACTCCCAGTAATGTGTCTGAGTGTATAACAGAGCTCCACAGCAATAATACTCCCAGTAATGTGTCTGAGTGTATAACAGAGCTCCACAGCAATAATACTCCCAGTAATGTGTCTGAGTGTATAACAGAGCTCCACAGCAATAATACTCCCAGTAATGTGTCTGAGTGTATAACAGAGCTCCACAGCAATAATACTTCCAGTAATGTGTCTGAGTGTATAACAGAGCTCCACAGCAATAATACCCCCAGTAATGTGTCTGAGTGTATAACAGAGCTCCACAGCAATAATACTCCCAGTAATGTGTCTGAGTGTATAACAGAGCTCCACAGCAATAATACTCCCAGTAATGTGTCTGAGTGTATAAGTAATGTGTCTGAGTGTATAACAGAGCTCCACAGCAATAATACTCCCAGTAATGTGTCTGAGTGTATACCAGAGCCCCACAGCAATAATACTCCCAGTAATGTGTCTGAGTGTATAACAGAGCTCCACAGCAATAATACTCCCAGTAATGTGTCTGAGTGTATAACAGAGCTACACAGCAATAATACTCCCAGTAATGTGTCTGAGTGTATAACAGAGCTACACAGCAATAATACTCCCAGTAATGTGTCTGAGTGTATAACAGAGCTCCACAGCAATAATACTCCCAGTAATTAGTGATGAGAGCGAACGGTTGCGACATCTTATTCTAATACCAAACCTTACCTGTTAACCCAATCCTAACCCAAACAGTACAAAAAAACCCCCACAGTTTAGGCACCATAATTATAATTAATAAATAAAGAAATTTGTGACTTTACAAAGTGTATACACCAAATTTACTAGTTATAATTTTTTTCACTATAATAAACCTGCTTAAACGCCTGTGTGTTTTCTCCTAATATGACACTATGACAAGAAAAAGAAAGAAAGATTGTTTCACAATTTCAGTGAGTTTGTTTTGCCATGACCGGCTGTGTAAAAGAAAAGATTGCTCACATCATTTTATTTTTGTTGACCCTCACAATAGAAATGAGCAGTTTGTCGCATCTGGTGAACTGTTTCATAGTATCACACTATTGCTGCCTTTTTATCTGCCGTAAGTTAAATCCCAACAGGTACAAGAAAAGAGGGAAGGTTGCATGTAACAGGCACCAAGGAACATACAGATAGCGTTAACGTGCATGCGCTTTCTGGCATCGCATAGGAGAAATTGGCCTATAGTGTCCCTTTAAGAGTATATATGCCCCCTTTTTAGTCAGTACTGTGCTTTGTACATTCTGTTATCCTGACCTCGGCTGGTCCTGTACTGCTCTGCGTTCAGTCCGGCTAATCTAAGGCCCAGTAATAAACCTTCTCCGTTTAGTAAATCATATTTGTTTACTTAAGTTCTGCGTGTTGGGTCATCCCGTAGCCTGTGATCGGTGGAATGGGTTATTCAACGGACTGTCAATCAGTACAAGATAATTCTTTTCAAATAATTTTTAATAAAGTTTTAAAATTTTGTATAACAAGTAATAATAATACAAACATTGTATTAGGGGTAGGAAAGGAAAGGGAACTTGGAAATGGGAAGGGGTATCCATCCATCATTGAAATAAGCATAACAATGTATATGGCAAAAATGTTGTATTTCAATGCACTTTAAAAATTAGAAAAAAACACACACACATGCACAGAGTAATACACACTGTGACTGTCTGTCTAGACCTGGACATATATCTACATCAATGCACTTTAACAATAAATATATCAAAGACCATAAACTGTTTTGATTTTTTCTTCCCATTTATCCCAATTATATTTTAGTATTGGGAAACCATGCATATTGGCTCTATGCGATAATTCGTGTGCCTTGTTTTCTAGAATCAAATTAAAAACTTCTCTGAGAGATGGCACATTTTGGGACTTCCAATGTCTAGGTAAACAGCATGTAGCAGCGATCAGAATGTGGCCTATGATTATTTTATCTGATCTATTAACGGACTACGGGAGAGTACAAGATAATTCTGAAAGAAACATTGTTGGGATAATTATGAACATTCACTAAATTTACTACTATACCTGTGGACCTCAAAATCACAACACACAAACAATTAGTGTAAACAAAACCTACGAATGGGCAGATTCCCAGGTTATCATGGTAAATTGGCAGATTTCCAAGATCTCAGAGTGAATGGGCAGATTCTTACATTGAATAGGCAAATTCCCAGGGTCTGAAGGTGAATGGGCAGATTCCCAGGATCTCGGTATGAATGGGCAGATTCTTACATTGAATAGGCAGATTCCCAGGGTCTGAAGGTGAATGGGCAGATTCCCAGGATCTCGGTGTGAATGGGTGGATTCCCAGGGTCTGAGAATGAAGGGGTAGATTCCTATGTTCATAGTTACATTAGTACTTTACACACCTACATTCTAAAATGTAATCCTCTTGTAAATGCTGCTGTAAAACATCTGTTGAAGGTGAAAATAAAATATGGCAATTACTAAAGAATTAGTATGAGTACCACAACAACTTTGCATGCTATAGTGGCTAATAACCAGACTGGCCATCGGGCAAATTGGGCAAATGCCGGTGGGCTGTGATGGCCATTGGCCAAGGCCGGCAGGGAAGATCACAGGATGTCCCCTGCCAGCCCCTGCAGGGCCACCGCTTTCCGAGATCAAAGATTTCCCTCACCGTCCCACAGGCACTTTACTGGGCAGCCGGGAGGAGAGAGAGACCCAGGAGCTCTATCTAGCTGCTCCTCCAGGTCCCTTCTCTCACGAGGTCGGAGCGTTGCCATGGTTACCGTGGCAACACTCCGGATCTCGCGAGAGTAAACTCACTACCGGACCACCAGGGCTCCTCCACCGAACCACTAGGGCTGCAATCTCCCCCCTCCCTGGGCAAAGGTAAGAAGGGAGGGGGGAATATAAGTAAAAAAAGAAATTAAAATGCACATAAGTAGCCATGTATTTAAATACATGGTTTATTTATTTAAAAAATATAAAGAAATTAATATATATTTGCCTATATCTGCACACACTGACCCACAGACACACACAGTGCACCCTTCACACACATGCTGCACCACACACACCGCAGCACAGACACACACAGTGCACCCTTCACACACATGCTGCACCACACACACACCACAGCACAGACACACACATTGCACCACACACACACACCACACCACAGACACACACAGTGCACCACAGACACACACAGTGCACCATTCACACACACACTACACCTCTCTCTCTCTCACACACACACACACACACACTGGACCACACACAAATACAGTGCATCCTTCACACACACACTGCCCCCTCACACACACTACACCCCACACACACTGCACCATCACACATACTGCACCTCACACACACTACACTGATCACACACACACACACTGCACCACACGCACACACAGTGCATCCTTCACACGCACTGCACCCCTCACACACACACACTGCACCACACACAAATACAGTAGTGCATCCTTCACACACACTGCACCCCTCACACAGTGCTCACCACACACACAGTCCCACAAGCAGGCTACAAACACA
>OW240920.1:7176265-7194674 GCA_933207985.1 Pelobates cultripes | reverse complement strand
TTACTTTAAGATAAAATAATGTTCTTTGCCGCTGATGGTGATATTGCTATCATTGTTTCTGTCTGGGGGTGCTGCACATTGGGGGGTATATTGTCATGGCAGGATGGCTCGTGACATAGGATATTAGTGAGTCATGGTTCCTGGGATTTAATGGAGAGGCTGGGGAGATGGTATGATGCACTACAAGCCCACAGGGAATGAGTAGGGGGAGGTGGGGGAGGTTAAGGAAGGAGAGGTGGGGGCTGGAGGAGAGAAAGACACAGAATAATCTTACTGATCAGCTGAGCTAGAATCACTCACTGCAGAGATATTAACACTGTGTGTGTGTGCAATGCATGTATTAACAGTGTGTGTGTGTGTACTAATCTTGTGTGTGTGTGTGTGTGCAATGTGTGTACTAACACTGTGTGTGTGTGTGTGTGCAATGTGTGTACTAACTGTGTGTGTGTGTGTGCGCACAATGTGTGTACTAACACTGTGTGTGTTTGTGCAATGTGTGTACTAACACTGTGTGTGCGCAAAATATGTACTAACACTGTGTGTGTGCAATGTGTACTAACACTGTGTGTGCGCAAAATATGTACTAACACTGTGTGTGTGCAGTGTGTGTACTATCACTGTGTGTGTGTGTGCAATGTGTGTACTAACACAGTGTGTGTACTATCACTGTGTGTGTATGTGTGCAGTGTGTGTGTGTGTTACATGCACCGCTCCTGCATGCAGTAAATGCAGCTAATGTTTTGCTGGACAGCAGAAATGGACTGAAAGACATGCCCCCAGAGGGTACACAGCAACAGTATCCTCAGACACTCTCACACTGAGCTAAACTAAACCGGTGTCAGTATGCACTTGCTCTGTGTGTGGGCAGCGTTGGGGAGGAGCTGGCCTGACTGGCAGGGCTGATGGTGATCCTGCTGGCGCGCGCACGGGCACTTCACTGACAATTTGGGGTGATCATAAACAACACGTAATGATGGGAAGTATGTGAATGCACTCCCCAACCGGCTTCATAAACCAAATCCTCCTCAATATACCAGAATCATTACTCCAAGAGAACCAAGCATTGATCGTTTCTCCTCCATCCCGAGTCAGACACGCTCCTTTATCACTCTGCTTGTTCTATAACCGTGGAGAAAGCAGCATCATACATCTATGATAGGCGCTCACAAAGTCATCCTCGGCACATGGAATGTGCCCGCCACCAGCGTTTTCCTCAGAGGGGCAGAAGTGGGGGAAATCTCAAATCACATCAGACTTCCTGTCCAAAGATTAATGTAACATTCCTACAGTTTTACCCACTACAATTCCGGGAAAACTCATTTTTTTATTTTTTTATTGTTCACATCCGCGCCCTCTCTCACAACCCGGACCCCCTCTTCAATAACTCTAATGCACCACGATCCATCACAACGCCCTCTAACCTGTAACAAAACTAAATGAATGACAAGACAAAAATTCATGTCACGCTTCACTCCCACGCGTTTCACTCCTCACTCAAAAGGACATTTCTGCATCTCTTGTCCAACCACGGCTCGTATGTTTATCTCCACACATCTTACTGCCGGGGTTATTTCCTAAATTGAAAATTGTCAGCAACTTTAAAGCGAATTTCAAATTTAAGCCGAATAAAGCCAAACTTCTGCTATTATGACCTTAAATTTGTTTATCTCGTCCATACTCTCTTATTCCCACCGTTACACGTTTTTTCAATCTGCCGGTGTGTCTTCCATCCTTCCTTCTAACACGCTTTGATCACCTTGTCCCCCTCCAGATCCATCTTCTATATCGATAGCCCTATTTACTCTTCCCGAGGTTTCAACGTTTCTGCTTCCAGACTCGCCCCCTGCTATCTGTTAGCTGCTGTCAGCCCCTGAGTGTAGCCAAAAATCACTAACCATCCAGCTACCGCAAAAGCCAAAGGTCGCTACTCTCTGCTAATTCTTCTTGACCCTTTAGCTACTGTATACAATGTGGGCCACCCACCTCTTCTACAAGTCCTTCATGTAACCTCGCTTTCTGTTCGTGGTTTTATGGGTTCTCGTTTTACATCTCCAACCAGTTTCCCTAGGTCAGACAGTCTGACACCTCTTTCTCCCGGCTACCTCTTTCAGCCGAGGCACCCCAACTTTCTGCCTTGTTCTGCTGGGCTTGGCAGATCAACCTCTCCCTCTTTGATCTCACTCCTGCATCATTAATCGTCTGATTTTATTATATATTTCAGGCCGGAGTAGCCAAATTCACTGAGTGGATGTTCCCAGTTGGGCTATTTTGACATTAAATGTAAAATTCACTCTGAATTCTCGCTTTAGTAGAATTCAGCACGGTAGCACATGTGGTTGCTATACAAATAATGATAAAGGTGAAGTGTGTATCAGTCAGGTACCACAGAAAGAAAAGTATTGCAGTATTAAGGGACTACAGGTAATCTGTTTCCCTTCAACGGGTTAAAAATAAATGCGTCAAAACTCCAGGACAGGGTTTGTTGGTATCAGCATGTGCACGCTTTCCTCTCCCTGTGTTGCATGATGCATTATTAACCCATTGGGGGCATGCACATAGCGATTATAAATTCTATTCTATACAGGTTAGTTTGTAACTAACTAGATAGTGCTTTACAAAACATGAAAAACATTAAAACTGAAATAATAATTAAAAAAAGATACTGTTAAAGTTTGTACAGCGCCTGTACTTAACGAGAAAGCAGCCTTGTACCAAACCGGCCATTACACTGGGTTCTGCTCAACGTGTCCCTTTAATTGCTATATTTTGCGTTTCTCTGCAGTTTATGTTAACTCACTGATCTGACAGGTTCATTACTCCAGGTCTATTCAATGGGATTTCAATGTATTTCTAAACATCCACTCAAAGCACTCTGATTTCCAATGCTCTTAGCTGGTGATTTGTTAAAATCCATTGCCCCTGCCCGTACAAGTACTTGTATGGAGTGTGCACGTCCATTTCAAGTCAGAGATATCAAGTCAGTAAATAAAGGAACAAGCTACATGTCGGGGGATACAGGGAACCAAATTACCATACAGCCCCCTCCTCAACAAAGCTGAAATGGTGCTGAGTGCTTAGGTAAGGCAGGCAGTAATGTAGCGCCCCCTGTCGGTTAAACACTATTTGTATTTCAAAATGAAAGCGCCCATTTTAAAAAGCCCTTATTAACTACTTGTGAGGAATAGGAGCCGGTAACTCCATTAATAATCTATGTCCAGCCAGTTACTGGCCTTTTAGGGCTTAACGAGATTAATACATAACAGGGAGAAGAGAAGGGTGAATTACATGGATTAGCGGAGGGGCACAATCTGTCCTCTGACCCCGCGGGGCCCCCCAGCTCTCTGCTTTTAGCAGTGGAGTGTGTCTGAATGTTCCAAGCCAATCCCAGTCCTCTCGTTATTTTCTGTGGGTGTTTTTTGTATAACGGTGGTAGCCATTTTCTCGTTACATCACTAGCAGAAAGCATACGGTGATGGAAGTCAGTATAAACACCAGTGTTAATTGTGAGAGTTTCTGTGGTATTTATTTAACCAGCCCAACTTATAAATTCAAACTACCTGCAGATCACCACAAAATCTCTCATCCCCTTACACAGATTTGTCATTTTTTTGTAAAATATAGTTTTACAAGTAACACTGATCTGAAGAGTTGTTTTTGCGGGTAGCGTTCTTTGTGAATGATTACAAAACATGTTTTTGATATTTATTTATTTCAGAGTGTGTTTTATAAATTCCACTATTAATATCATGCCCCTCATTAACAGCGGAACTGAAAATTATTTGGGGTTTAAAATATAAAAGTGTTGGCACTTATCTACAGGATCCTACAGCAGATTAGTCATGTAAAGGCAGTTTTATAGAAGTCATTACACCAGATTGTTATCACTTATTGTAAGATAGTTGACATTTTATATATTAAAAAATACATTTTAATCCAAGATTGAACCTGCTCTACTTATTTTAAATGAACATTTTAATGGAGATTCTGAGATTGTAAGCTTATGGGACAAGCTCCCAAACACTACTGTTATTGCCTCAAACATGGCAAGTTACAGGTTAGAGTAATCCCGAGACAAAGTCACACTTTTGCCATCATATTCGTCGGCAGACAAACAATGGAGGAAGAAGTGACTGAGGTCCTGTGTGGAGATCACATTGCCGCCACGTCCTTCCGCGGTCACTGTATAATCACCGGTGAATGGCTTGTCCTCTGCACAGAAAAGGAAAAAAAATAAAAATGAATGTGTAAATTTTGCTGTGGTTACATCAGGACTACATATTCCACCTCCTGTGGAGCAGCTCAGGTTACATAACTCTGTTAAAACCTTTACGAACAATATATCGTTAATCTGTCCGTCACCTCAAACCAAGACAGATTGAATCTGGTGTCCTGCATGGGACCACCAATATGTATCTACACACCGTAAGTGGACCTGGGCCACCACTCACTTGCAATGTGCGGAGGGAGAACAGCTACGAAGTCCAGGCCTGAGTCCTTCAAAACCTGATGCATTCGGATGTGGTCCTCTGTGACCGGCAGCAGACGAGGAGGGATTTTGGCGATGTCCCACAGAAGGAAAGCTGGAACAGGAGAAAATGGCAACATTACCAGTGATAGAACAATATTCAGAGGACATGGTCGCCGAATGACCACGGCCAACGTGAGGCCATCTCTGCATCCTACCAATGGCCACCAACCGGATAAAACTCACCAACCCACGGCCACCTACTGGATAATACTCACCAACCACGGCCACCTACCGGATAAATCTCACCAACCCACGGCCACCTACCGGATAAAGCTCACACAATCTAATTCAACGTCTAGTCATCGGGCCCACACAGCTTTAAACAGAGCTTTCTGCTCCAAATGTCATAAACAGCAACTGGACTACAAACATCGACTGTGAGTCACATGATTTGTGGTAAACACACGAAAACTGTACATCACATGACTGAGGTCTAACACAGAGCTTACGCCAAACTTCCTTCTTCTCCCAGTAACGCTAGGAATTGAATACCCCAATACACAATGATTAACATCAGAGAAAGGAAAGAACACAACTCCACCAAAAATACCGGAGTTCTACTTTCACTTAAAAGGGGGTAAAAAAATACCAGAGATTCCTTCTCAGTACCAAGATATCAGTGTGATTAGATTTACCGACTATTAAAACTAATACACAGGGTACCAGATTACTCTTTGTACAGTCACTACCCCACGTGAGAGAGCAATATTCAGAGAGGGACATTGTTGGCGACCTTATCTCAAGCAAACTAGCCAGCGTCCAGGGGGAGATATTCTTCTCTTGGACTTTTACATTTTCTATAGAACTTTATTATTTAACACATCAGTCAGTTTGCAGGTTTTATTTAATGAATTGATTAAAGTGCAGATCTGGGACTGTTTTCCCCTATACGATCCCCCAATAGTAAGCAGACACTCACATGACATGCACCCCACAACTTTGCGAATCTTGTTCTCCTTCATCGCCTCCACAATGTTCCTGGTTCCTTCTGACATCATAGTCGTGGGACCTTCAAAAAATAAATGCCTAAATGAAAGCTTTGTTTTAGCACTCTATAATTAGTGTTCCATCTGAGCTAACTACTGCAACAATCAACGTTCCCCCTCAGCAGAATGTACTCCTGAAATAAATGTTACCCCTGATCAGTGGATACGGTAACAATCTGTGTTTCTTTTTATACTCAGTATAGGAGAGTACCGGATCCTTTATTCCCCCAGTATAGGAGAGTACCGGATCCTTTATTCCCCCAGTATAGGAGAGTACCGGAATCTTGATTCCCCAAGATTAGGAGAGTACCGGAACCTTTATTCCCCCAGTGTAGGACAGTACTGGAACCTTTATTCCCCCAGTGTAGGACAGTACTGGAACCTTTATTCCCCCAGTATAGGAGAGTACCGGAAGCTTTATTCCCCCAGTATAGGAGAGTACCGGAAGCTTTATTCCCCCAGTATAGGAGAGTACCGGAACCTTTATTCCCCCAGTATAGGAGAGTACACGAACCTTTATTCCCCCAGTATAGGAGAGTACCGGAAGCTTTATTCGCCCAGTATAGGAGAGTACCGGAAGCTTTATTCCCCCAGTATAGGAGAGTACCGGAATTTATTCCCCCAGTATAGGAGAGTACCGGAATCTTGATTCCCCCAGTATAGGAGAGTACCGGAATCTTGATTCCCCCAGTATAGGAGAGTACCGAAACCTTTATTGCCCCCAGTATAGGAGAGTACTGAAACCTTTATTCCCCCAGTATAGGACAGTACTGGAACCTTTATTCCCCCAGTATAGGAGAGTACCGGAACCTTTATTCCCCCAGTATAGGAGAGTACCGGAACCTTGATTCCCCCCGTATAGGAGAGTACCGGAACCTTTATTCCCCCAGTATAGGAGATTCCCGGAACCTTTATTCCCCCAGTATAGGAGATTCCCGGAACCTTTATTCCCCCAGTATAGGAGAGTACAGTAACCTTTATTCCCCCAGTATAGGAGAGTACCGGAACCTTGATTCCCCCAGTATGGGAGAGTACCGGAACCTTTATTCCCCCAGTATAGGAGAGTACTGGAACCTTTATTCCCCCAGTATAGGAGAGTACCGGAACCTTGATTCCCCCAGTATAGGAGAGTACCGGATCCTTTATTCCCCCAGTATAGGAGAATACCGGATCCTTTATTCCCCCAGTATGGGAGAGTACCGGATCCTTTTTATACTCGGTATAGGAGAGTACCGGATCCCCTTTATACTCGGTATAGGAGAGTACCGGATCCTTTTTATAGTCACTATGGAGTAAGTCTGAAGGACTCATAAAGCCTAGAGTTTTTGGCCCACTAATATGACCTAATTCTTTTAACTCCGTGGATCTCTGTCGCTGTATATTAGTCGTTATTAACCCCTGGGCCAGTACTCAGAATGTACCTGTGCAGTGTCACTGGGTCTTAGATATCGGATCAGACCCCAGGTAATCACGGACTGTATCCCCCCAGCACCGAGTCTGTGAGACAGTAACACTAGGCAATAGATGTTCTGTAATTTCAAACTATGAACATGATTGAGATATGTAACGTTGTAGCCAGCCGAGTCCGGCATTAACTGCTCTAAGAGACAGCACGGTCGTTACACGTGACATCGATTGCAATGTTCCAGCATTTACTAGAACGCGAGCAAGATCCACGGCGTTCTGGCTCACTGCCCCACCTAGTGGCGACACGCGGCACTGACACCAGACAGCAAGCCAAAAACAGAGGATCTGAGACCAGGAAGTGCAACAGACACCCAAACTCTGTACAAACCACCTGTGGTCATGCAGCTATTACTAGCCCCACTGGCTCTCCTGGTAGTCACACTGTCTGACATAGGTGGCAGGGATGGGGTATGGGACAATACAGTATATCTGACTCACCAAAAATACTGCGTAATTAGCAAATTAACTTAATCTGACACCCCCAGTAATAGCGAATATATCAGGGAAAGATCAATTTTATGGGATTATTTACTAAGGAGAGGATTTTCAGGAATTCAAAGTGCATTTCACAGTGTTACTCCAAGCACCATGACCACTGTAATGATCTGAAGTGGTCATGGTGCCTTCACTCTGTATGGAGTCATACGGAATGAACCCCTCTGCTGGCGGAGGTGTAATTCCACGTTCCGCATTGTCACTAGAGTCCTGGGCTGAGCGGTCAGCTGACACTCTCAGTCAATGAACGCTACGGCTGCAGATTCTAAGGCTCTGTAACCTTTAAATAAACCGTTTAACGACTTTAAAGAATTTTTACAGTTTGATTATTTTGGCCTTAAAATTTGAAATTCATTTTGAATTCCTGACAATTTTCACGTCAACAAATAACCCAATTTATCTTTAGTAAAGAAACCTATCTTATTTGACATTTTGTACACCCATAAAGAGAAACCAAGTGAGCGCCTTACTGTACAGCTGCAATACCCATTGTTGGCGCTATAAAAATTATAATAATAATTACGGGGTGGGCTCTATGTATCCTATTAAGGAGTCTCTGCTAGAGATTTGGGATATTTCTAATAATCTAAAAATAACTGCCAAGATGCTAATAAGGCAAAGACATTTAAAGACACAGAACTATACTCCCCACGAGAGTCCTGCACCAGTTATGGCAGAAAATCAGGACAAGGCTGCCAAAACAATGCTGGGGAATTGAATAAATAGCTAATATAGTAGTGATCGATAACATGGCCTGATCCGATTCATTCTGCCCTGTTTATTACGGTAAAATTATCGCTAGTTTAAACAATACACTGTTCAAATCGCTGTGCTGAAATTTGGCAAAATGGACGACTACTGAATCGAATAGTTAGATTTCCATTTAATGGAAAACCAGAAACATTACCAAGGTCACTCCTTGTCCCCAGAACGATGATCACCGCATCCTGCCCCTCCACGGCCTTCGCCACGTCCGCTTTATTCAGCACGTCGCCCACAATGATCTTGGATGGCTTTGGGTCAGGAGGGAGCCGTGATGGGTCCCTCACCAGCACCGTCACATTGAACCCTGCAACAGAGGCACAGAGTTACAGATCTATGTGAAATAATGTAGAATTCATTATAGTCAATTAGTCAGACATCGATCAACACATTCTAAAGAGGAGCAAACGGCTGCAGCTTATCGAAGCCTTCCGTCTGTTATACAGTAGAGGCTACAAGATAACAGTGTTGGGCTGGCAAGATAAGAATTGCCAACGTAGCCAAACAGAGTTTTCGAGAAAACCAAAAAATAAAATTATTATTAAACTGACCAATAAGATGAAACAGAAATTCTTAAAATCCTCAACGTTTCAACTTTAACATATAGGTAATAAAGGTAATAAAATAGAGGTTCTTCTTTTTTTGCACAAATATTTGCACATATTTTGAAGTTATAACATTTTACAGATTCGTTTTGCAGAAATTTTCCTTTAAACAGAAAAACACTTTTGATCATTGAATCTTCATAGAATTCTTTAAAATACACTGGAAATGGCAGCTGCGATCAAGGCAGTTTGTTTGTATTCCAGTAAGGATACCGGCCTTTCTAAAGTCAGTCATTTCCTAAATAATCACAAAAAATATCCACTTTCCTCCGGCTTACACCATGACACGCAGGACGTCATTAAACACATTTCATTTATTCTGCATTAAATCTATGGTGGCATTTGCCAACGTTGCTTGTCACAGGAATGCCAACCGAAAGCAAATCTAAAACCCTCGTACATTAGATTGCAAGCTCTACAAATCAGTGACGTCTTCCACAAACGCTTGAGTTTGACACTTTGCATATAATGATGTTCTCCATTATTTGTTTGATTACATTATGCAGCACTGACACACAGACAGACAAAATCCTACCACGAGCGTTGGTTAATGGTTAACATGTTGGAGTAGGAGGGAGAGGTCCCTGCTTATCTCCTTGCTGCATTGTTTGCAGGACTTGACTCAGCAAGAATTAGGTGAAATACTTTAAAGACAAATGATCACTTGCGCAAATTCTATATTAACAGAAATCACCTAATGGTCCTTAAAGAGCAGTGGTCACTTCCAAGATTTTAGCACAACCAGAGAGCTCTATAAACGTTCGCTATTGAGTATACTAATATTTTTTTTCTTCCTAGATTTTTTTTTGGTATTTTTCTTAAAACTGACATGCTGTGCCAAGCACACCGTACAAAGCATGTAAGGTAATAAAACCTGCAGTGCTGTGCACATGGCACATGCACGCTCGATGATGGAGGAAACACAAAGCGCGCATGCACTCGTACAGAATTTATCCGTTTTCTGGTGTGAGGGAATGAGAAACTGTCGCTTTAAATGAATATTGAACACAAGTTATTTAACAGACAGACACTGCACTTATAAGCACAAACCAGCCATATGGTCAGATTTAAACCAATTAAACTGATGTTTCCGAAACATTATATTATATATATATAAAAAATAAAATTAAAAAAAAATATTCACATTTGAAGTTTCTGCATTTGCTGCTAATTGCCGTCCTTTTGCAGCTTCTGCAGTGAACTCAAATCAAAGAAGCGACTCGGAGATTTATAAATAATAACAATGTAACAAGCGGGGCAGGTAAAGGAAAAAAGGCTTGTGTGTTTTATTCCTCCTGCATTTAAGGCAAAATCATTGGAAACTGAGCAGTACGATCTATGGACACAGATTGGGAATTATTATGATAAATGGAAATATACAAGTTTTAGGCGAATACCACGGTGGAGATCAAAAATCATGGTTTCCGATTCTCCGTCACGGGGCACTGCAATGAATTGCTTTGAACATAGCCCACATTCCAATCTGAATTCTGTCTGGATACAACGGCTGATTTCTGGATACGAATAATGGAAATGCTTAACCGAACGCTAAGATTCAACAGAATTGGCCGTTACCTGCAAATTCGATTCTACCCAATGGACAGAAATTCAGCTGGACCACGTTAGCAAGCGGCGGCCAATTCTAAAACCAGCAAATCTACAGCACCATTTACTTAACATCTACTGAAAAAGCGTTAAACCCACCGAGGGAGCTTATACAATGCATATTATAGAATTATTTCTGTCTAGTTTAACCCTTTGCCGGATACTTGTGCGTCAGGTGAAGGTTTTCTGGATTTGTTTCTATGGTTGTTTTGAGTGAATCGGGTTGAAATGTATTTGTGTGATAATTATGCAAATCTAAGATTTTCTAAAGTATTTGCAGGTGAGAATCGCGGATTTTAAAGCAGACTATGAATGATGCCAGATCTGCATAAATAGGAGAATTGCAAATCTGGACGACAGTCTGAAATTACCCTGACAGGGGGGAGAAATGAATACTACATTTGTAATAAAATGGGCCAAGTAAGAGACAAGCTCAATGTTTTCCCAAATGATTTCAAGGAAATCGAGTGCAGTCATGTAAAAATGAAAGGAGTACGGTCATTTTCCAGGACATCAAATATCCGTTTACTTCTCCGCTTTATTTAACAACGATGTGTTTGTGAGGTGTATAAAAAAATAAAATGAAATATAGCAATAAACACCCCTTTATCCTGCAACTGGGCGCCTCCATCTTGGAATCTGGTCAATGAACTGGACATTGCTGACAGTAGCTCAATCTTTCATTTACATTGAAAAAAGGAGTATCACGGTTAAAAAAAGGTTGACACAAGTTTATTTTCGACGTTTTATTCAGCAATTGAGAAGAGATAATTCCTCTGTAAGATAAGAAAATATAAAGCTGAACTGAACCCCAATACTTACTGCCGCTGTGTTCCCACGTTCTGGAATACTTTGCCGTCCCACGACGTCTCCGGAGTGTTCGGGCATGCTACAGAGAATCGAAGTCCGTGTGCAGGTATGTTTGGGAATTCTGCAGGGATTAATCTAAGCAATGCAAGTAAAGTAAAAAAACAAAAACAAACTATATTATATATAAATAAACTACTTCTAGCCCAACTCATAACTAACCGTTACACACATGACGGATCCAGGTATGTGTGCGGGCCAGTTATTAAAAATAAATACTGTACACACATTTTTCAGCCTTCATTCTCGTTCATTTCCAACAACAAACGAACGGACGGGCAGTTGTGGTTATAACCTTTTAGCACAACTTCACTTTCCACAGAACAGCACTGGCACAGCATGCACATTTTTAAAATTATTTTTTTTTTACATTACTTTATGAGCAGTGAATGAGTTAACTTCAGTCTCTGATTAAGAAGCTGGTCAAACACTTCAAGAATTATTATTATTATTATTTTGCATATGTTTTTACAATGTGTGATCTGTATATTGGATTAAAAAAGAGCCAGCACCAATAGTTTTCATAGGTCCTTGAACAGATTAATAGATTGTAAGCTCCTTGCCCCAGGATCTGATGCTAGCTCCTCCTGCCATTTCCTGAGACATTGTATCAGGTAAAGTGTGTGGCCCCTGGGGGCCCATTACCTGCATCCAGAGCCCGTGCCAGGGTCACTGTGCCAGTCATGCCGGTGGCACCGAATAGGGCGATGTTTTTGGTAGTCATTGTGGCAGCTCTCTGAGTCTCTCACTCACACCATCAGATCTCATTCAGGGGACACAAACTGTGCTCCTCCCCAAACAGGGAGGGATTGGGAACCACTTAACCCCCTCACTACCTGCCCCACTAAACCTCCCAGCATCAGATACATAGTAATAATAATAATAGTAATAATAATAATAGTAATAATAATAATAATAATAATAATAATAATAAGCATTGCTAACCCTACTTTTGATGTCTTTCTCTTTAAACCCTGGCTTAGAGAAAGTGAAAGTAGGAATTGTGAAATAAACTTCCTTGTTCCCACTCCCCTGAGCTGTGAATATAGAAACATTTTGGGTAGAGTTCTAACACTGGATACAAATGGCAAGCTATAGCTTCTGCTATGTGAGCAGTCACAGAGCTCCACAGCCATAACACTCCCAGTAATGTGCAGTGTGTGTATCACAGAGCTCCACATCAATAAAACTCACAGCAATGTGCAGTGTGTGTATCACAGAGCTCCACAGCAAGAAACTCACAGTAATGTGCAGTGTGTGTATCACAGAGCTCCACAGCAATAAAACTCACAGTAATGTGCAGTGTGTGTATCACAGAGCTCCACTGCCATAACACTCTCAGTAATGTGCAGTGTGTGTATCACAGAGCTCCACAGCAATAAAACTCACAGTGATGTGCAGTGTGTGTATCACAGAGCTCCACAGCCATAACACTCACAGTAATGTGCAGTGTGTGTATCACAGAGCTCCACTGCCATAACACACAATAATGTGCAGTGTGTGTATCACAGAGCTCCACAGCCATAATACTCACACTAATGTGCAGTGTGTGTATCACAGAGCTCCACTGCCATAACACTCACACTAATGTGCAGTGTGTGTATCACAGAGCTCCACTGCCATAACACTCACACTAATGACCAGTGTGTGTATCACAGAGCTCCACAGCCATAACACTCACACTAATGTACAGTGTGTGTATCACAGAGCTCCACTGCCATAACACTCACAATAATATGCAGTGTGTGTATCACAGAGCTCCACTGCCATAACACTCACACTAATGTGCAGTGTGTGTATCACAGAGCTCCACTGCCATAACACTCACAATAATGTGCAGTATGTGTATCACAGAGCTCCACTGCCATAACACTCACACTAATGACCAGTGTGTGTATCACAGAGCTCCACAGTCATAAAACTCCCAGCAATGTACAGTGTGTGTATCACAGAGCTCCACAGCCATAACACTCACAATAATGTGCAGTGTGTGTATCACAGAGCTCCACAGCCATAACACTCACACCAATAAAACTCACAGTAATGTGCAGTGTATGAGTGTATCACAGAGCTCCACAGCAATAAACTCACAGTAATGTGCAGTGTGTATGAATGTATCACAGAGCTCCATAACAATAAAATTCACAGTAATGTACAGTGTGTATGAATGTATCACAGAGCTCCACAACAATAAAACTCACAGTAATGTACAGTGTGTATGAGTGTATCACAGAGCTCCACAGCAATAAACTCACAGTAATGTGCAGTGTGTATGAGTGTATCACAGAGCTCCACAACAATAATACTCTGTGTTTAGGACCAAACTTCTGGAATAAAAGGGAATCATGACATGTCACACGTCATGTGTCCTTAAAGGGTTAACATATAGTATATGTAATTATAAATCAGTGTAAATGTAATATTGTTTAAAAAATTTTTGTTAACTATATAAATATCAATAAATAAAAAAAATATCTGTAAATTAACTTTAAACCGCTAAACTAGGGTTGCCACCTTTCTTAGGGAAAGACACCGGCCATGCTAGTTTGTAAAATGAATTATAAATGCGTGACATCAGAGGATATTTTGAAAACCACAAGCTGTGACATAACAAAAAAACTACTCACAATATGTTTATGACAGTGCATGTAGCGCTGTGTATGTGTAGCAGTGTGTCAGTGTGTTTGTGTCAGTACATGTATACACTGTGTCTGAGTGTGTGTAGTATGAATCATGTGTGTATAATATCTGAATGAGCGTGTTTAAACAGTGTGTGCTTACTGTGTCTAAGAGTGTGATAGTGAGTGTATGTTGTGTGTTTGTTAGTGTGTGTATGTTAGCGTGTGTATGCTGTGAGTGTGTGTGTTAGTGTGTGTATGCTGTGTGTGTGTTAGGGTGTGAATGCTGTGTGTGTGTTAGGGTGTGAATGCTGTGTGTGTTAGGGTGTTATGCCGTGTGTGTGTGTTAGGGTGTGAATGCTGTGTGTATGTGTGTTAGGGTGTGTATGCTGTGTGTGTGTTAGTGTGTGTATATGTGTTAGGGTGTGTATGCTGTATGCGTTAGTGTGTGTTAGGGTGTGTATATGCTGTGTGTGTGCTAGGGTGTGTATGCTGTGTGTGTGTTGGTGTGTGTATGTGTGTTAGGGTGTGTATGCTGTGTGTATGTGTTAGTGTGTGTATGCTGTGTGTGTGTTAGTGTGTGTTAGGTTGTGTATGCTGTGTGTGTGTTAGGGTGTGTGTGATAGTGTGTGTGTTAGTGTGTGTATGCTGTGTGTATGCTGTGTGTGTGTTAGGGTGTGTGTTAGTGTGTGTATGCTGTGTGTATGTGTGTATGTGTGTTAGGGTGTGTATGCTGTGTGTGTGTGTTAGTGTGTGTATGCTGTGTGTGCGTTAGTGTGTGTTAGGGTGTGTATGCTGTGTGTGTGTTAGGGTATGTATGCTGTGTATGCTGTGTGTGTGTGTTAGGGTGTGTGTGATAGTGTGTGTATGCTGTGAAAGTGGGGACTGTTCCTAACCATCACAGCACGACTGCATCAATAGACTATTAGGACACTAGGACCCTGCAGGGAGCACTGAAACTCTGCCCATTGCAGGGTCTGCACTCAGTGGAGCCTGCATGATGGAATCTCAGTGCATTCACGCCAGTCTGACCTGCCATTAACCCGTGTGGACCCGCTCCCTTTCTGGGCTTTTTGGGGTGTATCTATTGACATTATTGCATCATTATCCCGCCGCCTTTCCCCCCCTCCCACCGGCGTTCCGATTCTCAGGACAGAGAGTTGGGCTGTAAATACCGGCACTGGCCAAACAGCATCAAATACCGGCTGTGCCGATAAAATACCGTCCACTAGGCAACCCCACCCTAAACTATGCCTACTAGCGCAGCATAAGTTGAATGGACACCCCCACCATTAAAGTATTTCAGTTTGCTGGAGTGCTTTAGGGGTTAACAGCATACATTTCATTGTCACATTTCATAAAAGTGCTTATTTCAAGAGAAATTGATATTATGAATCAATTAGGGACAATTAAGGAACAACCCCCTGGCGGTCAAGCGAACAGCCACGAGGGCTTCCTGGTTCGCTCTGTTTGAACAATCGCTCAAATCAAGAGAAGGACGTCTATAGGCAGGCATTGGTCACTGTTTCCCTATGAGAGGCAATGCGATTGCAGGGATCGCTCAATGTCACTTTCAGCTGTACAGGAAGTGGAGGCAGCCATCACTAGCAGTCTCCTCTGGGCAGAGCGGGCAGCAGCAAGAGGGGAATCATTCCTTAATGAAAAACTAAATAACGTTTATTTTTTAAATTTCATGGGCAAGGGCACCTGACATTGTTCATATACCCCCCAATATCATCTGGTGGTTGGGGTGAAATATCATCCGGTGGTTGGGGTGAGAGGGGACGGATAATAAAACGAAAGGGGAAGATCTGCCAAAGAATTGGCAAGTCACCCCAGTCAGCCAGCCTAAATCAGGACAGACAGGAGGCCTGTGGACAGTGCAAATAAATCAAAATATCGGTCCAATTAATGTCGCTGTGCTCCTTTAATTCCCTGTACCACAGATTGTAAGGAAGTGACATGGACATCTGACACCGAAACTCATACTGGGATTTAGTGAGCTGTAAAACCGCTGACATGGGGATTTTTCAGTTCTCTAATTTAGGGTTAAACTGTGCGTTCCCATGTCTGTTCCCCCAATCCTTGTTTTAGTAACTCTGCAGAGGTCCTGGTAAAATGATTATGTGAATAACACAGGAGAGGCCTATGGTTATAGGCAATACATAGTACAGGGCAGCATTACTGCATTATTAATAATTATTATTATATTACTGCATTATTATTATATTACTGCGTTATTATTAATTATTATATCACTGCATTATTAATTATTATTATTATTTATTATATTTTTGCATCATTATTTTTTGTTATATTACTGCATTATTAATTATTATTGTTGCATTTATTATTATATTATTATATTACTGCATTATTAATTATTATTGTTGCATTATTTATTATTATATTAATAATAATAAATAATGCATTAATTTTCTGCATTAATTATTATTTTTACATTATTTATTATTATTGCCTTATTGATTATTATTATTATTATATTACTGCATTATTAATTATTATTATAATTATTAGTATTTTTACATTATTTATTATTATTGCCTTATTAATTATTATTATTATTATATCACTGCATTATTAATTATTGTTGCATTATTTATTATTATATTATTATATTTCTGCATTAATTATTATTTGTACATTATTTATTATTATTGCCTTATTATTATTATTATTATATTACTGCATTATTAATTATTATTATTATTATTATTATTAATTATTATTATTATTATTATTATTAATTATTATTATTTGTACATTATTTATTATTATTGCCTTATTATTATTATTATTATATTACTGCATTATTAATTATTATTATTATTATTATTATTATTATTATTAATTATTATTATTTATAGAGGGCAAGCCCACAGCTGGTCACAGGATCCAGGGGTTGATTCCATACACTCAGCGCCCCCTGCTGGCACACAGTGTGAATTGCAGGCTATGGAGTTCGAGCACCCGAGACATAGCACAGCCAGCACTACATGTCTGTATTATGACCCGCTGGGGTTTCCGGACTCCGTATTCTCCATTCCTTCTCCAGGCTCCCGGCGCTCGGTGCTGTGTAACACATAGACTCTGTACAGCGGGCATGCTATAAAGGAAATACTCCGGTCAGGTAGTGTTTGTGTCTCTAGTGTGTTGAACTCTGCGGCTGTGCCTTTGGACCGTTTCCAGGTGAGCCCGACGCGGTCTCCCTCTTACTGCGCATGCGTATCTCTGCGCACAGGCGCCCTCTACAGGTGAGCGCCGGGGTTTTCTCCTTGAGCCCTCGGGAGCCCCCTAGCGGTGAGCGCGGAGTGCGCATGCGCGGCTCTCTGGATGGCTGGCTGGTCCATGGATGCTGGAGATGGGGGTTTGCAGCATTGTCCTCTCCTGCAACAATAATAACAATATTAACAATAACAATAATAACATTATTATTATTACTCTGTATTGTTATTATTACTGTCAGCAGCAGTGCGGGGCAGAGCCTGGTAAGGGGGTCACTGAGCTCTCTGTATAATGGGAGCAGGATGGGGGGAGAGGGTGTGGGAGGCTGACATTGGGGGGGATACTGCAATATAATAATAATAATAATAATAATAATATTATATACTACTACTGGCCTTCCTACCATGGGGGGATACTGCAATATATTATATTAATAATAATAATAATAATAATATTATATACTACTACTGGCCTTCCTACCATGGGGGGGGATACTGCAATATATTATATTAATAATAATAATATTATATACTACTACTGGCCTTCCTACCATGGGGGGGATACTGCAATATATTATATTAATAATAATAATAATAATATTATTATATACTACTACTGGCCTTCCTACCATGGGGGGATACTGCAATATATTATATTAATAATAATATTATATACTACTACTGGCCTTCCTTCCATGGGGGGGGGATACTGCAATATATTATATTAATAATAATAATATTATATACTACTACTGGCCTTCCTACCATGGGGGGATGCTGCAATATATTATATTAATAATAATAATATTATATACTACTACTGGCCTTCCTACCATGGGGAGGGATACTGCAATATATTATATTAATAATAATATTATATACTACTACTGGCCTTCCTACCATGGGGAGGGATACTGCAATATATTATATTAATAATAATATTATATACTACTACTGGCCTTCCTACCATGGGGAGGGATACTGCAATATATTATATTAATAATAATAATAATAATATTATATACTACTACTGGCCTTCCTACCATGGGGAGGGATACTGCAATATATTATATTAATAATAATAATAATAATAATAATAATATATACTACTGGCCTTCCTACCATTGGGGGGGGAGGGGAGATACTGCAATATAATAATAATAATATTATATACTACTACTGGCCTTCCTTCCATGGGGACATACTGCAATATATTATATTAATAATAATA
>OW240920.1:7090185-7176165 GCA_933207985.1 Pelobates cultripes | reverse complement strand
CCTCTCTCTGATCACCACCTCTTATCGTTTGCTCTCACGTACCCCCTCACCCAACAACCTCCACCTAACCAGCCTCAACTCAGGAGGGACCTTAATTCTCTTGATCTCCAACAGTTGTCAGCTGACATTGATCCACAACTGCTGTCCATCCCTTCCCTATCCTGTCCTTCACTGGCCATCTCCATATATAACTCTTCTCTTACATCTGCCTTGAACACTGCAGCGCCACTCCAAGCAAGCACCTCAAGGAGGACCCGCCCCCAACCGTGGCATACTAAATCAACGCGCTACCTGCAAAGATGCTCCCGGTGTGCTGAACGCTCCTGGAGGAAGTCTCGCACCCAGTCAGACTTTCTCCATTATAGATTCATACTGTGTTCATACAGTGCAGCCCTTGCCCTTGCCAAACAGTCCTATTTTTCCTCTCTCATTAATTCATGTTCCCGCAACCCCAGGCGTCTCTTTGACACCTTTAATTCTCTTCTTCGCCCCGCTGTGGCCACCCCCCAAACCAACCTTACTGCTGATAACTTTGCATGTTACTTCACTGACAAAATTGAAAAGCTAAGGAAAGAATTCTCCCCTCCATGCCTTTCTGTTTCTCAATCACACATTGATCATGCCTTTCCTACCCTTCAGACATTCTCCCCAGCCACTGACCAAGAGGTGGCTGCTCTTCTTTGCTCCTCTCGCCCCACCACTTGCCCGCTCGATCCTGTCCCATCTCACCTTATCAGATCTCTCTCCGCTTGTCTAGTGCCTTCTCTAACACACATCTTCAACTGCTCGCTCTCTTCTGGCATCGTCCCTGCTGACCTTAAACATGCCACTGTAGTACCTATACTAAAAAAACCATCCCTTGACCCATCCACCCCCTCTAACTACCGTCCCATATCCCTGCTCCCTTTTTCCTCAAAGCTTCTGGATAGACTCGTCTTTACCCGTGTGTCTCATTTCCTCAATTCCAACTCTCTCCTTGACCCCCTTCAATCTGGCTTCCGCCCTCTCCACTCTACAGAGACTGCCCTTATCAAAGTTACTAACGACCTAATCGTAGCTAAATCCAAAGGCCACTACTCCATACTAATTCTTCTTGACCTCTCGGCGGCCTTTGACACCGTTGATCATGCTCTCCTTCTTCAAACTCTGCAATCGCTTGGTCTCTGTGACTCTGTCCTCTCGTGGTTTTTCTCTTATCTCTCCCAACGCTCATTCAGTGTCTCTTTTTCTAATGATACCTCCTCCCCTCGCCCTGTCTCGGTTGGAGTCCCCCAAGGCTCCGTCCTTGGTCCCCTTCTATTTTCTCTTTACACTGCCTCTCTTGGCAAACTTATTACCTCATTTGGTTTCCAGTACCACCTGTACGCTGATGACACCCAGCTATATCTCTCCTCCCCGGACCTCTCCCCTGCTGTCCTGCAACGTGTCACTGCTTGCCTTTCTTCCATCTCTGACTGGATGTCCTCCAGCTTTCTGAAACTCAATCTCTCAAAAACTGAGCTCCTTGTCTTTCCTCCTCCTAATACTGATCCTCCTCTCTCGCTCTCCCTTCAAGTTTGTGGTACCAACATCAGCCCATCCTTGCAAGCGCGCTGTCTTGGCGTCATACCTGACTCTGGTCTCACCTTTGAGCCTCACATCCAGCATGTTGCCAAATCCTGTAGATTCCATCTTAAAAACATAGCCCGCATCCGCCCCTTTCTTGCACCAGATGCTACCAAGGAGCTTGTCCATGCTCTAATAATTTCACGCATGGATTATTGTAACCCTCTCCTGCTTGGTCTTCCCAAAAGCCGTACTGCACCCCTACAGTCTGTAATGAATGCTGCTGCTAGACTGATTTTCCTCTCTAGTCGGTTCTCTCACACCTCACCCCTCTGCCAGTCCTTACATTGGCTTCCTGTGTGCTATAGGAGTCAATTCAAGGCACTAACTCACACCTATAGAGCACTGAACAACTCTAGCCCCTCTTATATCTCCTCACTGATCCACAGGTATGTCCCTTCTCGGTCTCTCCGCTCTGCCCGTGACCACCTCCTGTCCGTTGTCCGCACCCGTACGGCCAACTCGCGCTTGCAGGACTTTTCGCGGGCGGCTCCCTTCCTATGGAATAGCCTGCCTACCGCCATCCGACTCTCCCCTAGTCTTGCATCTTTTAAGAAGTGCCTTAAAACCCATCTCTTTAGGGAAGCTTATGGCCTCCAAGACTAACCCCTACCTCACATACCCGTCTCTTGCCCTCTCCTAAAGGGCAGCCCACCTTATTTGATTGCACATTCCTGTCCTAATGTGTTTTACACCCCACCTCCTATAGAATGTAAGCTTGATTGAGCAGGGTCCTCTTCAACCTATTGTTCCTGTAAGTTTATTTGTAATTGTCCTATTTATAGTTAAATCCCCTTTCATAATATTGTAAAGTGCTACGGAATCTGTTGGCGCTATATAAATGGCAATAATAATAATAATAATAATATATTATATTAATAATAATAATAATAATATTATATACTACTGGCTTTCCTAATATGGGGGGGAGGGGGGTGGGATACTGCAATATATTATATTAATAATAATATTATATACTACTACTGGCCTTCCTTCCATGGGGGGGGGATACTGCAATATATTATATTAATAATAATAATAATATTATATACTACTACTGGCCTTCCTACCATGGGGGGGATACTGCAATATATTATATTATATTAATAATAATAATAATATTATATACTACTGGCCTTCCTACCATGGGGGGATACTGCAATATATTATATTAATAATAATAATAATAATAATATTATATACTACTACTGGCCTTCCTACCATGGGGGGATACTGCAATATATTATATTAATAATAATAATATTATATACTACTACTGGCCTTCCTACCATGGGGAGGGATACTGCAATATATTATATTAATAATAATAATAATACTATTATATACTACTGGCCTTCCTACCATGGGGAGGGATACTGCAATATATTATATTAATAATAATAATAATAATAATAATATTATATACTACTACTGGCCTTCCTACCATGGGGAGGGATACTGCAATATATTATATTAATAATAATAATAATATTATATACTACTGGCCTTCCTACCATGGGGGGGGATACTGCAATATGTTATATTAATAATAATAATATTATATACTAATGGCCTTCCTACCATGGGGAGGGATACTGCAATATATTATATTAATTATAATAATCTTATATACTACTGGCCTTCCTTCTATGGGGGGATACAGCAATATAATACATTATATTATTATACACTACATTGCCTGGTCTCCCTTCCATGGGGGAGTGCTGCAATATATTATATTAATATTATACACTACATTGCCTGGTCTCCTTTCCATGTGGGAGTACTGCAATATATTATATTAATATTATATACTACATTGCCTGGCCTTCCTTCCATGGGGGGATACAGCAAGATATATATAAATCATCACTATTATTATCATATTTATATATACTACTTATATTATTATATATACTACAGCAAGATATATTATTACTGCTATTATATTATTGTTATATTTATTTTATATATATATATATATATATATATATATATATATATACACACACACACTACAGCAAGATAGATCATATTATAATATATACTATTGTTACTATTATTATTATTATTATTATATACTATTGTATTATTGTATTATTATTATTATATATACACACTATAGGCAGGTTATACACGACTATTATTTTACATACACTGAACAAAATTATAAACGCAACACTTTTGTTTTTGCCCCAATTTTTCATGAGCTGTACTCAAAGATCTGTACACAAAAGGCCTATTTCTCTTAAATATTGTTAACAAATCTGTCTAAATCTGTGTTAGTGAGCACCTCTCCTTTGCCGAGATAATCCATCCACCTCACAGGTGTGGCATATCAAGATGCTGATTAGACAGCATGATTATTGCACAGGTGTGCCTTAGGCTGGCCACATTAAAAATGTGCAGTTTTATCACACAGCACCATGCCACAGATGTCGCATGTTTTGAGGGAGCGTGCATTTGGCATGCTGACTGCAGAAATGTCCACCAGAGCTGTTACTTGTGAATTGAATGTTAATTTCTCTACCATAAGCCATCTCCAAAGGCATTTCAGAGAATTTGGCAGTACATCCAACCGGCCTCACAACTGCAAACAACATGTAACCACACCAGCCCAGGACCTCCAACTCCACATCCAGCATCTTCACCTCCAAGATCGTCTGAGACCAGCCACCCGGACAGCTGCTGCAACAATCGGTTTGCATAACCAAAGAATTTCTGCACAAACTGTCAGAAACCATCTCAGGGATGCTCATCTGCATGCTCGTCATCCTCATCGGGGTCTCTACCTGACTGCAGTTCGTCATCGTGACCCACTTGAGTGGGCTAATACTTACATTCTATGGCGTCTGGCATTTTGGAGAGGTGTTCTCTTCACGGATGAATTCTGGTTTTCACTGTACAGGGCAGATGGCAGACAGCGTGTATGGCATTGTGTAGGTGAGTGGTTTGTTGCTGTCAATTTTGTGGATCAAGTGGCCCATGGTGGCGGTGGGGTTATGGTACGGGCAAGTGTATGTTATGGACAATGAACACAGCTGCATTTTATTGATGGCATTTTGAATGCACAGAGATACCGTGACTAGATCCTGAGGCCCATTGTTGTGCCATTCATCCACCACCATCACCTCATGTTGCAGCATGATAATGCACAGCCCCATGTTGCAAGGATCTGTACACAATTCCTGGAAGCTGAAAACATCCCAGTTTTTGCATGGTCAGCATACTCACCAGACATGTCACCCATTGAGCATCGGTGTATACGACAGCGTGCTCCAGGTCCTGCCAATATCCAGCAACTTCCTACGGCCATTGAAGAGGAGTGGACCAACATTCCACAGGCCACAATCAACAACCTGATCTACTACATGCGAAGGAGCTGTGTTACACTGCGTGAGGCAAATGGTGATCACACCAGATACTGACTGGTTTTCTGACCCTCCCTGATCCCCCTGGACCCTTCCAATACAGTAAAACTGCACATTTTAGAGTGGCCTTTTATTGTGGCCAGCCTAAGGCACGCCTGTGCAATAATCATGCTGTCTAATCAGCATCTTGATATGCCACACCTGTGAGGTGGATGGATTATCTCGGCACAGATTTAGACAGATTTGTGAACAATATTTGAGAGAAATAGGCCTTCTGTGTACACAGAAAAAGTCTTAGATCTTTGAGTTCAACTCATGAAAAATGGGGGCAAAAACAAAAGTGTTGCGTTTATAATTTTGTTCAGTGTATATTATATTCACATAGAATGCTGATAGAGTACCGACCCTGCAGCTCCCATACTGCACCTATAGCTTGTATATAGAGGGTGCTGAAACTATCCTAGATGGCTCTCGCAGCAAGCTTTACGTGACCTTCATGGGCTCGTCCCACTAATGCACAGATACAGTCTCACGCTGTCACACACACAGTCTGTCAGGTTACACATCGAGTACACTGTCACTCAGTCTGTCAGGTTACACATCGAGTACACTGTCACTCAGTCTGTCTGGTTACACAGCAAGTACACTGTCACACAGTCTGTCAGGTTACACAGCGAGTACACTGTCACACAGTCTCAGTAATTCTCTGTCTATTTTTCAGGAAGGTATGCTGTGCCTCTGAGGGTTTCCAAATTGATGTCTGGTAGGTGCGACCTACTCACAGACCTTTCCAACCAGACGTAATATGAGTAATTTAATGCCTGTTGGTTTTTGCAGGGTGACTTTCTGGGGGTCCACTCTCCCTTCTCACTGTTTTGCAGGTTATTGTGATGGCACATGTTAGCCCTGAACTGGAAAACATGGAAGTTCACACCCCCCCAAATAATAACAACAGGTGGGATCCTACAGAGCACCCATGGGATGAACCTGTCGCGACAGGAAAACTGTTTGAATGCTCCCGGATAAAAGCATTGGCAGGTAGATCATCTCATTATAAACACAGGGGTATGTTGGGCAGATATAGTGATATAGAAAGGGTAGTAGATACCTGAAATAGCCTACCAGTGGGAGCAATAAGGCTAACAGTGATTTAGAAAGGGTAGTAGATACCTGGAATAGCCTTCCAGTGGGAGCAGTAACAGTGATATAGAAAGGGTAGTAGATACTTGGATTAGCCTTCCAGCGGAAGCAGTAAAGGATAACCGTGATATGGAAAGGGTAGTAGATACCTGGAATGGCCTTCCAGTAGCAGCAGTAAAGGCTAATAGTGATACAGAAAGATTCCAAGAATAGCCTGGAATAGTGTTTAGTATAGCCTCCATGTATAATATGTTAAGTCATTAGACTTTAATAGTTCAGTAAAGGGAGTGAAGCAGGAAAGACCATAGAGACTGTCACATGGAAACACTGTCTGACACAATGTATATGGTTAAAGGATCCTGTTATATACTAAAGGTAGGGATGTACTAAACTTTAAGAACAAAACGATTTCATTTCAAGAATAGATGAAAGGATTATGATGTTAGAATCTAGTTTAAGGTATCAGGTGTCCTTTAAGAAGATAATATGAAATGTGGGGTGTGCTCCCAGTCTCTGACTTCATCCTTCTCTTTTTGTTTAGATGAACGAGACGCAGTCCAAAAAAAGACCTTCACCAAGTGGATGAATTCTCACCTGTCCAAGGTGCCGTGCCGGGTCACTGACCTCTACAATGACCTTCGAGATGGGTACATCATCACCAAACTGCTAGAAGTGCTCTCGGGAGAGCAGCTGGTGAGATCACATAAAATGCCTTGGCAAAATGTATGTATTTCGATTTGCCACATTTATATAAAACTGTAATGTTATTAACCTCCGTAGGATAAACTTATATTCGGCTGATTAATACACCCACTAATTCATGCAGAACCAGTTATATTATAATAGACCGCTTGCTTGAGGAAACTACTTGTGTGTAGGTAGCGGTTATCGTGTGGTGTAAACCATAACAATCCCCCAAATCGCTCAATTCCCCCCCAATAAAACTAGGAAACGTATATGTGGTATAAAAAGGCCACAGCTTTATTTATAAATTAACAAACAACTGTAAATAAACCAACCATAAATAATTTAGGTGTAAGTATGCTTATCTTCAAACTAGTCCTTGCCAACCGTACCACCAAAACTCTAGGGTACACCCCCCACCAAGGCATCGGCCCTCGTCCAAGATACCTGGCCTTCACTTTGGCCTTCAAACTCCACATGCCAACCCCTGGCCACCTTTCCTGGCACGGAGGGCACGCCCAAATACCCAAACATTTTCCGAGGTCAGGGGAGGGACCCGACCCAGCATCTTTCTTTTCCTGTACTCCTCTTCCCAATAGGTTCGGCAAGGACCATACCCGCCGGCTGTGACAAGAAAATCATTAATGATATACAGACAAACAACACAAAACGGAAAAAGGGGAGGGAGGGAGGGGAATAGTTACCTTGCCGTTAGATTTAAGATGGCTGAGGTAAAAGACAAAATGTCACCTATTTATATAACCCCACCCTACTCCTTAGCTAAATCACACCCCCATTTTTTCACCACACCCACCACACCCACACATGCCTCCTATCCGGCTAGCATTCAGCCCGCCTCCTCTGGGCCTTGTGTGTAGGTAGCGGTTATCGTGTGGTGTGACCCCATTACACCCCCAAATCCATTCACTTCCCCCCAATCAAAACTAGGAAACGTATATGTGGTATAAAAAAGGCCACAGCTTTATTTATAAATTAACAAACATATTTAAATAAACCAACCATAAATAATTTCCAGGTGTAAGTATGGTTAGATTCAAACTAGTCCTTGCCAACCGTACCACCAACCCTCTAGGGTACACACCCCACCAAGGCATCGGCCCTCCCCCCTCGTCCAAGATACCTGGCCTTCACCTTGGCCTTCCAATTCCACATGCCAACCCCTGGCCACCTTTCCTGGCACGGAGGGCACGCCCAAATACCCAAACATTTTCCGAGGTCAGGGGAGGGACCCGACCCAGCATCTTTCTTTTCCTGTACTCCTCTTCCCAATAGGTTCAGCAAGGACCATACCCGCCACTAGCCCCCAGCTGCATTTACGCCTAAATCAGCGGGCGCGACCCCCAAGCAACGCCATGGCCTGCTCCAACGCGTCCTGTAGCGCTAAATTAAATAAGTCCAAGCCTACATCAGTTAGATGGACCCCGTCCGGGCGAAAATAGATTGCTGCCTCGCGCTCAAAAATACGGTGTCGCACTGTTAAGCCCCCGACGCCTAGGACAAATTTGGAAACCCGCTTATTAATCTTGACCCTGCAGTGCTCAATAGCACCCTGATCGCGTGCGCACTTCCAATAGTTCCTAGAAACGATATCCGACCATATTAAACAAAGTCGTGGAAAAAGCACACGCAAGCGCGCCAAATCTCGCCTGATGAGTTCCCCCAGCCCCCACGCAGGCAGGGACCCCAGATCGTTCCCCCCCAGATGCACCACCAAGATGTCCGGGGCTCCTAATAAAGTGGATAACTGCACGACCTCCGGTAATAGCTGACCCCATCTCATGCCCCGGAACCCGAACCACCGGACTTCCGCCAGCTCCCGAGGTATTCCGAGCCGTGTCCCACCCGGGCGTACCATTATTACGTGGACATGTGCCTCCCGATGGGTTGTGCGATATCCTGTTTTTACTTCGAATGTTTTAGTTCCTTCATGGAATGGGTATATTAGAGCGGAATCCGGTTACGATTCCTTGCTTCACTACCTGGATGACTTTTTCTGTGTTGGCCCTGCGCGCTCCCCGATATGCGCGCACCTCCTGCAAGCAGTAGCGGATGTTGCTTGCGAGTTCGGAGTGCCGCTGGCACCAGAAAAAACAATTGGCCCTTCTACGTGCCTGTGCTTTCTCGGGATCGAGATTGATTCCGTTGTTGGTGAATGTCGGCTTCCATTGGATAAATTGGCTGATCTTCGGGAGGTGGTGCGAGTGGCGACCACTTTGCGAAAAATTACGTTGCAGCGACTTCAATCCCTATTGGGCAAATTGAACTTTGCCTGTCGGATTATGCCGATGGGCAGGGTGTTCAACCGGCGCCTTGCTACGGCTGGGATTTTGAAACCGTCTCACTTCGTCCGCTTGACCAAGGCGCTCAGGGAGGACTTGGCAGTATGGGCAGTCTTTTTGGATGGGTACAACGGTAGGTCCTACTGGCAGCAGCCCGAGGTGACGAACTCGGTGCTGCACCTGTTTACGGATGCCGCGGGGTCTTCGGGCTTTGGGGCTATCATGGGAAGGCAATGGTGTGCGGAGCCCTGGCCCGAATCGTGGTTAACCTCTGGCCTGACCAAGAACATGGCTTTCTTGGAACTCTTCCCCATTGTGGTGGCTATCCATCTTTGGGGGCCAGAGATCAAGAACAGGCGTGTTGTGTTCCACTGTGACAACCTGGGCGTTGTCCAGGCCATTAATAGGCTACCCCCCGAACCCCCCAACCCCCTCCCGAAATCCCCGGTGGCCTGCGGCCCACTTACCGCCCTGGAAGGAGAGGTGGATGCAGGCCCAACCTGTGCGCGCCCTGCCCGAGATCCGGAGGGGGCAGAGCGCACATCAGGCACCCGGCGCGCCGGCCGGGCTGGATTAGCGGACCGGGAGCTCGCGGCCGCCCTTCTGAGGGCCCGCGAGCCGATGGTAAGAAGTCCTGGGCGGCTGTCACCTCCCCGAGCAGCGGCCGCCAGACGGGCACTGCGCGACCGCCTCGGGGAGGAGGAGAGAGGCTGCAGAGATGTGCCGGCCACGGCCACATGAGAGCTGGCGCGCGTGCCGGCACTGGGGATCCCACTCCCGTCCCTCACCCGGCCCTCTCGCGAGGGAGGATGGCTGATGGCAGCTCCGGCCGCGGCCGCGTGGGAACTGGCCCGCGGACCGGCAGCTGTGCTCCTGCCTCCAGCCCCCACCCAGCCTTCCTGTGAGGGGCTCGGGGAGGAGGCAGGAGAATGCCTGGTGTCAGCGCCGGCCGCGGCCGCGTGGGAACCGGCCCGCGGACCGGCAGCTGGGCTCCTACTTCTGGCCCCCACCCGGCCCTCCTGTGAGGGGCTATAACGGGTGGGGGGACGCGCCCGGCGGCGCGGGGCTCCATGGCTGCCGGGAGGGGGAGCAGCTACCACAGAGGCACCCTGCAGCCTTGCCAGCTGGGCCTGCAGGTGCCTGCCACCGTCCTGGAGGGCCTCAGCCCTAAGGGCAGCAAGGATGCCTTCAATATCCATGCTCCTGGCCATGAGGTAAGCAAAGTAACTAAGGGCTAGCACAGGGGACTAGTTACCTTGCCGTTAAATTTAAGATGGCTGAGGTAGCAGACAAAATGTCACCTATTTATATGACCCCACCCTACTCCTTAGCTAAATCACACACCCATACTTCCACCACACCCACCACACCCACACATGCCTCCTATCCGGCTAGCTTTCAGCCCGCCTCCTCTGGGCCTGGGTGTGCCTAGAGTCACTGTGGGGTTTGCCCTCCCTTCCTGGAGCACCCAGTGGGAATACTCCCTAATTCAACGTGTGCATTACTCAAATTATGTACAAAACCAACGAAAAGGAACAGGGCAGTAACCAACCGAGGGTAAGGTAGGGTAATAGCTGCTTGATCCAAGGAGACATGTGACTGATATTCTGGGGTCAAAAAGGAATTTTTTCCTAGTTTGTTGCAAAATTGGAAGCTCTTCAGACTGGGTTTTTTTTTTGCCTTCTTTTGGATCAACATCAAAAACCAAATGTGAGGAAGGCTGAACTTGATGGACACAAGTCTCTTTTCAGCTATCCGTCTATCTCCACAAATATAAAACTACTTACACAAATAAAAATGGCCATTGTGCTGAAACTATGAGAATTCAAGGACAAGTTCAAATTTAAGGCCAGAGTAGACAACATGAAAGCATACCTGGCTTACAGGGACACTCCAGTTCCCCAGAGGACTTCAGCTTGCTCACAAAAAATACAGATTTGAATAGAAATTGTCACTTTTCTAAATTACCTTGTTACTCCCCCCTTCTCATTGAGCTGCATTGGGAAGCCTGTGATTGGACAGAAGCAAAAAGTGTAGGCGGGTTTAGAAGGGGAGGGTTTGCAAAGGCTGCAGACATGAGATCTACAGCTTTTGCAATTTGTTTTAGATATAGCCCAATAAACAAAATGCAGCACTAAATTCATAAATGTTTTCATTTGGGGTATATCTGCTAAACAGTGTGTAGCGGAGGCCTTATATTTCACAGGTTAACTCCACTAAGATCCCAGTGAGGCTCAGGAACAAGTGATGAAAAATCCCATAAAGTAATAATTCCAGCAAGCAAGGTAATCCACGAATATCCCCATACAGATCCCAATGACTGGATGACACACAGCATCAGGAGCAGAACTAACTTTTATTCCACACAACCTCATTTTAAGCATTCTCCCATGCAAGGGAGGGATTCACATTCATTAGTACAGTATCCAGTGGAATAGCAGTTACCTCCCACACAGCTCCTCCCCTCAGTATGACACTTAATCCTATTACACAGGTTATAGTTTTCCCCAAGTTCTGGATGTACCCTAAGATCAGCAGATACACCAATACTTTGGGTACCCCCTGGTAGCCCTGATCTGGGTGACCAACATATCCAAAATTCACCCAGATCAGACCAGGGGTTCGGGAGTTAGGTGGAGGGTATAATTTGACCGACCGCACACGAGGTGGTACCCGAAAAGGGTTCCATGTGTTTTGGCCCTGAGGTCGGTCTCCGTTCGGGAGTTGAAATAGATATAAAAAGCTGCCATCCACGAATACTATTACATTCGTATGACTCCCCTCATTCGTTACTTTAAACTTACTGAACGGGGGGCTGATTCGCCTTCCCGTTCGGGAGTTACGGAGCTCTGGAGGTGTCAGCGGTGTTCGGGTAATCGAGTGTTCGATTTGAGTTCCAGACACTCGACAACCAAACACCGCTGAACCTTTTGTGCGTTAGATGGCCGCAGCCACGTGTTCGTATGCCGAATGGCGGCCACCCAAATACATACATAAAACACCTATTAGTCTGCGGTTAGCGAGAAGTGTGCAGCTTAACGAGGGACACACTTCGCTCTGGGGTGGTCTATTGGTTCGATAGTTTCCATTCGTATGGAATACGAATGGAAACTACCGAACAATTACACGAATTCTACTTACAATTAACTATACAGCAGTAATAACACACGAATTGCAGGATTCTCATAGTCTTTAAGGACAGCCATAGTACCATCCGCCACACAGTGATTTTATAAAAAATATATTTTGCAGTGGAATGCCAAATTAAAGAATTTTCCCAGTTTGGTTATTTTGAACATAAATGTAAAATTCACTTCTAATTCCTACTATAGTGAATAGCCCTGTATAATGCAGCACTACATGTGAAGTAGAGGGTAAAATACTATAAAACATGATGAGGTAATATACGGTCTCTGGTGAAACACTGAGGGCTTAGTCGTCACCTGTTTAGCGCAACATCCTTTTTAATATCTGTATTCATGTATACGGGTTTTACACTAAATATAATCCCCACTTCCATCTCAAATATTTTCCATCATAAGACATTTTACAGAAAAAGCGTTATGGGCTCCCTTGTCTTCCCAGCGTCCCAACGCAAGGGGCAGCTTGTTATCTCTATTTCTTGCTACACTTGGACATTGATGGGGAAAATGCAGGGAATCCTATGGAATTTTCATTTGCATCGAAGCAGGGTCGTCAACTACATATTGTTTCTGTAAAATATTGTAATTGCCTCACATATTATTACATTTCCCCCTTTATGACATTGTAAAGCTCTGTGGTATATGTTGGCGCTATGTAAGTGCCAATAATAAAGGGGGGGGGAGGGGTACGTTTTGCTGCACACTGTCAGACCCAGTTATTAGAACTCAGTTTCGTCTCTTTACTTTTAAGTGAAAGACTATTTTTTGTGTCAGGCAAAGTGTTCATTAAAGTGTTTTATATTACACATAAGTGGAGAAGGCCAACATAACTTATTATATAGACTTATCTGAACAGAAATAGATTTTTTTTTATGCAGAATGGTGTCTTATCCAATGTAAGTAATATTGTACGTGCTATTCAGTATTATGGAGTTAAAGGGACACATCAAAACAACTTTATCTTAATGAAGCCGTTTTGCTGTGTAGATCATGCCTCTGAAGTTTCACTGCTCAATTCTCTGCCATTTAGGAGTTAAAGGGACACTGTAGGCACACAGACCACTTGGGCTCATTTTTTATGGGGTTCCTGTATTATTTTCATGTAAAATATACATGTTAGTTTCTGTGTTTGAGAAATAATTGAATTATCCTAATTTGGGCTTAATTATCTCCCAAACACAGAGGCTCTTGGGAAGAAACCCTTGTGTTCTTGATATGAAAATCCTATGCTAGGGGCCAGTGTATAAAAGCTGTGTGTGGCAGAATAAACTTCAGTTTTACTCCCAGAACTGTGTCTCGTCCAGTTGCTGGGGAGGAGGTGGGCTATTTACTTGGCAATGTCTTGTTCTTGATTTCTACCCTTGGGGATCCAACAGAGGAGAGTACTGGACAGGACTAGGGCTCTGCTACAATCCCTTCAGCCCCGCAGGAGTGGGCGCGAGAGAGGGGGGCACTTTTTAAACCTATACTGCCAGGAAAACGGCTTTGATTTCCTAGCACTATAGAATCCCTTTAAATCACTTTGTTTATATTTATGCAGCGCTAGCCAAACAGAATTTGCAGTTAAGGAAGTTGAAACATTAGATGACACTTTACAGGAAGTGTTTAGGAAGACTATGTAAGTCACATGCAGGGAGGTATGACTTGAGCTGCATAAGCAAACTGATTTAACTCCCAAATGGCAGAGAATGGAGCGGTTAGACTGCAGGAGAATACTCTATATACTAAAACCGCTTCATTAAGATAAAGTTGTAATTTTTAAAACTTACTCTGACCATTAAGGTTTAAATAAATGCTAATTTGATTGCGGATTGGGTTTGGCCTGGTGATAGTACATTACTTTTTACCACTAGGTGTCAGTATTGTACTATCATGTTTGAGTACAGGCCGCTGAATGCAGTCTGAGTCTGACCGGATGGGATATATTAGTTTATCATTTGGCAGAAGATTTGCATAATGCGGTTAGGCTTTTTGAGTTATTTTACCCAGACCCTAGTTTATTAAATCTTTAATAAACAGGAGTATGTCAATAAATACCCATATAACCTGAAGTCTGTGTGTGTGTGTATGTTGCTGTGTGTACATGGTAACTGGTAGCTGTGTGTATATCGCATATTCTAGCTGTGTGTATATCGCATGTTCTAGCTGTGTGTATATCGCATGTTCTAGCTGTGTGTATATCGCATATTCTAGCTGTGTGTATATCGCATATTCTAGCTGTGTGTATATCGCATATTCTAGCTGTGTGTATATCGCATGTTCTAGCTGTGTGTATATCGCATGTTCTAGCTGTGTGTATATCGCATGTTCTAGCTGTGTGTACATGGTGACTGGTAGCTGTGTGTATATTTCATGTTCTAGCTGTGTATATCGCATGTTCTAGCTGTGTGTACATGTTGACTGTTAGCTGTATGTATATCGCATGTTCTAGCTGTGTGTACATGTTGACTGTTAGCTGTATGTATATTGCATGTTCTAGCTGTGTGTATATCGCATGTTCTAGCTGTGTGTATATCGCATGTTCTAGCTGTGTGTACATGGTGACTGTTAGCTGTATGTATATTGCATGTTCTAGCTGTGTGTACATGGTGACTGGTAGCTGTGTGTATATCTCATGTTCTAGCTGTGTGTATATCGCATGTTCTAGCTGTGTGTACATGTTGACTGTTAGCTGTATGTATATTGCATGTTCTAGCTGTGTGTATATCGCATGTTCTAGCTGTGTGTACATGGTGACTGTTAGCTGTATGTATATTGCATGTTCTAGCTGTGTGTACATGGTGACTGGTAGCTGTGTGTATATCTCATGTTCTAGCTGTGTGTATATCGCATGTTCTAGCTGTGCGTGTGTCACATGTTTACTCTGTTTCCAGCCTAAACCAACACGTGGCCGAATGAGGATTCATTCTCTGGAGAACGTGGATAAGGCTTTGCAGTTCCTCAAGGAACAGAGAGTTCACCTGGAAAACGTGGGGTCCCACGATATCGTGGATGGGAATCACCGTCTCACGCTCGGCCTGATCTGGACTATAATCCTTCGCTTCCAGGTCTGTCTGTCTGTGTCTTTATTTGAAAGATACGTTCCACTCCTTGTGTGTTTTACAGCACTATTCTGACTGCTAATAGTGTCCAGATATGTTTTCTGGAAAGTCTTTAAAGCCCCATTCGTTCAGGAGATCTTTAACCCACTCCACCCCCTACTCTAGATCCAGGTTATAAAGATAGAATCCGAGGACAATCGTGAGACCAGGTCAGCGAAAGATGCCCTTCTCTTGTGGTGCCAGATGAAGACAGCGGGGTAAGTTCCAACGTATCTAGGGCATTACAAGGGACCTTATTGGGTCATTTGATTTCCATCACTGAACATTTCTATAATCCAGGATTTTGCACATTCTGTAACACTTTCTTCCGTGTTTCTAGATATCCAGAAGTTAATATCCAGAACTTTACTACTAGCTGGAGAGATGGTTTGGCATTCAGTGCTCTTATTCACAGACACAGGTAAAGTGATTGAACATCTGCTCAGGGTTCCATTGGAGATCTTACCGGGATCTATTAAGTACTATCACTACCTCTCTATGTCCTCCTGGGATCTGCTCTATAGAACTGAACACAATACTCTAGGTGAGATCTTACCGGGGATCTATAAAGTACTATCACTACCTCTCTATGTCCTCCGGAGATCTGCTCTATAGAACTGAACACAATACTCTAGGTGAGATCTTACCGGGATCTATAAAGTACTATCACTACCTCTCTATATCCTCCTGGGATCTGCTCTATAGAACGGAACACAATACTCTAGGTGAGATCTTACCAGGGATCTATAAAGTACTATCACTACATCTCTATGTCCTCCGGAGATCTGCTCTATAGAACTGAACACAATACTCTAGGTGAGATCTTACCGGGGATCTATAAAGTACTATCACTGCCTCTCTATGTCCTGGGATCTGCTCTATAGAACTGAACACAATACTCTAGGTGAGATCTTACCAGGGATCTATAAAGTACTATCACTACCTCTCTATGTCCTCCTGGGATCTGCTCTATAGAACTGAAAAGTGGTTTTATCTGTTTTGCAAATTATTCTTTGAGTTCGTATACATCCATTGTGTTCTCTACGCCCACAGACCCGATATCATTGACTTCAGCAAGCTAACTAAGTCAAACGCCGCATACAATCTCCAGCACGCATTTAACACGGCTGAACAACAACTTGGGCTCATCAAACTGCTGGATCCTGAGGGTAAGTGACACTTTTGGAGGAAGATTGTGTCATCCTACGCCTCCTAAATTTTATATAAAACCATCTATGTTTGAGTTAAGGAGTGGCAAAAGGGCTTCCCCTCAAGTGTTTTTAGAACTACAACTCCCACGATGCTTTGCAAGCCTGGTGCCTACAATAATTCAATAATTGGGGTGTTGAGGAATGGTGGAGGGTTAAAGTTGTGTCTGATATGTTCTCTGTGTAACTTATGCTGTTTATTAAATCTTGCCCCATCAGACTGTAATGTAAATATCCCATCACTGAACCAGTAGAAGGTTAAAGTAGGCCCTGCCAGTTTGGAAATAAAACCTTTAGAATAATCAGCAACATTTAAAGAGCAGCTTTTAACAAACCTCAACCCTTAAAAACCTGTACAATTGGATTTATCGTGGTTTTTAAATGGTAAAAACATATGAAATATCACTGTGTTCGTTTCTCTCCATTTACACAAAATGTAATGATTAAAAAAGAGGATGAACGGGTCAGGTGCAGGAATTGGTGGTTAGTCCATAAAATGAGCGGCCAAACCTGCGTTCCATATTATTCCGGTTTGTCTCTTTTGGATTACAATGTGCTATTCTCAGGCAATTTCCAAATAAAAAGTCTGTAGTGTTTTATACTGTGCTGAGTTCCATACACTGAGTACAATAATTACCGAGCCCAGAGAACTGCAATACTTCTTCCCAATAGCCGTTTCTGCTGTAACTGTCCTGTCTTATTGCTCCTTTCTAAAGATGTCAATATGGAGAACCCAGATGAGAAGTCCATTATTACGTACGTCGTATCATTCTACCATTACTTCTCCAAGATGAAAGCTTTGGCGGTGGAGGGCAAACGCATTGGGAAGGTAATCCTATAGCCTAACATGGAGTATACACTGGGGGTGACCAGGGAATAGACTTCCAGCTGATTCAGTACTTCAACTCCCAAGATGCTTTGCCAGGTGGTGCAGTGCTATATTCTGGTGGAACGTTGCCGTAGCACAGTGGTCTGTGGTCAGTTAATATCTGCTCCCATATCTGCAAAATAACTCAGAAGCCTCTTGTTTCTTCCAGGTGTTGGACAAGGCAATTGAGATCGAGAAAGACATTGCTCGCTATGAGGGTCTGGTTTCCGAGCTCCTGGAATGGATTGAGAGAACCATATCTATTATAACCAATCAGAAATTCGCCAACTCCTTGCAGGGCGTCCAACAGCAGCTTCTGGCGTTTACCACCTACTGTACCACCGAAAAACCCTGCAAGTGAGTCACATCTAGCACAGCAGGATCTGAAAGGGACCGTCGCTGCAAAGAACAGGCGCACAAATCTGCCCAAATATTTCAAATAATAAAATAAATAAAAATAAAGACTATTTAGTAAATATACTCCCAATGAAAACATGAATTTGTTTAATTATGCAGTCCTAATGAAATCTGCTCTTTTTGTAAAAATGAAAAAAGACAAATTAAAGGATTTCAGCAAATAAAGTGCTTTAGGTGTTTGGAGTGTTCCTTTAAGACACTTTTTGGGGATCTCCATTTAACACATTACTTATCTGAATTTTCTTCCCACTGCTGATGGAATTGACATCCTCTCCAATATTCCTGCTTTGGTAAATAGCCCTATTATATTAACAGACTTGCAGAACGTGGGCCAAGAATCACAGTTTGCTTTAGCTGAAAATTCTAAATAATTTGCTTTTTAGTGAATAATCCCCAATGTGTTTTTTTTGTTTGTTTTTTTTAGGTTTCAAGAAAAAGGAAACTTGGAGGTTTTGCTCTTCACAATTCAGAGCAAGATGAGAGAGGAAAAATGTAAGCTGTACGTCCCAACGGATGGGAAAACCATTTCAGACATCAACAAGGTGAGAGCCATTCACTGCGGTGTGGATTAGCCGGAATTTAACATTTTAGTAAACATTAGGGGAATGGAAGATTTAGCTAACTTGGAGACTTATTTTTAAAAAATCAGTTGCTGATATATGAAATGTGCTTAGAATTCTCACCAATTTCCACCTAATGAATAACCTGTTATTTTTACACAATAAATGGTGTAAAGTAGTGACAGCTGTTACTGCACTGCCAGACATGGGTTACATGTTGGTGACCGAGGGAGAGAGGAGAGGCAGATCTACGTCTCATCCTTTGTGGCACTGCGGTCCTCTGCTTTTATCATTAGATCCCCCAGGAGCCGGCCTCACTGATGTGTTCCGCAGTAAAAGAGATTTGTGCATGCGCAATGAGAAGCCATAGGCCTCTGTTACGCTAGTCACTGCCTGCTCCCATGGTGGAACGCGCTGTAAGCTCCCCTCCTGGCATGCATTGTCAATTGGTGTCCCTATATCTTCTGATTGTGTTAGAATTTCAGTCAAATTGCAAAGCAGTCAAATATGGTATCTTTAAAAAAATTACCGTGCCGCTTAACATGGACACTTTATTCACTAAGCACTGTATTGTAGCGAATAGAAAACTGAATTGCAAAATTCAGGCTAAAAAGTCTGAGTTGGTGAATTTTTCCAAATCGGCTATTTTTGCCTACATTTTGGAGTACAGTTTAATCTTTATAACAGTGGTACCCGCCACTCTCCTTGGCATCACTGGGAGGTGATCATTTCTGTGTTTATATGGGAAGTGTATCTGTTCTGGAAGTGGTCTGGTAGGACTTGTTGGTAGCATTGACATTAATGGCTCTCAGTATTCTACATGTCAAACAGCAGAACTTTCAAGAAGGTCTGACATAGTGACTTTAATTCGATTTCTAGGCCTGGACGCGGCTGGAGAAAGCAGAGCATGAACGGGAGGTGGCTTTGCGGAATGAGCTCATTCGCCAAGAAAAGCTGGAGTTACTTTCTCAACGCTTTGACCAGAAAGCAGCCATGAGGGAAGCATGGCTGAGCGAGAATCAGCGTCTGGTTTCCCAGGTAACACGTCACATCTGGGCACTCTCAGCACATTGCTAGTTAATTATTCTAGGTTAGGTGCTCCCGTGCTGCTAAATAATATATTTACATTCACTACACCCTCAACTCCCTATCCCCCCACCCCCCCACTCTCTGGGGAAAAAAGCTGGATTGTTACTTTCTTCTCATTGGAAGGACAATTTTGGTTATGACCTGCCAGCAGTCGAGGCCGCCATGAAGAAACATGAAGCCATCGAGGCCGACATATCCTCCTACGAAGAGCGGATACAGGTTGTGGCGGATCTGGCTCATGAGATGGAGTCGGAAGGATACTACGATATTTGTCGGATCTCGGCCCAGAAGGACAACATTCTCCGTCAGTGGAACCTGCTGAAAGACCTGCTAAGATCCCGCAGGGCCCGACTGGAGCAGAACCTGGCCCTGCAGAGAATATTCCAGGAAATGGTCTATATGATCGACTGGATGGATGAGATTCAGGTATAATGGACTGGGGCCACACAGATTTGGGGGCCAGAGCTTTGCTCAGAGGTGTGAAAAGGCATTCTGGTGTCCTCTCTCCATAGGTCCAGTTATCTTCTAAAGATTTTGGAAAACACCTGCTAGAAGTGGAGGACCTTCTGCAAAAACACAGCCTGCTGGAAGCTGACATTGCTGCACAGACTGATCGTGTTAATTCTCTGAATCAGGCCGCGCTCAGATTTACCCACATCAGCGGTAAGTGTGGGATGGTGTATGAGCACACAGCATATACACTGTGAATCTCTCTGCTCACACACTGTAATATAGAATGTCTCTCTGGCTGCTCACACACTGTAATATAGAATGTCTCTCTGCTCACACACTGTAATATAGAATGTCTCTCTGGCTGCTACTGTAATATAGAATCTCTGGGCTGCTCACACACTGTAATATAGAATGTCTCTCTGGCTGCTCACACACTGTAATATAGAATGTCTCTCTGGCTGCTCACACACTGTAATATAGAATGTCTCTCTGGCTGCTCACACACTGTAATATAGAATGTCTCTCTGGCTGCTCACACACTGTAATATAGAATGTCTCTCTGGCTGCTCACACACTGTAATATAGAATGTCTCTCTGGCTGCTCACACACTGTAATATAGAATGTCTCTCTGGCCGCTCACACACTGTAATATAGAATGTCTCTCTGGCTGCTCACACACTGTAATATAGAATGTCTCTCTGGCTGCTCACACACTGTAATATAGAATGTCTCTCTGGCTGCTCACACACTGTAATATAGAATGTCTCTCTGGCCGCTCACACACTGTAATATAGAATGTCTCTCTGGCCGCTCACACACTGTAATATAGAATGTCTCTCTGGCCGCTCACACACTGTAATATAGAATGTCTCTCTGGCTGCTCACACACTGTAAGATAGAATGTCTCTCTGGCTGCTCACACACTGTAATATAGAATGTCTCTCTGGCTGCTCACACACTGTGATATAGAATGTCTCTCTGGATGCTCACACACTGTGATATAGAATGTCTCTCTGGATGCTCACACACTGTAATATAGAATGTCTCTCTGGGTGCTCACACACTGTAATATAGAATGTCTATCTGGCGGCTCACACACTGTAATATAGAATGTCTCTCTGGCGGCTCACACACTGTGATATAGAATGTCTCTCTGGATGCTCACACACTGTAATATAGAATGTCTCTCTGGCTGCTCACACACTGTAATATAGAATGTCTCTCTGGCTGCTCTCACACTGTAATATAGAATGTCTCTCTGGCCGCTCACACACTGTAATATAGAATGTCTCTCTGGCTGCTCACACACTGTAATATAGAATGTCTCTCTGGCTGCTCACACACTGTAATATAGAATGTCTCTCTGGCTGCTCACACACTGTAATATAGAATGTGTCTGGCTGCGCTCACACTGTAATATAGAATGTCTCTCTGGCTGCTCACACACTGTAATATAGAATGTCTCTCTGGCCGCTCACACACTGTAATATAGAATGTGTCTCTGGCTGCTCACACACTGTAATATAGAATGTCTCTCTGGCCGCTCACACACTGTAATATAGAATGTCTCTCTGGCCGCTCACACACTGTAATATAGAATGTCTCTCTGGCTGCTCACATACTGTAATATAGAATGTCTCTCTGGCCGCTCACACACTGTAATATAGAATGTCTCTCTGGCTGCTCACACACTGTAATATAGAATGTCTCTCTGGCTGCTCACACACTGTAATATAGAAAGTCTCTCTGGCCGCTCACACACTGTAATATAGAATGTCTCTCTGGCCGCTCACACACTGTAATATAGAATGTCTCTCTGGGTGCTCACACACTGTAATATAGAATGTCTCTCTGGCTGCTCACACACTGTAATATAGAATGTCTCTCTGGCTGCTCACACACTGTAATATATAAAGATTCTAAAGGGTACCATACTCTGTAATATATCGAGCTGCTCAGGGCCCCAGTATGCCCACTCAATATGGCACGGAGCTGGTGTTACGTGGTGTGGTGCTCGTGCATGTATCCAGTGGTAATAATTGTGACATTTAGCTTTAAGCTCCAACATACAGAGAATGCTGGTTTGTAAAATAAATCCTCCGTTCTCTGTAATGTCCTTTTAGATTACCAGCCCTGCGATCCGCAGGTCATTTGCAATCGCGTAGACCATGTGAAGAGCTGCCTGGAAAGTCTGTGCCAGCTGGCAGAGAAACGTCGCGGTGAGCTAGAGGAATCACGTCGCCTCTGGTGCTTCCTGCAAGAGATTGAGGAGGCTGAGGGCTGGATCCGGGAGAGAGAACAGATCCTGACTGCAACACAAAGTTACGGAAAGGATCTGAGCAGCGTAATGCGCCTTCTTAGCAAACACAAGATTCTGGTGGGGGAGATCAAGGGGAGAAACGCCATGTTACTGCAGACCCTCCAGAAGGGGGAGCAGGTGAGACTTGCTTTAAGTTGTTGATACAGTTTTGTTTTGTAATTTCTGGAATAAAAATCATGAATGCTGAATTATACCTTTTTAGCCCAAGGAGAGACTGACCCTTAAACATGTCACTGTCATTAGTACACTGTGACCGTGGGAGGGACTGACCCTTAAACATGTCACTGTCATTAGTACACTGTGACCGTGGGAGAGACGGACCATTAAACATGTCACTGTCATTAGTACGCTGTGACCCTGGGAGGGACTGACCATTAAACATGTCACTGTCATTAGTATACTGTGACCCTGGGAGGGATTGACCATTAAACATGTCACTGTCATTAGTACACTGTGACCCTGGGAGGGACTGACCATTAAACACACAATTACCACAGCCTGACCTTAGGAGGTATTATATTTTTAAAATTGAATTTTATGGTTTATTGATATTGAAAGAAGAGATGAGACATCTGAACATATCCTTTCTGGTAAAAAATCTTTAAAAAAAAAACTGTTTTCTCAAAGGTTCTAAAAAAGAGAAGAAAAGGGATGTCCGGTCTTCGCCAACGAATGGAAGTGGTGAGACGCCAGTGGGAAAATCTGGAGAAAGCATCCAATCTTCACCAGCAGAAGCTCCATGAAGCCTCCACCTTCCACCAGTTTAATGCAGATAACGCAGAGCTGGCAGGCTGGTTGCAGGACACCTACCGGCTCATTTCCAGTGATGACTTTGGACACGATGAGTACTCTACCCAATCCTTGGTCAAAAAACATCGGGAGGCCACAGAAGAAATAGAGAAGCACCAATCTGCTGTAATGGGCTTGAGGAAGCAGCTGTCTGAGTTGGGTGTTGAGTATAGAGACCAGGTGGATGTACAGATTTGCATTGTGGAGGTGGAGCAGCTCTATGGAGAGGTGGTGGAAGTGTCTTCGCTGCGTAGTCAGTGGCTTCAGGATGCTCTCGATGTGTACAAAATGTTTGGTGAAGTGAACTCATGTGAGGTGTGGATTGATGAAAAGGAGCAGTGGTTGATGAAGATGGATATCCCGCAGCGGCTGGAAGATGTGGAGGTTGTACAGCACAGGTGAGAAGGTGTTTGAAGAACTTGAAAAAAAATGAGATAAACGTTAAAATTACGATAAAAAAACCTTGGAAAATAAATGACGTAAACTTCAAAATTATCTCTTACCAATCTCTCCATCAAATTAAAAGGACACTCTGGGCACCATAACCACTACATCAAGCAGACGGCTTGCAGACAATGAATACTGTTTAAACCTGGAATGGTAATGCGGAAGAATTAACTTCCTCTTTATCAGACCAACTCAGACTAGAAAGCCTACGTGTGCCCAACACATAGGAGTCCAGCCATTTATAAATGGTTGACAGATTATCAGCGGACAGCACCTAGGAACTCCTGGCTGGCACCATAACAACTGTATGTCAGAGTAATAGTTATGGTGACAACTGCATGTACATTGTGTCACACTTTAAGATGTAGACTTTTCTGTGTTCATCCACAAACATTTCTTATTGCTGGGATTTTAGAAAGGTTCTATTTTCACATTTTTAGGTAAACTAGAAAAATGGTCAGAATTGTGGCAACTGACATTTAATGTGGATAAGTGCAAGATAATGCATCTTGGACGTAAAAACCCAAGGGCAGAGTACAGAATATTTGATAGAGTCCTAACCTCAACATATGAATAAAGGGATTTAGGGGTGATTATTTCTGATGACTTAAAGGTAGGCAGACAATGTAATAGAGCAGCAGGAAATGCTAGCAGAATGCTTGGTTGTATAGGGAGAGGTATTAGCAGTAGAAAGAGGGAAGTGCTCATGCCATTGTACAGAACACTGGTGAGACCTCACTTGGAGTAATGTACACAGTACTGGAGACCGTATCTTCAGAAGGATATTGATACCTTAGAGAGGTTCAGAGAAGGGCTACTAAACTAGTTCATGGATTGTGGGATAAAACTTACCAGGAAAGGTTAAAGGATCTTAACATGTATAGCTTGGAGGAAAGACGAGACAGGGGGGATATGATAGAAACATTTAAATACATAAAGGGAATCAACACAGTAAAGGAGGAGACTATATTTAAAAGAAGAAAAACTATCACAACAAGAGGACATATTCTTAAATTAGCGGGACAAAGGTTTAAAAATAATATCAGGAAGTATTACTTTACTGAGAGGGTAGTGGATGCATGGAATAGCCTTCCAGCTGAAGTGGTAGAGGTTAACACAGTGAAGGAGTTTAAGCATGCGTGGGATAGGTATAAGGCTATCCTAACTATAAGATAAGGCCAGGGACTAATGAAAGTATTTAGAAAATTGGGCAGACTAGATGGGCCGAATGGTTCTTATCTGCCGTCACATTCTATGTTTCTATGTTTCTATTTTTCATGGTGAAATGATAATATTTGTAGGATTTTACGTACTAGCTGTAATCCGGTGACTAGTCAGTAGTTTCAGTTTAACCCCTTAAGGACACATGACGTGTGTGACATGTCATGATTCCCTTTTATTCCAGAAGTTTGGTCCTTGAGGGGTTAAACTACGAAAACAATGAACAGAAGTGTTGCTACATAGCCTAAAATTATATAGCTGCAATTTATATTCCCTGAAAACATTCATCTTGAGTTTTAAAATATTATTAAGTATAAAATATTGCTGCAAAAATAATAGCACAGGGTCCAACAATATGAATGTTATTAGATTTAATGATATTAATGTTTAGATTTAATGGTTGATGCGTCTCTCACCATTAGCGCTGCTTATTCACCAGCAGTAACGAGTATCTGTGTCTTATAACTGTAGGTTTGAGAGTTTGGATCAGGAAATGAACAGCCTGATGGGACGAGTCCTGGATGTTAATCAGATTGTGCAGCAGCTCCTAGAAGCAGGGCACCCCAGCTCATCCGAAGTCAGCGCTTGCCAGGACCACCTGAACAGCAGGTAAGTGCTTGCAGAGAGATCTGTGGGTGGAGTTACCAGCATTCTGTCCCATGGAATTTCTCGACTCAGGACTTAAAGATTAAACTTAAGCAGTGAGTGCAGTTATAGAGGGATAACTAAATGTGAATGCTGCTCTCCATAAATGGTAGTAAATTGTATTACAAGTATAGTGCAGTGAACACTTACCAAACATATTCTAAGTACCAAACTTTAGCTACATTGAAATATGTCTGCATGATAGTTTTTATTTTCCTAGAGTTAATTGTTTATATTATCTAAAGGCCTTCATGTAACTTTTTTTAATAAAAGCTTAGTTTTAGTGTATATTTTTAATTAATGTGGGTCCTGTGGTAGATATGAAATTTCAGCCCTTTGTTTTCTGGCAGGTGGAACCGGATTGTGGAACTGGTGGAGCAGAGGAAAGACCAGCTCAATTCTGTTCTACGTCTGCAAAACTACTTTCTGGAATGCAACGAGGTAAAATCCCAAATTCGAGAGAAGAGGAAAGCAATGGAAACCACGCAATGTGGACCTGGAGAACTGGGTGGCGTGTTGTCCCTCCAGAGAAAATTGTCCAACATGGAAGCAGCCCTTTTGGCCATAGAACCCAAGTTAATCCAGCTTCAGCAAGATGCAGAAGCCCTTGCCACTTGCCATCCCACGCAGGCCATGGAAGTACTGGTCCACTTTGAAGAAATCAGCGGTGAATGGGAAGCTTTGAAGAGGACCCTCCAAGGATGTGAGGATTCCTTGACCGTGGCCAGCAAGTTGCAGCAGTTCATACAGGACTTGGACAACTTTCTGACTTGGCTGGTCAAGACTCAGACGGCAGTGGCTACAGAAGAGTTGCCATCCAATCTGGTTGAAGCTGAGAGGCTCCTTGGCCTTCATGGGGCCCTGAAAGAAGAGATCAACCGCTACGAGGAGGACTATAACAAGATTCAGGCAGTCAGTGACCTTCTGAGTTTGGAGGAGGCTGACCTCCCTTACTTGTCACTTCAGCAGTGGTTACAGAAGTTGGAAGTTGGGTGGAACAAACTTCTGCAGATGTGGGAGAATCGACGAGAAGTCCTTGTACAGTCTCATATTTTCCACTTGTTTCTGAGGGATGTTAAGCAAGCTGAGGCGTGTCTGAATAACCAGGTGAGTGATGGGTGAGACATCTTTTTAAAAAAAATAAAAAAATAATGTTTTTTTAAGTTGGAATAATTGAACCACAAAGTGCACATTAGTAAAGACACCCAAGTATTTAAAGGAACACTATAGTCACCTAAATTACTTTAGCTAAATAAAACAGTTTAAGTGTATTGATCATTCCCCTGCAATTTCACTGCTCGATTCACTGTCATTTAGGAGTTAAATCACTTTGTTTCTGTTTATGCAGCCCTAGCCACACCTCCCCTGGCTATGATTGACAGAGCCTGCATGAAAAAAAAAACTGGTATCACTTTCAAAGAGATGTAATTTACCTTAAATAATTGTATCTCAATCTGAACTTTAATCACATATAGGAGGCTCTTGCAGGATCTAGCAAGCTATTAACATAGCAGGGGATAAGAAAATCTTAATTAAAGGACCACTCTAGGCACCCAGACCACTTCAGCTTAATGAAACATCGTGGTCTGGGTGCCAGGTCCTTCTAGGGTTAACCCATTTTTTTCATAAACATAGCAGTTTCAGAGAAACTGCTATGTTTATGAATGGGTTAAGCCTTCCCCTATTTCCTCTAGTGGCTGTCTCATTGACAGCCGCTAGAGGCGCTTGCATGCTTCTCACTGTGATTTTCACAGTGAGAGCGTCAGCGTCCTTAGGAAGCAGTGGCTGGCGGCTGAATGCGGCGGCGCGGCAACGCAGCGGCGTGCGCATTCAGCCCGGCGAAAAGGAAGGAAGAAGGGAGGATGGGAGGGAGGAAGCTCCCGCCCAGCACTGGAAAAAGGTAAGTTTTACCTTTTCCCTTTCCAGAGCGAGGCGGGAGGAGGGGGTCCCTGAGGGTGGGGGCACCCTCAGGGGCACTACTGAATGCCAGGAAAAGCAGTATGTTTTTCCTGGCACTGTAAAATGTCACTAAACAGAACTTACAATAAAGAAAGCCTAAATAGGGCTCTCTTTACATGAAGTGTTTATGGAAGGCTGTGCAAGTCACATGCAGGGAGGTGTGACTAGGGTTCATAAACAAAGAGATTTAACTCCTAAATGGCAGAGGATTGAGCAGTGAGGCTGCAGGGGCATGCTCTATACACCAAAACTGCTTCATTAAGCTAAAGTTGTTCAGGTGACTATAGTGTCCCTTTAATAAACATGTATCATGTGTGTGAATGGCAGAGGAATGGACACTTACAGCCAAAACTTTCCTTGTATTACTGTGGCAGGGAGGAATGAAATAAGGGAGCGGCATTGTCCGGTAAAAGGGAACCAACATCAGGGCTAAATTGATGGAAAACTGTTGAACCCTTGATGATAAGAGGGCTCCTTAGGAGACGTTGTTACAGTGGTGGGCAGTGTTCCTTTAACTACTGGTTCTCACAGTCTCTCACTATGTCTGCCTCTACGTCGTTTCGATCTCCGTTTGTCTAAATAGAAACAAATTATGTGCAAGACAATATAAATGTAGTGAACTTTTCCCTCCTGTCTCTAGGAATCCACGCTGGCTCATGTTGAGTTGCCGAATACTGTGGACAGTGTGGAGGTGGCGATAAAGAAACATCGCGATTTCTTGACCACGATGGAACTGAATGCCCAGAAAGTTATCACAGCAGTGGATGCTGGAGAGAGTTTAATACGACTTGGAAATGTTTTTGCTGATCGCGTTCAGGAGCGTATTAGCGCCATACAAAAAAGGTGAGTCTGTCTGGGTTTTTAATCCAGTAACTATTATTAGTAACTAGCTACCAGTTCAGATATTATTTAAAGGGTGGTATATAGATCTAATGTCAGCATCTGTGTATACAAAGCAAAAAGTCCGTAGTAAGGATAATACATATACACTTTATAGGATCTGCGGTGACTTGTGTGTGTTGATGTCTGTTGGCTCGGAAGGATTATACTCTGGGGTCCAGTCAAGCTGTTGTAATGAATTTATAGAGAAAGCATGTAGATTGTAAGTTTAATGTCAGTGGTTTATGCTAGTGACGTGTTGTTAGCAGTTATTAACGCACACAGTGACGCTGACATTTCCCCATCTTGTCTCCCAGGAGCCAGCGAAACATGGCGCTCGCCCACAAATGGCTGCAGAGACTGAAAGATCATCTCGAGCTTCAATGCTTCCTGCAAGACTGCAACGAGGTAAAGGGGTAACTGCGAGGGAGGTGCCCAATGTCGCTGACGGTATTCATTGTGGATAAAATATAGAGGAAAATTATAAGTTTTAGCCCAAAATACAAAAAACAGAAGCAATTTTTTGTAGTTCAGGTATTTTTACAGCTTTGGTTATTAAAGGGCCAGTCTAACCTGGAAATAGCTAATGCTCGCTATTGGGATCCTGTACATGATTTGGGTTTTATAACCGGTTATTAAAGGGCCAGTCTAACCTGGAAATAGCTAACGCTCGCTATTGGGATCCTGTACATGATTTGGATTTTATAACCGGTTATTAAAGGGCCAGTCCAGCATGGAAACAGGTAAAGCAAGCTATGGGGATCCTGTACATGATTTGGGTTTTATAACCGGTTATTAAAGGGCCAGTCTAGCATGGAAACAGTTAAAGTGAGCTATGGGGATCCTGTACATGATTTGGATTTTATAACCGGTTATTAAAGGGCCAGTCCAGCATGGAAACAGTTAAAGCGAGCTATGGGGATCCTGTACATGATTTGGATTTTATAACCGGTTATTAAAGGGCCAGTCCAGCATGGAAACAGGTAAAGCAAGCTATGGGGATCCTGTACATGATTTGGGTTTTATAACAGGTTATTAAAGGGCCAGTCTAACCTGGAAACAGTTAAAGCAAGCTATGGGGATCCTGTACACGATTTGGGTTTTATAACCGGTTATTAAAGGGCCAGTCTAGCATGGAAACAGTTAAAGTGAGCTATGGGGATCCTGTACATGATTTGGATTTTATAACCGGTTATTAAAGGGCCAGTCCAGCATGGAAACAGGTAAAGCAAGCTATGGGGATCCTGTACTTGATTTGGGTTTTTAAAGGGCCAGTCTAGCATGGAAACCGTTAAAGCAAGCTATGGGGATCCTGTCCATGATTTGGGTTTTATAACCGGTTATTAAAGGGCCAGTCCAGCATGGAAACAGTTAAAGCAAGCTATTGGGATCCTGTCCATGATTTGGGTTTTATAACCGGTTATTAAAGGGCCAGTCCAGCATGGAAACAGTTAAAGCAAGCTATGGGGATCCTGTACATGATTTGGGTTTTATAACCTGTTATTAAAGGGCCAGTCCAGCATGGAAACAGTTAAAGCAAGCTATTGGGATCCTGTACACCATTTAGGTTTTATAACCGGTTATTAAAGGGCCAGTCTAGCATGGAAACAGTTAAAGCAAGCTATGGGGATCCTGTACACGATTTGGGTTTTATAACCGGTTATTAAAGGGCCAGTCCAGCATGGAAACAGTTAAAGCGAGCTATGGGGATCCTGTACATGATTTGGATTTTATAACCGGTTATTAAAGGCCAGTCCAGCATGGAAACAGGTAAAGCAAGCTATGGGGATCCTGTAAACAATTTGGATTTTATAACCGGTTATTAAAGGGCCAGTCTAGCATGGAAACAGGTAAAGCAAGCTATGAGGATCCTGTACACGATTTGGGTTTTATAACCGGTTATTAAAGGGCCAGTCTAGCATGGAAACAGTTAAAGCAAGCTATGGGGATCCTGTACACGATTTGGGTTTTATAACCGGTTATTAAAGGGCCAGTCTAGCATGGAAACAGTTAAAGCAAGCTATGGGGATCCTGTACATGATTTGGGTTTTATAACCGGTTATTAAAGGGCCAGTCCAGCATGGAAACAGTTAAAGCGAGCTATGGGAATCCTGTACTTGATTTGGGTTTTTAAAGGGCCAGTCTAGCATGGAAACCGTTAAAGCAAGCTATGGGGATCCTGTCCATGATTTGGGTTTTATAACAGGTTATTAAAAGGCCTATATTTCCCTTTGAATGTGTCCATGGTTTTTCAGGCTCTTTGCTAGTAGCGACATTTTTAGATCCATGTCATACTGTCATTGTGAGTCTCTGCCAGCTGATAACACAATCTGTTCCATTCTTTGCGTCAGACTGATGTACATTTCGTTCCTGAGACTCAGAGAGCAAGATTCAGGGATTTACTGTGTGTTAAAATGAGGCTTTCTGTGAATAAATGCTATAATCCTACTATGTCACAATGGATATTTAACATGGGCAGCATGCAAACAGTTTATTAAAAAAAAAATTCAGCTCTTGAAAAAGGCGGTTTTCTCGTCGAAACGCGTGTCGGGCTGCCGATGCATACTTTGCTTTTAGCTTAGACTGCGATACCCTCTGACCTCATACTCTGACTAGATTAGCGGGGCTACCTTGTAGAAGCAGGTGGGTTTTGGTTTAGCTAGTTGGAATATACAATATCCATCACTCTTTAGCTATATACATGCTCTACCATCTAGGGGGACTGCCTTGAATAAGGGTGGCATATCCAGCACAGACATTGAATGGTTTATTTTCGAGCCGTATACATGCTTTACCTTCATCCACAAGTTACCATTGTTGCTTAGATATATTTCAAGTACTTTCCATCCACAGGTGAGCTACCTTTAAGCAGAATAAGCGGGGCGAGTCTAGACATTCCCAGGGTGCACATTGGGCTCCGCTTGTCCTACCCTCTGTATGTTCTCTCCTTTTCCTCCCCCTAATACTAGTCACCATCTATACCATACGAGCTACCTATATGTGGATTTGATAATATGCATACCTATGAGATAAGTAAGATCGTGATGCCTTTAGTTTAGTCTAAGGGTTCATCTAGTACCACTCTGCAACTGACTCCTTAGTCCACTGTCTCCTACTTTATTCGTCTAAGATGTGGTTTATCCAATATACAATTTATTCTGCTACTGTTGTATCAAGCCTTTTGATACAAAGTCAGTCTTATATTGAGTACAATCTATGGATTTATCCCTCGTCCTCTTAGAGTGTAAGCTCTTCACTTTCTGTCCCCGAATTCAATCTTTTTTTGCTGTAATTAATTATTTGTCTTGTTTGGCCTGTTGTGCAGAGCTGCAGAATATTGTTGACTGGTGTGAGAGGGTTTTTGCAGCTCACTGTGTCTTTTTCACATTTTTCTTTTACTTTACACATATCACTTAATTTGTTTCATATTATATTTATATATACTGTATATAAAAATAATGATAGCAGGGGTCAATGTTTCAGGATTTTCTAGAAATTCTCGCAAACATAGTAAATATTCCTTCCTGCCATGAAACTCCATTTTAATCATGATACAATGAGAGGGGTACTACCGCACCCCAATATTGAGTATTAGGGCAGTGGGTACCATCTTTGTTCTCTAGGTCACTTGAATCCCTCCCTCTGCTTTTAGGGAAATTGTTGCTGAGTAACATTGTCCTATTTCCCCTGAGCGGAGCTGGTTCACCCTTTCATTAAATAATTCTTTGTATTTTGGAATATAAACCGCTCTCTTTATAGCTGGAGGTCCCGGGGTCCAAACTGGTGTGCCGCTACCTACAGTGCAAGGTCCTCAATACCCAGCACTGGGGAATCGGAAACCCCGTCAGTCCATGAACATTTTTCTCCTTAGATCTGGTCGTTCGTAAATAAGGGTAGGCGAGTAATGGTTACAGTAGAGTCACCGTGGGGGTGTGAATATAAAGCAGCTATTCCGTGGGTGAATAAGTGCAAGGATTAGCGCGGTGGGCGTGTAGTAAACGTTTCCCATTGTCTCCACGACACAAGTTGCGTTACACTCTTCCTCCTGAGTCACTGGTCGTACATCCTTAACACGTCTATCCGGGAATACGTTGAAATCTCTGAATCTGCTGCTGTACTCTGCTTGGTACTAATTGTGGTGGTTTCAATGAATGTTCCCGGATTTGGGGTAAAAACATTTAGTTTCTAACAAGGATTTCTATGTCAGTGTTTTACAATTTCCAGCAGCCCAGAGTTCTCACAATGTTTAATTAATTTGTAATGTTTTTGAATTATTCTGAATAGGAGTCTATTCTTTACCTTGATATGATATCTCCATGTAAGTGTTTGTCATGGTTAAATTTTCTAGTTAATAGACACATGGTGAGCGATTCAATATACACATCAGCTATGTAGATAAGTTAGAGCAGGACTGGCGCGTTTATCTTGGTTTATTCCTGGTGAAACCGGACAGACAGGAGAATTGCGGTTTTTTTATTCAGTTTATGGTCGTTCAGTGAATCTTTAATTTTTTTTTCTCTTCATTTTTTTAAATTTATTTCTCTCCTTTAGGGTTTATTCAAAGAATTTAAGAAAATCAGGATAAAATTTCTAGGCTGTGACTTATAGCTAAGAGTTTTTCCAAATCAGTAATTTTTGCCTAAATGTTAAAATTCTCGTTTAAGTTTACTGCAGTGTGTTATTTAGCAAATAAATCCCTGTGTTTCATTTTATTTATATTTTTTGTAGTTTTGTAGAGGTCAAACGGCTAATTCAGCCAATGTCAATCCAGCTTTTGTGGAGACAAAGATTCATTTTTAGTATTTAGTTTGTCTTCGTTTTATTGTATTAATGTCGCTTTGTAGCCCTCGTGTGGCAGATACACTGCCCAGGTTTTGGCAGTCTGTGGCATTGAGGGCACTGCCCTAGTGCAGGTCACAATGCCCTCTTACACAATGACTAAACAGGTAAAACAGTAAGTGGTAATGTTAGATTGGAAGCATGTGAGGTTATTCATTGAAACCTGCTATTGCTAAGAATTGACAATAAACTTACACATTTTACCCCAAAACATCTGGCTTGGAGAAATTCCTAGTTCGGCTTCTGTAGTCTAACGTTTTCAGTTCCCTTGTTAATTCACGCCACATCTTGGTTTGGTAAATAAACCAATTTAAAGGAATGCTCTAATCTAATCATTTAGGCCCACAATCAGGACTCTTACTCCTAAATAGGGACATTTGGAAGGTATGAAGTGCTTTCTTCCTGTAGCCTTCCATGGTGTCACATTTGAAGAACAAGCCAAAATTTTTTTATTTTTTTTTTGTAGATAGCACATTGTCCCCGTGTCCAAATCTGAACACTCCTTATTCTGATTTAATCCCTTTGCATTTTTCCATCATAATCTCATTAGACTCTGTTATTGTTAAAAGCCATGCTTACGTTTCCAAAGCTGACTTCTCCTTCTCTCGAGTATTAGAAGAAGGGTCACATTCTTTCCCCAAATTCTGTTTTTGTGCTGTATTTTATTTGGATCGTTCTGTTGTGTAAGTGTAGGATGTTTGGTGGTCAGAATCAATAGTTAAGGTGAGGTCAATCAACATTCGGGTTACATATTACGAATTGTGACATAAAGGAGGAGAACTTGAACGCTGACAATTAATTAACATTGTGACATTAAGAAAGTAGATCGAATGGGTTAAAAGAATCCCTACAGTGACAGAACTGCAAGGAGAAAGCGTGACATATTAAAGGAACGCTGACATTACAAATGCATATATTTATTTTTAACGTTTAAGTGTTGTTTAGATTATGAATCCCCTTTTAAGAAAAAAAAAAAAACCATTTAAATAATATGCAATCCAGTAACATTGAAAACTTCTGGTCTAATCGGATACTTGTCATAAAACAGCACAGAGTATCCACAGTGCATGTACGGCAGTCACCGTGCTGAATGTGTGATCACGGTGAATGTGAAGGTGTCAAAGAGAAAGCGATTCTGGTGGCAGTGTGATAGCCAAACCCCTTTAGGACACAGCTTCAGGAGCTTGTCTTACGCTTAATGACACAAGCAATTTTTGCATTTTCTTGCTGTTTGCGTTCAACAGCAATTTGCATCTCTCTCATTTATTGCACCGACACACATTATATACTGTTTTTTTTTTAAAGGACAGAAAGGGCTTTAATTTGATATATATAAATATAAATGCTTATTTATTTTAAAAAAAATACAGAAAAATGCAAACAAAATGAAAAAAAATTTTTTATTTTTTTTTTACAGTTTTTGCAATAATAATGTGTGCATAATTAGTGCAGGTTAAATAAAGTAATTAAAAATAAATTAATTTAGTTGTTCTGATTTACAGAATATATAATGTGTCTGGGATTTTAAGTTTTTTTGGGTAGTTTCAGGTCACAAAGCACAAGGAGTAAAATAAACTTTTAATGTGGAGCGATCTTAGAATTTGGTATGTTTGTCTTGTAAGCTTAATAGCCATAAAAGAAAACATAATTGCCACACAAAAGTATATATTTATATAAAGTAGACATCACGGGCTATTTACCTAAGGTTGTTTTGACACTTTCTACGTAGCCATTTCACCGCCAACCTCTGCTAAATATTGGAGTAAAATTCTGTTTATTTTTGTTTTTGGCACACAAGCTTATAACAAAGAAATTCTCATGTGTATTTTGTAAAGTTGGTGTGTGCTATTCCTGTACAAAGTTTTATTTTGTGTTCAGTTACATCTGCTGAGTAAAATGACACCCCCATTGTATGTCTTTGGCACTATTTCGTGAAGTTACAGTGCCATACAGGATACCTGTCCTTTTCAGTATTCACAGTAGAATTTTGAGAGACGGATTTAATGAGCCTTAGCTTCCATTTTGGGGTATTATAACAGTTTGACTGTTCAAAAACCCCCACAAAGGCCTACCATTTGTAAAAGTAGACACTCCAGGGTATCTCATAAGGTGCATATTGTGCCTTAACATGCCCCCATTTTTCCACCAATATATGCCAAAGTATGGGGTAAAAAATAATTTTGCGCATTTTTTACATACGGATTGCATTTTTGCTGGGCGTTTTGTATATTTCACATGTGCCACTAAGTTCAAACCCCCCGAATTACGCCCGGCTAAGTCTTCTGAGTAAAAGGACACCCCATATGAATGTCTTTGGCACTATTTCGTGAAGCTACAGTGCCATATAGGAGACCTGTCCATTTCAGTATTTACAGTACAATTTTGAGAGATGGATTTAATTGGCCTATACTTCAATTTGGGGCATTATTGCAGTTGGAAAGTTCAAAATCCCCCACAAAGGCCCCCACAAATTTCCTAAAGTAGACACCCCAGGGTATTTCAAAAGGCATATTTTAAACCTTAGCGTAGGATCATTTTTTTGTTAGTTTGTACCAAGTCTAGTTACAATTAGCATTTTTTCTGCCTTTTTGACACACACTTGAAGATGTTACTGTATATTTTGTAATCCTTATGTGTGCTATGGCAGTATAACACCTAATATGTTGCTCAGCTATGTCCTCTTAGTGCAGCAATACCCCCACGTGTACCTTTTTCAGGGTTATGTGGATGTTGAAGGGGCACCACTTTCATATTTTTCAAAAGTGGATGCTGGGCCAAAGTGTTATTTTAGCAGCTCAGGACAGGAAATTACCTCTCAAAGACCACATATATTTTTAAGTATAAGCAGCTCATCAATTCAAATAATGAACAAGTGCATACTATTTGCTGTGAAAAGGGGGATTAGTTGGCTTAAACTTATCTGGGGGTAGTACCCAGTAATCTGCATCACGGGCAACGCTGTCACGGATTCCAAAATACAGACAGACTACAAAGAGAGAGAACACAGAGAGAGACACTTGTAATACCGGTCCTTAGAATGGCCGGGCTATACAAGCTGAGAATAGTCAAGGTACAAGCAGAGGTCAAAGGGGTAAAGAGAAACGGAACAACGATAGGACAAGCCGAGGTCAAGGATCAGAGAAGACAGGATAAACGGGAGACAAAGCCAAGATTTGGTAACCAGACAGTTGACTAAAATCAACACCCCAAAACTGGTCTGCTTATTCGGCCTGGGTGTGGAAAATTTTAAAACAGTGGCCAATACATAGGCCGGGCTGAGAGGGGCAATCAGGACAGTAATAGCTGGTCTCAACTCTTACGCCCCTCTTGTAACACACCCTGCATCTTTTCTGGGGGTTTTTCTTTCTGGAGGTTGATGGAATCTTGAAGCAGAAGTGACCTGCCTCCATTCTTCTGCTAGGCTCCACTGATTGTCCCCCTCTGTGGCACTCAAGTAACCCAGAAATGAGCTGAAATTGAAATGAAAGGAATGTGCATTTCAGCTCAGCATTTGCCTTTTTAAAAATAATAAAGGCATTGTGGACTGCCGTCTGCATTATATATATGCCCACTTTTTTATACCATGCCCTGGTTTTCCGCATGATTAAATACGGCTGCATTAGTTGATCGGACAGGTCAACTCCCCCCATATGCCGATTATATTGCTGTATGCAGACTGGCACCTGTTTACATTGCTCTCTGCCACGAACTGCGACCCTGCGAGTGTTTTCACCATGGATGGTAGTTAGGATGAAAACCTCCTTTTTATCGCGGTACTTGAGTGCCAGCAGTTCATTCTGGCAGAGAGCTGCTGTTTCCCCCTCTTTTAATTTTTTTTCCACTAGAGCCTTTGGGAAACCTGTGCGACTCTTCCTGATAGTGCCGCAGGCCACGGTCTCAAAACAGTACAGCATTTGTAAGAGTGGGATGCTGTTATAAAAGTTATCGATGTATAAGTGATAACCGTAGTTAAGTAAGGGCATTATTAAGTCCCAGACAATTTTCCCACTTGTCCCTATTATATCTGGGCAACCTGGGGGATCAAGGTGGCTATCCCTTCCTTCGTATACACGGAAGGTGTACACATAGCCACTGCCACTTTCACATAATTTATAAAATTTGATCCCATACCGGGATCTTTTGGATGGGACGTACTGTCTAAATCCCAGTCTTATATTTCAGGAGGGACTCGTCAATTGAAATTTGTTTTTTGGGGATGTAAATAGTGGCAAATTTTTCATTAAAGTGGGAAATTAGAGGGCGTATTTTATAAAGAATGTCATACTGCGGATGACCTTTTGGGGGGCACTTCATATTGTCATTAAAGTGCATAAAACACAGTATGTCCTCATATCTCTCCCTATGCATTGTCTGGGAAAAAAATGGGGTTATTAAAAATAGGATTTTTAGTCCAATACATCCTAATTGTGGGCTTTTTAACTATGCCCATTAACATTGTCAGTGCCCAGAATTGTTTAATTTCTGGCACACTGGTTGGGTACCATCTCTCTGTCCTGGCGATTCGGGAGTCTTGGTTGTGTGCAAGATATTGCTCCGCCCCAAAAAAATACCTCCCCAAAAAATAGCTCCATACAATCCAGCGCATTATAGCCAGACAGGTCAGCCTGTATGCCAGGATTGGCAGTGAACTCTGGGATGTCTGGAGAAAAATGATTAGGGGGTACCCAGTCATCTGCGCCATGTTGAACATTAGATTTCCCCTGATGTTCCTGCAGTATCTGGCACATAGTCCCTGTCCCCTGCGTCACTCACTGAGGCAGTGTCGGTCGCCTCTGAGTCGGTTGCTAACATGGCATAAGCCTCCCCTGCGCTATACTTTCGAAACATTGTTAGTACAGTTAACACAGCTAAGAAAACTTAAACTAAATAACTAAACTTTTTTTTTTCTTTGTAACCCCTAACTAAATCACAAATTAATAAAATAATAAAATTGAACCCCTTAGGGTTACAAAAAAAATAGCTGCTAGCAGTGATCAAGCAGCAGGGAAAGGGTTATTTTTTTTTTTAAATAAAGGGGAAAGGGATTAGGAACCTTTAATAGATATTCACTATTCTTCTGGGACACAATGTTGCAACGATCCGTCTCTCTCCACTTCACAAACCCACAACAGGCGGAGGGAGGCGGATCCGATATCCCAGCAGTATTGTGACCGCTGTGACTGGCTGTAACAGCGATCACATGTGCTGGGACATCGCAATTTGCTGTTGCTGGTCTGCCCCGATCGCGGGGTTAATTTTACCGCGTGACGGACAAGGTCACCGGTCCTGAAGGGGTTAAACATCGCTGATATTAAAAGGACACTATAGTCACCAAAACAACTTTAGCCTAATGAAGCAGTTTTGGTGTATAGATCATGCAACTGCAGTCTCACTGCTCAATACTCTGCCATTTAGGAGTTAAATCACTTTGTTTATACAGCCCTAGCCACACCTCCCTGCATGTGACTTACACAGCCTTCTTAAACACTTCCTGCAAAGAGTGATCTGATGTTTAAACTTCCTTAACTGCAAATTCTGTTTAATTTAGTCTCGAGCACTGTTAATAGCTTTTTAGACCTTTCTGGAGGCTCCTTTATGTGATTAAAGTTCACTTTACAGAGCAATAAAACAAGCTGTAATAATACACAGAGCTGTAATAATAAAACAAGCTGTAATAATACACAGAGCTGTAATGGTAAAACAAGCTGTAATAATACACAGAGCTGTAATGATAAAACCAGCTGTAATAATACACAGAGCTGTAATGATAAAAAAGCTGTAATAATACACAGAGCTGTAATAATACACTGAGCTGTAATAGTAAAACAAGCTGTAATAATAAAACAAGCTCTAATAATACATAGAGCTATAATACTCAAACAAGCTGTAATAATACACAGAGCTGTAATAATAAAACAAGCTGTAATAATGCACAGAGCTGTAATAATAAAACAAGCTGTAATAGACTGAGATAGGATAGGTAGGGGAGGGAGGCCGAGATAGGATAGATAGGGGAGGGAGGCCGAGATAGGATAGATAGGGGAGGGAGGCCGAGATAGGATAGATAGGGGAGGGAGGCTGAGATCGGATAGATAAGGGGAGGGAGGCCGAGATAGGATAGATAAGGGGAGGGAGGCCGAGATAGGATAGATAAGGGGAGGAAGGCCGAGATAGGATAGATAAGGGGAGGGAGGCCGAGATAGAATAGATAAGGGAAGGGAGGCCGAGATCGGATAGATAAGGGGAGGGAGGCCGAGATAGGATAGATAAGGGAAGGGAGGCCGAGATCGGATTGATAGAGGGAGGAGAGTGAGAGGAGGGATAGAGAGATGTAGTGATAGAGGGAGGAGAGTCAGAGGAGGGATGAAGCGATGTATTGATAGAGGGAGGAGAGTCAGAGGAGGGATAGAGAGATGTATTGATAGAGGGAGGAGAGTCAGAGGAGGGATAGAGAGATGTATTGATAGAGGGAGGAGAGTCAGAGGAGGGATAGAGAGATGTATTGATAGAGTGAGGAGATTGAGAGGAGGGATAGAGAGATGTATTGTTAGAGGGCGGAGAGTGAGAGGAGGGATAGAGAGATGTATTGATAGAGGGAGGAGAGTGAGAGGAGGGATAGAGAGATGTATTGATAGAGGGAGGAGAGTGAGAGGAGGGATAGAGAGATGTATTGATAGAGGGAGGAGAGTGAGAGAGTGATAGAGATGATGTAGAGATGGAGGAGAGTCAGAGGAGGGATGAGATGCATTGATAGAGGGAGGAGAATCAGGAGGGATAGAGAGATGTATTGATAGAGGGAGGAGAGTGAGAGGAGGGATAGAGAGATGTATTGATAGAGGGAGGAGAGTGAGAGGAGGGATAGAGAGATGTATTGATAGAGGGAGGAGAGTGAGAGGAGGGATAGAGAGATGTATTGATAGAGGGAGGAGAGTGAGAGGAGTGATAGAGAGATGTATTGATAGATGGAGGAGAGTCAGAGGAGGGATGAAGCGATGTATTGATAGAGGGAGGAGAATCAGAGGAGGGATAGAGAGATGTATTGATAGAGGGAGGAGAGTGAGAGGAGGGAGGAGGGGGAGATGACGCAGAGCTTGCTGGATCCTCCCCCACTCTCCCCATTCACTGCAGTGGGATAATTCGTCTGTCCCATCGTATCTGTGCATTGGTGGGAGAATGCCTTCAGCCAGCGACCATGTGTCAGTATAGCAGGGACTCCCAGCGTTGTGCCCCCACTAGCCCAGGGGCCTGCTGTGCATAGGAGCCATCCCTCCCCTGGCAGGCGATACAGGAGCTCACTGCAGCAAACAGCATCACACAGCACACTGCACACTGCCAGCACCTGCAGCAGGACTGCCAGGCACTGACACATCCATTACTGGGGGTCCCTCGCTGCTGCTTGTTTTCATTCCTTTCTTCTGCATCCCTCTCTCCTCCCTCCCGCTGTCTGTTACATCCCTCTCTCCATCCCTTCTCCAACTCATCCTTTCCTTCTCTCTCCATACCTTCTCCAATTCATCCTTCCCTTCTCTCTCTCCATCTCTTTATCTAACTCATCCTTTCCTTCTCTCTCTCTCCATCTCTTTCTCCAATTCATCCTTTCCTTCTCTCTCTCCAATTCATCCTTTCCTTCTCTCTCTCCATCCCTTCCCCAACTCATCCTTTCCTTCACTCCGTCTTTCACTTTTCTTTCCTTCTTTCATTCTCACGCTCGCCTCATACGACGTACCACTATCACGGCTTGCTTTATTAATAACACCCTAATGTCAGGATGATTAGGGGTGCTCGACCCCTGCCACCCACACCCCCAGATTCACCCCAGTTACCCTTACCCAGGCCTCACCAACCCCTAACAATGGGTACCTCTTACCTGAACCTGATCTCTAATACCCTTTCCAGCTGGACGCATGGATCAGCGAGAAGACGCTAATGGCGAGGGACACCTCTCGAGACCTGGCGCAAAGACCGCACAAAAAATGGCTGAAGCACCAGGCATTCATGGCGGAGCTCTCCCAGAACAAGGGCTGGCTGGAGAAGATTGAGAAGGTGAGATTAAAAAAATATATTTTATAATTATTAGAATTGGTTATAATTCAGCAAGTTGTGAGGAGCTTGTCTGCAAAGCTTGCAATCTAGGGGACCATGTGAAATGGGAAAATTGGCACAGAGAACCATAATAAAGGGATTACCCACAATGCTTTGTGCAGGGATTTAAAGATGGCTGTGTGTACGTGTCACCTGTTGCATGACTGATGCAGGTAGTTATAACTTTCAGTGGAAAAATAGAATGTCTTCATGCTTGCTTCCTACGGCCGCAGACTTTAGGGTTTATTAATTATACAGTGACGTCCGAACCCTTAGCACTTTCCAGAAAAAATAACCTAATTCAGAAATGATTTGTGCATATCTGCTATTTAGTAAAATGTTCAAATTGGTTGTAATCCAAACATAAGTCACTGTTTATTGAATAGAGATCTTCTTGTCTCCAGCAGGAATCTGTTCTTCCCTACTATTTATCAGCTGGGTTTTCCAGCTCTGACCCTCCAGTGTGTGAATAATACATTCATTAGTACTGTACAGTCCAAATGTTCCCCAAAATGCTTCCATATAGAGGCAGATGTTGGCACTGCTCAAATTAGCAAGGGATTCTGGGAAGCCTAGTGCCAACATCTGCTGGGGTGCCAAGCTCACCTGCCCTACTTGCCGTAAGTATTTTGGGGAACAGGTAGGCGTATGCTATGTACTATTATTGAATGCTTTTAATAAAGTACAAGCCGGATCCACATTGATCAGTGATCCCTGATTTCATTATTTGCAGAGATGCGTTGATCCCCAGTACATTTATAGCAGAAATGACTAATCGTAGAACTCTATATGGACTGCATCCCTCATAAATCACATGCAGCCTTTCATTGTGCTAGAGATTGTGGGCATTTTTCACTGCCATGGTATGCTATCTCCGAATTATAGGATGAACTCATTCTTTGTATGTGGGCTGGCTGCCCCTTCATATAAGTAGGATACATCCCTTCAGTAGATGCCGATAGGTGAAATATGCCACGAATATTGCCAACAAAGAGCCACGTTTGCCATATCGATAGGTTTATAATTGGAATATTTCTGTAACTCTACACCAACGTGTTACAGCTGAGTTGGTCACCTATGCATAGTTCCAGTACCATGTGTGATCGGTCCTGGGGTTATTCAATAAAATGGGTGGTGTGGGAATCGACCATGGGAATTGTTAATAATAGAACAAATTAGCTGAACTCGAAAACCTCTCCAGCTTGGCTACTTTGGCATCAGATCTGGAATTCCCTGGCCCATTCTCGGAATCCCCTGTTTTGTGCCCATTATATGCTGGTTGGAACAGAGGGGAGGCTGTGAAGATAATGGGTCCAATTTTGCTCTAGAAAACCTCATCAAACAAGCTTTTATCTCGCTTTAATTCAGTTCCTGAACTGCAGTTCTCAATATTGAAAATGTTTAAAAAAATAAACCGAGAAATGAACGATCTCTATATTTTGGCACATCTATTGAGCGGTAACATGATATTCAGCAATACGTTGCAGTGCTGACTTAGCTTCCACACTGCGTCCAGGCGTACATACCTTCCACTCAGATCCAACCTGCCTGCTTCATGGGAGATACTGCTACAAGGTCACCGAGCTGTTTAATGCTTAGTTAGGACAATATTTACCAAGAAAACATGGAGCAAAGTGAAAATGGATAGGGATTGACTGATCATTTATAATATTATAAATTACAACTATTTAGTGGATATCGTCTGAAACTACTCTACGCTTGCCTTATTATAATGGAAAATCAACGAACCCCACCGCACTCCTGATAATATGCAGGCATACTCACTAAAACATCAAATTTAGGGGAATTGAATCCCGAGTTGTAAGGTTTATGCTGAAACAGAAAAGCCGTGAGCTACAGAGTTATACACTAAACGCAGGCTTCCCCAAACTCCGGCCCTCCAATGTTGCTAAACTTCAACTCCCATGATTCTAGGAATGAAATAGGCTGAGAATCATGGGAGTTGTAGTTCAGCAACATTGGAGGGCCGGAGTTTGGGGAAGCCTGCTCTAAAGTGTGACTTGTCCGTAACTCAAAGGGAAATAATCAAAGAGAATTTTAAATTGGAGCCCAATATTGCTGGACTGAAAACACAAATCACTATTTTGTTCGGAAATTTAAAATTCACTTTGAATTAATTATTAGTGATAATTGGAAAATTATTCCAACCGAATGCCTGTGGTGTTTCAATTCACCATCATTCTCTGTTTAATGAAAGGGTTAAAGAATGGAATGGACAGATTCAGTCACTGGAGTGAGAATTTCAAAGTCAAGATGAAACTAGCCGAACAGGAAACATTCTCTAAGTCAGCTCGGCTACTCTGGCCTTAAATTTTAAATTCTCTTTGAGAATAAGAATTGACGATTTCAGGAAAACCAGACAAGTTGGAAAATTAACTTATTTGGAGCACATTACCAGTTTAAGCTTTTTGTCTAAATTTCCCAATTCACAGGTTTTTTTGTTTTTTTAAAACAAACTGTGGATTCTGTTCCGGAACCATTTCACAGCTTCTCTCTGTGTCCGTTTGCTATTGTTTTGTAGATGCCAAACTTTAAATGTTAAAGAGCCCTGTGGTATCACACCGCCATATTTACCTTTAAAACAATAAATAGGTGTGCGTTTGCAAGACCCTGTGACTGCTGAGCTGGCGAATTCCCCTGGGGGGTAACATAGAATAAGGACCTACTTCTGTCACTAGTGAGGATGTATGGAACACGCCATTCTCCACGAGTCCCCTATAAACCCAGTTAGATCCAGATGGTCCTTCCTGTCTCTATACGGAACGTGATTTACCTGTCAGTAAGTAGGATACAGTCTGCCCCTTGCTGCTTGTTCGTGTGGATCTGGGGAATAAATTATATCCCAGCCAAGGATATCACAGACTGAGGATATATCCATCCAGCCAGGGATATCACAGACTGAGGATATATCCATCCAGCCAGGGATATCACAGACTGAGGATATATCCATCCAGCCAGGGATATCACAGACTGAGGATATATCCATCCAGCCAGGGATATCCCAGACTGAGGATATATCCATCCAGCCAGGGATATCACAGACTGAGGATATATCATCCATCCAGCCAGGGATATCCCAGACTGAGGATATATCCATCCAGCCAGGGATATCACAGACTGAGGATATATCCATCCAGCCAGGGATATCACAGACTGAGGATATATCCATCCAGCCAGGGATATCACAGACTGGGGATATATCATCCATCCAGCCAGGGATATCACAGACTGAGGATATATCATCCATCCAACCAGAGATATCACAGACTGGGGACAGACTGGGGATATATCATCCATCCAGCCAGGGATATCACAGACTGGGGATATATCATCCATCCAGCCAGGGATATCACAGACTGGGGATATATCATCCATCCAGCCAGGGATATCACAGACTGGGGATATATCACCCATCCAGCCAGGGATATCACAGACTGGGGATATATCATCCATCCATCCAGGAATATATCACAGACTGATATATCATCCATCCATCCAGCCAGGGATATCACATACTGGGGATATTTCATCCATCCAGCCAGGGATATCACAGACTGGGGATATATCATCCATCCATCCAGCCAGGGATATCACAGACTGGGGATATATCATCCATCCAGCCAGCCAGGGATATCACAGACTGGGGATATATCATCCATCCATCCAGGGATATCACAGACTGGGGATATATCATCCATCCATCCAGGGATATCACAGACTGGGTATATATCATCCATCCATCCAGCCAGGGATATCACAGACTGGGTATATATCATCCATCCAGCCAGCCAGGGATATCACTGACTGGGGATATATCGTCCATCCAGCCAGGGATATCACAGACTGGGGATATATCATCCATCCAGCCAGGGATATCACAGACTGGAGATATATAATTTATCCAGCCAGGGATATCACAGACTGGGGATATATCATCCATCTAGGGATATCACCTGGGAACCTCACATTACTGGGTAAACTATAGACTGTAAATTCGTTTGAGCAGGGTCCTCTTCAACCTATCGTTCCTGTAAGTTTTCTTGTAATTGTCCTATCTATAGTTAAAACCCCCCTCTCATAATATTGTAAAGCGCTACGGAATCTGTTGGCGCTATATAAATGGCAATAATAATAACTAGGCACCACAGTATGGGATAAACTGGAACCTTGCATTATGGGATAAACTGGGAACCTCACATTACTGGGATAAACTGGGAACCTCACATTATGGGGTAAACTGGTAACCTCACATTATGGGATAAACCAGGAAACTCGCATTATGGGGTAAACTGGTAACCTCACATTATGGGATAAACCAGGAACCTCACATTACTGGGATAAACCAGGAACATCGCATTATGGGATAAACTGGGAACCTCAAATTACTGGGATAAACTGGGAACCTCACATTACTGGGATAAACTGGGAACCCCACATTATGGGATAAACTGGGAACCTCACATTATGGGATAACCTCACATTACTGGGATAAACCAGGAACATCGCATTATGGGATAAACTTGGAACCTCAAATTACTGGGATAAACTGGGAACCTCACATTACTGGGATAAACTGGGAACCCCACATTATGGGATAAACTGGGAACCTCACATTATGGGATAAACCAGGAACCTCACATTACTGGGATAAACCAGGAACATCGCATTATGGGATAAACTTGGAACCTCAAATTACTGGGATAAACTGGGAACCTCACATTACTGGGATAAACTGGGAACCCCACATTATGGGATAAACTGGGAACCTCACATTATGGGATAAACCAGGAAACTCGCATTATGGGGTAAACTGGTAACCTCACATTATGGGATAAACCGGGAACCTCACATTACTGGGATAAACCAGGAATATCGCATTATGGGATAAACTGGGAACCTCACATTTCTGCGAACCTCAAATTATTGGATAAACTGGGAACCTCAAATTACTGGGAAAAACTGGGAACCTCACATGATGGGATAAACCGGGAACCTCACATTACTGGGACCGCCACATTATGGGATAAACTGGGAACCTCACATGATGGGATAAACTGGGAACCTCGCATTATGGGATAAACTGGGAACCTCACATTACTGGGACCTCCACATTATGGGATAAACTGGAAACCTCACATTATGGGATAAACCAGGAACCTCACAACCTCGCATTATGGGATAAACTGGGAACCTCCCATTATGGGATAAACCGGGAACCTCACATTACTGGGATAAACCGGGAACCTCACATTACTGGGATAAACCGGGAACCTCACATTACTGGGATAAACTGGGAACCCCACATTATGGGATAAACTGGGAACCTCACATTACTGGGATAAACTGGGAACCTCACATACTGGGATAAACTGGGAACCTCACATTATGGGATAAACTGGGAACCTCACATTACTGGGATAAACCAGGAACATCGCATTATGGGATAAACTGGGAACCTCACATTACGGGATAAACTGGGAACCTCACATTATGGGATAAATTGGGAACCTCGCATTATGGGATAAACCAGGAACCTCATATTTCTGGATAAACCAGGAACCTCACATTATGGGATAAACCGGGAACCTCGCATTATGGGATAAACTGGGAACCTCACATTACTGGGATAAACCAGGAACCTCGCATTATGGGATAAACTGGGAACCTCACATTACTGTGATAAACCAGGAACCTCGCATTATGGGATAAACTGGGAACCTCACATTACGGGATAAACTGTGAACCTCGCATTACTGGGATAAACAGGGAACCTCACATGATGGGATAAACTGGGAACCTCACATGATGGGATAAACCGGGAACCTCACATTATGGGATAAACCTGGAACCACGCATTATGGGATAAACCGGGAACCTCAAATTATGGGATAAACCGGGAACCTCAAATTATGGGATAAACTGGGAACCTTAAATTATGGGATAAACTGGGAACCTCACATTACTGGATAAACTGGGAACCTCACATTACTGGGATAAACTGGGAACCTCACATGATGGGATAAACTGGGAACCTCACATGATGGGATAAACCGGGAACCTCACATTACTGGAAACCTCACATTATGGGATAAACCTGGAACCACGCATTATGGGATAAACCGGGAACCTCAAATTATGGGATAAACCGGGAACCTCAAATTATGGGATAAACTGGGAACCTTAAATTATGGGATAAACTGGGAACCTCAGATTACTGGGGTAAACTGGGAACCTCACATTATGGGATAAACTGGGAACCTCACATTATGGGATAAACTGGGAACCTCACATTACTGGGATAAACCGGGAACCTCACATTACTGGGATAAACCGGGAACCTCCCATTATGGGATAAACCGGGAACCTCCCATTATGGGATAAACCGGGAACCTCACATTACTGGGATAAACCCGGAACCTCCCATTACTGGGATAAACCAGGAACCTCACATTATGGGATAAACTGGGAACCTCGCATTATGGGATAAACCGGGAACCTCACATTACTGGGATAAACCAGGAACCTCACATTACTGGGATAAACCAGGAACCTCACATTATGGGATAAACTGGGAACCTCGCATTATGGGATAAACTGGGAACCTCACAACCTCGCATTATGGGATAAACTGGGAACCTCACATTACTGGGATAAACCGGGAACATCCCATTATGGGATAAACCAGGAACCTCACATTACTGGGATAAACCAGGAACCTCACATTACTGGGATAAACCAGGAACCTCAGATTACTGGGATTAACTGGGAACTTCGCATTATGGGATAAACTGGGAACCTCACAACCTCGCATTATGGGATAAACTGGGAACCTCACATTACTGGGATAAACCGGGAACCTCCCATTATGGGATAAACCAGGAACCTCACATTACTGGGATAAACTGAGAACCTCACATTACTGGGATAAACCAGGAACCTCACATTACTGGGATAATCCAGGAACCTCACATTACTGGGATAAACTGGGAACCTCGCATTATGGGATAAACTGGGAACCTCGCATTATCGGATAAACTGGGAACCTCACAACCTCGCATTATGGGATAAACTGGGAACCTCCCATTATGGGATAAACCGGGAACCTCACATTACTGGGATAAACTGGGACCTCGCATTACTGGGATAAACTGGGAACCTCACATTATGGGATAAACTGGGAACCTAACATTACTGGATAAACAGGGAGCCTCACATGATGGGATAAACCGGGAACCTCACATTACTGGATAAACTGGGAACCTCACATTATGGGATAAATTGGGAACCTCACATTATGGGATAAACCGGGAACCTCACATTATGGGATAAATTGGGAACCTCGCATTATGGGATAAATTGGGAACCTCACATTATGGGATAAACCGGGAACCTCACATTATGGGATAAATTGGGAACCTCACATTATGGGATAAACTGGGAACCTCACAACCTCACATTATGGGATAAATTGGGAACCTCGCATTATGGGATAAACCAGGAACCTCACATTATGGGATAAACTGGGAACCTCACAACCTCGCATTATGGGATAAACTGGGAACCTCACAACCTCGCATTATGGGATAAACCGGGAACCTCACATTACTGGGATAAACCGGGAACCTCGCATTATGGGATAAACCAGGAAACTCGCATTATGGGATAAACCGGGAACCTCACATTATGGGATAAACCGGGAACCTCACATTACTGGGATAAACCAGGAACCTCACATTATGGGATAAACCGGGAACCTCACATTATGGGATAAATTGGGAACCTCGCATTATGGGATAAACCAGGAACCTCACATTACTAGGATAAACTGGGAACCTCACATTACTGGGATAAACCAGGAACCTCCCATTACTGGGATAAACTGGGAGCCTCACATTACTGGGATAAACCAGGAACCTCACATTACTGGGATAAACTGGGAACCTCACATTATTGGGATAAACCAGGAACCTCCCATTACTGGGATAAACTGGGAACCTCACATGATGGGATAAACTGGAAACCTCACATTATGGGATAAACCAGGAACCTCATATTTCTGGATAAACCAGGAACCTCACATTATGGGATAAACCAGGAACCTCACATTACTGGGATAAACCGGGAACCTCACATTACTGGGATAAACCGGGAACCTCACATTACTGGGATAAACCAGGAACCTCACATTACTGGGATAAACTGGGAACCTCACATTACTGGGATAAACCAGGAACCTCACATTACTGGGATAAACCAGGAACCTCACATTACTGGGATAAACCAGGAACCTCCCATTATGGGATAAACTGGGAACCTCACATTATGGGATAAACCGGGAACCTCACATTACTGGGATAAACTGGGAACCTCACATTACTGGGATAAACCGGGAACCTCACATTACTGGGATAAACTGGGAACCTCACATTACTGGGATAAACCGGGAACCTCCCATTATGGGATAAACTGGGAACCTCACATTACTGGGATAAACTGAGAACCTCACATTACTGGGATAAACCAGGAACCTCACATTATGGGATAAACTGGGAACCTCGCATTATGGGATAAACTGGGAACCTCACAACCTCGCATTATGGGATAAACTGGGAACCTCCCATTATGGGAAAAACTGGGAACCTCACAACCTCGCATTACTGGGATAAACTGGGAACCTCACAACCTCACATTATGGGATAAACTGGGAACCTCACAACCTCGCATTATGGGATAAACTGGGAACCACTTTATCTCACTAGTATATTAAGAGGTAAAATTTCACCCTTAATGTGTGAATTGTTTTTTTCTGTTAAAAGAAGCATGAGAAATCCTTATAAATTTCACAAGTTTGGGGAGATTATAAAACCATTGTAAGAGAATGTCTGGGCAAAATGTCTAATATTGGGCTTGATTTAATATTTTTGGATAAGCTTTTAGAATGATTTAAAATGTTGATATCTTGTGTTATATTGATATATTTTCATATATTAATATTTTGAAAAAATCTTTTTAAAAGGTTATCCAAACATAGTAAATAGTTAAATAGATGCCATTGTCCTGTTACCTGTGACTAATTGAATCTCCGTAAATTTGGGGTAGGTATGAGTCTTTAAGGAAAACTTGCAGCTTGTGGTACGCAATGAGGTACCATTATTGGTTGACATGAACACTAGCAGGGAAACCTTGATATATGATTCATTCAGTTAGGTTTAATTTGTACAGGAAGGAAACCAGCTTATCCAAGAGAAGCCGGAGCTGGCCGGGGTGGTGAAGAAGAAGATTGAGGAGATCCGACAGTGTTGGGTTGAACTTGAGTCTAGTACACAGGAGAAGGCACAGCAACTCTTCCATTGTAACAAGGCGGACCTGGTGGTTCAAAACTATTCTGACCTCGGCAAAAGGCTTCATAGATTGGAAGAACAACTGCAGCCAGTGGAACATGTTCCAGATGTCTCCAATGTTAATACACAACTAAAAAAGCTTGAGGTGGGTTTGCTTATTGTTAAGTATTAAGTCTTGATTTATTGGTTATAGATACGTCAACGTATATCAACGTCCATGTCCATACGTCAATGTCCATGGTTGATATGGTGGCCTTATGTCTATATCCATATAACATGGCCATTTTTTATGCTTTCATTAAACTGGTCTCCGAACAGAGTACAATGTTGTCACCAATTTCAATATGTAACCATAGAGTAGACCTATCTGGTCGATTTCTCATTACGTCCTTTCACGTCACATTATATATTGTGTTAACATGCTCTAAAGTGATTCAGCAGTTTCTAAAACAATTATAATAAAATCTGTTTTCAAGCTATTTCTCACATGCAAAGTAAAACGAGGCAACAAAGAGTTGGATATTCTCCTGTTATTTAAAGGGTCAATGTTATGCCCAATCGTAGACTCCTTTTGGAGATCCCGAGTATTTTTTTTCATACTTCTGGTACCAGGTTTGGCTGTTAGATCAGAGTAGATTCATCAAGGAAGGTAATAGTTGGCCATTGTCGGCTGTGCACTATAAGGACCAATGCCCTATAACACTGTGACATTATATGGCAGTCATTAAATGTCAGAAAGTGGCCTACAGCTGATTTGCCTTAAGCTTCGGAGCACGCATAATAGTCTGCTGCTGGATCCTTAAAACAGAATGCTTGATACATTAGTAATTTATTGCATTCAAAGAATTGTAGGCTATGAACAATTGGAGGGCCATAGTTTGTGATCAAACAGTTCTCAAACTCTCTCAAGGAATTTTCCAATACTTTCAGAGAATGGTTTCATTGTGAGCATTTCTATGTCCTGTCTCTGTAATATTTATGAGCCCTTGCAATGTTGCAATGGATAAACCATGGAGCAAATGCAAGTTACCTGCGGGCTATCTAAAATCCCAATGCACATTTAAATAGCTGGAGGTTTTAGTACAACTTCAATGGGCACTAGATTGTAAGCTAACCTGCCACATCAAGGCAAAACCTCTAAAAAAGAAAAAAAGGCACTTACTATTCACTTTGCTGCTTTCAGCTAAAATATCGTGACAGTGAAGGTATTCTTATTAACCCTTAATAGGATAGACATGTGGTGCCATTGCTGCTGCCCAGGAGTAGTGGGAGTGTGAGCACAGAGCTCAGTTGTGTGTGTATGTAAACCATGACCTGTGAGAGATGGCAAAGATTGGACCTGTAATCCCCTCGGAGAATAATCCACCTGTAGCTCTGCAGCTGCTGACAAACTGTGACCACATGATGTCCAGCCAACAGCAGCTGCAGAGAGCCAAGCTGACTATTCTATACTTCATTGTTACAAAGTGACCATGGTGGACCAGAATACTTTATCGTGTTCCGTGTACATATCATAGTTTGGGGCGGGAGGGACGGGTTGTACGTGGATCTGTTGTTTACATCCAATGTGCTTTTCCATCCAACAGTGAGCCATTCTCCCCTTTAATCGGCATGTGGCAGATAGCGCCAGAATAACCATCCAACATCACTAAGCAGTTTGTGTCTCAGCCCAAACTGCTTGCCTGCATCAGGGTACAGTAGTCCTGTGTGTTATCTCTCCAAATCATCCTTCATCTCCACTCCTTCCTTCTCACGTCTTGCTTCTTTCTGGCTGTACTTCTCTGTGTCTCAGGGGGATTCATTTAAAACTTGAGTATACCTAAAAAAATCAAAAGAAGGACATTGTATTTGTAATTTAGTTTTGATGTAGAATTCTGTGATTCCGATTGCATTATCGTTATGCTAAGATCAGTTTAAATGTGGGATTCCGTCTCTATATTCAGCTTGCTTTGATGAAGTGATATCCTCGTTGCTAAATTTAGCACAAAAAAATCCAATTGGATACCGAAAAAAAACTCCCCAACATGCGGATTTTTACAGCTGGTGAATGGCTTGTCACTTAATCAAAATCTCAAAACTCAAAGTGTAGTTATTGCCCCTAAAAAATAGCAACACATCCCGTAAATGAAAGGGGATTCTTCTACGTTTGTTTTATTTTAAATATCACTAAATATCTTACAGTATTTTGGAGTTTGACCCAATTCCTTTTGCTCCCCCCCGCCCCCCGCCCATCCCTTCGGGGATCATTGGGGTTTTATCACATAGAAAGGATTTTGGGGCCAATATAGCCCAGTTAATCTAGGTGCATTGGAGACGTTTACACGCTTATTGTGTCGTAAAATGTGTAGGGGTCACTGATACAGGGTCAGAGAGGGCTTTATCAGCATTTAGGGACTGGTCCCTTTGGAATATTTCACATTCTTTTAGCACAGCCTTTAACCCTCTGCCTGTGAGAGCAGATTCATTTTTGCTTCCGAAATGGTTACATAATGGGCTTTGTTTGCTAAGTTGGGAATTGTGGAGATGTGACAGAGAAACTGTAAGTATTAGACCAATTGGGAAACTTTTTTCTGTTACTTCGTCCTAAACTTTGCAAACGTTCCCTGCCTGCTTCCCTCAATTCTTGGTTTAACGAATAAACGCCATAGTGCCACAGCTTCTGAAACTGACTGAAGTATCTGCAGCGCTGGGGGTGGGAGATGTGACTTCTGTAAACGTAGTCAAGTTTAAATGAATTCTCCTTCTCTTCTCTCTCCTGTACTTCCTTCAAGACTGAATTGATAGAACGAAATTGTATGAAGAATTATAACAATTGTAACAAGAATTAGCATTAAAAAAACTAGGACTTGCCTCGGTAAGTCCCCTATTTACAGCCACAGGGGTCTACTTTAATCAGGAAATAGATAACCACTGGAGTCCTGCACCAGTCGCATAATAAGTTAGAAAGAAATAGAATAATAGAAAGTGAGCAACCAATCAGAAAGGCAGCCAAGTGTACGCGGTGTACTGACTATTAGTGAAAGTGATTTATAGATAAAATGTCATGACACGTTCAGACGTTACCTTTATTTATGTACGGTGAGAGCCAGAGGTCTAGTTGTAGTGAGCGATGGCTGACCATTATAAAGCAGGACTAGGGAACATGTAAAGGATGATCTTATTTAATGTAAGAATATTATTATTTTCCAATTGATTAATTGTTATAAATGAAAAATATAATTTGCAAAACTTAGGCCATTAAATACCAAATGTGGAAATCTAACATTATAAATTGAGCAAACTGTATTTTCATTTCTCAAAACAGAGCAGGATCAGTCTTTGGAAACATTGCAGACAGTTTTGTGCCATTTCTTTGGTGATGTAACAGATTTATCAATTTTTCTAACACTTTTTTCTGCTTGAAAGGTGGTTTTGTGTTTTCACTTCTATTTTTTTCCTCCACTCTAAATTGGTCATCAGTTTGCTCCCATTCTGTAGGCCATTGTATCTCCAATGAAAGACCAGGAGGGGGCCTCTTGCCCCACTGTCTTAGCTCTCCGTTTGCTCCCTTTTCGTAGGCCATAGTATCTTTAATGGAAGACCAGGCCGGGCCTCTTGCCCCAATGTCTTAGCTCTGTTTGCTCCCTTTACGTAGGCCATGGTATCTCCAATGGAAGACCAGACGGGGCCTCTTGCCCCACTGTCTTAGCTCTCCATTTGCTCCCTTTCCGTAGGCCATGGTATCTCCAATGGAAGACCAGGCAGGGCCTCTTGCCCCACTGTCTTAGCTCTCTGTTTGCTCCCTTTCCGTAGGCCATGAAACCTTTAATGGAAGACCAGGGAGGGCCTCTTGCCCCAATATCTTAGCTCTCAGTTTGCTCTCTTTCCATAGGCCATGGTCCCTTTATTTGAAGACCAGGTAGGGCCTTTTGCTTTGATGTCTTAATTCTCTGTTTGCTTCCTATCCGTAGGCCATGGTATCTCCAATGGAAGACCAGGCAGGCAGGGCTTCTTGCCCCAATATCTTAGCTCTCAGTTTGCTCCCTTTCTGTAGGCCATAGTATCTCCAATGGAAGACCAGGGGGGCCTCTTGCCCCACTGTCTTAGCTCTCCGTTTGCTCCCTTTCCATAGGCCATGGTAGCTTTAATGGAAGACCAGGGGGGGCCTCTTGTCCCACTGTCTTAGCTCTCCGTTTGCTCCCTTTTCATAGGCCATGGTATCTTTAATGGAAAACCAGGCAGGGCCTCTTGCCCCAATATCTTAGCTCTGTTTGCTCCCTTTCCGTAGGCCATGGTATCTCCAATGGAAGACCAGGTGGGGCCTCTTGCTCCACTGTCTTAGCTCTCCATTTTCTCCCTTTCCGTAGGCCATGGTATCTCCAATGGAAGACCAGGCAGGGCCTCTTGCCCCACTGTCTTAGCTCTCTGTTTGCTCCCTTTCCGTAGGCCATGAAACCTTTAATGGAAGACCAGGGAGGGCCTCTTGCCCCAATATCTTAGCTCTCAGTTTGCTCTCTTTCCATAGGCCATGGTCCCTTTATTTGAAGACCAGGTAGGGCCTTTTGCTTTGATGTCTTAATTCTCCGTTTGCTTCCTATCCATAGGCCATAGTATCTCCAATGGAAGACCAGGCAGGCAGGCAGGGCCTCTTGCCCCAATATTTTAGCTCTGAGTTTGCTCCCTTTACGCATGCCATGGTCCCTTTGATCTGGAAAACCAGGCATGGCATCTTGCCCCAATATCTTAGCTCTCAGTTTGCTCCCTTTCCATAGGCCATGGTATCGCCAACGGAAGACCATGGAGTGCCTCTTGCCCCAGTGTCTTAGCTCTCAGTTTGCTCCCTTCATACAGACCATGGAATCTCAGATGGAGGAATGGTATAAAGAAATGGGAATGCTTCAAGCTCAGATCGCCTCCCTCCCTCTGGACGTGGCAAGCCAAGAGGCCGTGGAGGAGAAACAGAACGAAGTCGGGACCAGGATCGTCCGCCTGATTGAGCCTCTCAAGGAGCGCAGAAGGATCCTTTTGGCTTCAAAAGAGGTGCATCAGGTCACACGAGACCTAGAGGATGAAATTGTGAGTATAAAATCATTAATCTCATTACAGAATAGAGTCATCAATCATCATTTATAGAGGAGATAATGGAACGTTTTAGGAACAAATCAATTCCTGTGTATTAAATAATGGAAAATATACAAGGACAAAACATTTCCTGCACAGAAAGACTGACGGTTCTTGTAGTAGAAGGGGATATTATGACCGGTTTATGGACTTAGTGAGGGGATCAAGTTAAGGATTCTATGGGTATGTCGGATCTTTCTGCTGATGTCTTATTATTTTCTGTGTTTGACTTGTGCCAGTTCTGGGTCCAAGAGAGACTCCCGCTCGCCACATCCAAGGAGTATGGAAGCAACTTGCAAACGGTGCAGCAGTTTACCAAGAAAAACCAGGTGAGAGGCCGACTTGGAGTCCCACCTCCAGCAACCTGCGAACAGCTCGGGCATTTATGAATGGTCAAATGTCTGGACAGCAAGCACAATCAGTCCAGTTTCTCTTCCAGTGACCACGAGCTGGGAAGGGAGCTGTGGAGACACACTATCACCTCTCTACAAATCTCCTCTCCTGGCCCGTCCGTAACTGGAGATATGCGAATTAATACAAAGCACAGGTGCAGGGGTAGACAATTTACGGCAATCCAGATATTTTGGACTACATCTCAGCTGATGCTTTGCCAGCATTTTGGTTGTAAGAGCATTATGGGAGATGTAGTCCAAAACACTGAGAGAGCTGAAGGTTACCCTGGGTTAGGGTGTGAACTAACCAACTCCCAGCCATGAGCACCTCTGCTTTGCATGACATTGTCCCAGACACAGAAAATCTGATATAGCATGTTTTCATACTGTCCCAGAATGCCATTAGGAATATGCAAATAATCCCAGAACCTTTTTCACATTCCACCTGAAAATCACAAGTGTATATTATTTAAGGAAGGGTCAGACAGTCCTGCTGTGTGTTTTACAGTTGATCAAAGCATGCAATCTGTTTGTAAGGCTCCGAGACAGTCACAAAATGTAAGAAAAATACCCAACTCATCAATACTTTGCACTTAACATCAATCTGCAATTTTTATTTTTTAAATTTTTTTAGTGCAGTTTGGTGTTTAGTCAGTAAACCCCACTGGTTATTTGAGAATATATTTATTACTGCTAAAATGTATTTATAATTGTAGAATGTATAGATTTTTGGATAATATATTACTTTTTGTACAATGTGTTATTTGGGTATTACTGATTATTGGAAAATGCATTGATTATGGCTGCATATATTCATTATTGGAGAATGCATTGACGGTCGTTGAATGTATTGATTGTTATAGAATGAGTGGATTATCAGAGAATCTATTGACTATTGACCTTTTCTGCTAGAACCTGCGACGTGAGATCCAGGTCCATTCGTCTCGCGTTGATGACCTTTTGGAGCGAGCTGGAGCCATCGCAAGTATCCGGACTCCAGAAGCAGAGGGTGTGCGTATTGGCTACGAGAACCTGCGTGAGATGTGGGACCTGCTCCGAGAGCAATCTGAACGGAGGCAGCAGCTTCTCGATATCAGTTACCAGGTCCAGCAGTATTACTTTGATGTGGGAGAGGTGGAGACGTGGCTCAGCGAGCAGGAACTTCTCATGATGAACGATGATAAGGGCAAGGTGAGACCCAGACATCGCAGACTGCAGGGGGGTTCACAGTGACACTCAGAGGCTGTAAAATGAGAAAAAGCTGTAGTTTTAGCTGATTGGAAGCATCCGTGATGCACATATTAATTTTGAATGTAGATACCAAAAGGATTGTAAAAAAACCATACAGAACATACTTATAGACAAAATAATAAGCAATTTCTGTGTAATAAATCAAAGTAGAGGTAATGCTGTGCTTATATTCCGAGGGGAAAAGAAAGTGGGGTAGTAGCATTGTCCTTTTAACAGTCACCATGCTCCTTCTTAATTCTCTATCTCCTTTATATTCCTCCCCTTTCCCTTCTTTCTATTTATTATCCCCCTCAGCCTTCTTAATCGCTCACATCTTACTCTCCTTTCTCTAATAACCATCTCTCTCTTCTCTCACCCATCCTTTTTCTCTCCGTTCTCTCTCCCCCTTTTTGGATATATTACGCAGCCGTGGGGATCTGTGCCACCCTTTCAGAAATGTGATTTTTCAAAACTCGACTGTCTGATGTACCTTTAACTCTCTCCCCAGGATGAACAAAGCACACTTCAACTCCTGAAGAAGCACCTTATGGTGGAACAAACCATTGAGAACTACGAGGAGACGATTGCACAGCTCTCCCGGCAATGCCGCAGCCTTCTTGATCTGGGCCACCCAGACAGGTGAGAGGGTGACATTCTGTACTCCCATCAAACCTGCATGCTTTGTCTGAGCCAATATGTTTCAGCTCCTTGTTGTTGCATTTAATATTTCCTTACACAGTCCATTTATCTAGTGTACATAATACCTGAGACAATGTATACTGCTGAGCTGACATCTTCATTCACCTGAGCCACCAGTACATGACCAATTAGCTCAACCTCACCTGGGGCCGGGAAATAACGCTCGCCCTCCGGCTTAGACGAGAGACCATGTGCAGGAGTAAATATTGCAAGCAGATTCTTAGAAGTAAAAACTGTAAAATTAAAGTATTATTATCATCCAGGGTATTTCCTAAATTTCCACTTGGATCAAAATCAGGACAACTCTCCCAATGAACTCAGCAGGAGTACTGGGTGTCTTTGGATGATCCTTTCTGGAGCTTGGGGACATTGAGTTCCTCAAATTCTGCTGAAGAACTCTCAGCCCCCAAAATCCAGGGCATAGATAATGTGAAAAAGGAAATAACATTTAGATAAACAGACAGTTTAAAAACATATATATATATTTTCATGTAACGTTTCGGTTTTGGTCACTGGGCCATCACAGGGATATAGGTCATGACATCAGGTTCCTCAATACCTAAAATTCTAAGTTCTGGATGCAGCTGTTCCCCTGGTGCAGATATTTCTCCAAAGTCTCCTTTGGGATATTTTAGTGGGTTTCAATGACTGGGAGCAGTTGTGCATTGATGCTGCAGGTTTTAGTTTTCATAGAGACCTCTGTTGTAATGTGCTCTCAACTAATGCACTGACTACTGTCTTTGCATAGCGAGCAGATAAGTAGGCGTCAGTCACAGATTGATCGGCTCTACGTGTCTCTGAAGGACCTGGTGGAAGAGAGGAAAGTGCGCCTGGAGCAGCAGTATTGGCTTTACCAGTTAAGTCGGGAAGTGGATGAGCTAGAGCAGTGGATTGCAGAGAAAGAGGTGGTGGCTGGATCTCCTGAGCTCGGCCAGGACTACGAGCATGTCACGGTAAGTGTCTCCATGAGTGGCAAAGGATATAGTTTGAAAACCCTGTATGCAGTTCTGTCTTGTATCATGATTACTTCAACTGTATCTAGTGGGAATCTGGAGAAGCAGCTATTTTCATTCGTTTATATAAGTTCACAGAAAGTAGACCTTTTTTTTTGCCTTGTACTTCAACGTCCATGATCAATGTTACATTTTTCTTCTAGCTTCTGCAGGAGAAGTTTACCGAGTTTGCCAATGAAACAGGCAGCATTGGGCACGAACGCATTTCTGCTGTCAACCAGATGGTGGATGAGCTTATTGACTATGGTCATGCGGATGCAGCCACCATAGCCGAATGGAAGGATGGCGTGAACGAGGCATGGGCCGACTTGTTGGAGTTGATGGAGACTCGGGCTCAAATGCTATCTGCTTCTCATGAACTACACAAGTTCTTTAATGACTGTAAAGAGGTCCTCTCCCAGGTGGAGGAGAAGAAGCAGAGACTGCCAGAAGTAAAAGCCCAAGAGGGCAAGTTGTCAGCTGGATGTTTGCAAAGGATTCTGAGCTCTTTCGAACATGATATCCAGATCCTTGTCACTCAGGTGATTAACGGAGAAGCCCATTGATAAAATATTTGTTCTGATTTTTCTTGCAGTTCCATACAATTTCCGTTAGAGTAGAGCTTATGACATTCCTGGTTCAAGTGTAGGATATTCCGCTCTGGGCAATATGTTAGCGCTAAATTAATAATTGTAATTGTACGACAAAGATCCTGGTGACTGAGATAAAAGACTTTCTTATGATACCTAGATAAATAGAAACTATTGATAACGTAATGTCAGGGCCTACTTTAATCAATATGCAGCATTTATGAGGATAATCCCCAAAAAAGGAAATGTTTAATTGTAAATCATTTTTTAAACATAATAGGTACGGCAGCTCCAGGAGAACGCGGCACAGCTACGCACAGTCTACGCCGGCGAGAATGCGGCTGCCATTGTTACCAGCGAGCAGGAAGTAATGCGGTCTTGGAAAGAATTGCTGAGCGCTTGTGAAGACTGCCGACTGCAGATCACCACCACCACTGACCGCATGAAGTTCCTCAATCTGGTGAAGGACCTTATTTCATGGATGGAGAGTATCATCTGTCAGATCGGGACGGGAGAGAAGCCAAGGTAACAGACAGCAATATGTCTCTAGCTATAAACGGTCTTTAATAAACACAGGACCACCTCTGTCTGTCTCCAACTTAAAAAAAATATCATAGATCATCAGGGTTATTACGTACACAAAGTAGCCAAAATAGCAGAGTTTGAGATTTTTTTTAGAGTTTGAGGATTTCCATGATCAATTATTCCTTTAAAATTATAGATGAGGATCAACCAGTTTTGTAAGGAAATCATTCACACTATTTGTTCGTTGTGCTTGTCGTATTTCCTAACAGAAACTAGAAAAAGCACGGCTCGTCCAATTTTCGGTTTGTTTGTTTTCTGTGTCTTCGTATAGATAGAATCTTTCTTGTTTTCTATGCTTAGCACAACAAACCAATGATCTTAGATAAAGTTTTCTCCACGGCCGTTCCAGACTATGATTCATTTGGGTCCATCTGATTGTACAGGTCTCTGATTAAGCATTAGTTTTCTTGTCTTTAGCCGCGTTTCTCGTTCTTTCGATCCCCAGTCTTTCTCTTGCCCACGCGACTTGTGGCTCATTTAATCAATCTCAAATTCGTTGCCATCTGTTAACAGGCCACAACAGGGAATGTTTCAGCTCTCTGTGTCTTCTGGAAAAGTTCAAAAGAACAAGCACTTCATGTAGTTTTGCAAATAATAACTGACAATAACATGTGGAGCCTTTAACAAAGACTGTACGTGGTCCAAAATCTAAAATAAATTGTAGGAATAATTCTATACAGAATGCCGCATTGTTATAGTTTGTGATACACTGTATGTACAGGATGAGTCAGAAGCCCCCCGCGTCCCCCTCTCAAACACCCACTGCTTGCTTAATGATTGATTCATTTCAATATTGCCATAAAGTAATAGACTTGTGGGTGGACATTACTTCCCCTAAGCCTCACCTGAGTGCATTAACATTGCAGGGATACTATAGATCATGGCTAATACACTAAAACACATTAAAAACGATAAGAATCATAAGAAATAAATCACATTTAATGTTCCTACGTTTGCTGCACGTTTACAAGTGTTGCATCTTCTGTAGAGAGTTCTGCACAGACTAGAATTGACTCAGCCAGTCGTTACTTTATATAGCACAGGGTGAGCTTAATCCTCTATCAGTGCTTTATGGACACATCAAGGGATTCTGGGAGTTGTAGTTCAATTATTGGATTCTACTGCAGATATCACGCCAATTGGTACAAGAATATTACTGGAATACACAGGGAATCCCTGCGGAATGAGAAGGGGGTTAGAAATAGTCGTCCATTGGATCAAAACTAATTATTATTTATTTTACAAAACAAAAGCCTAATTTTCTGTTTCCATTGCAATATGTGGGGTGTACTGCACAGTGAGGGACATTATGAACCGCAATGCACAGAATGTGACAGAGAGCATGCCGTGCGGGATTCCAAGCATATCCTGGCCTTAGATTAGTGGGAGTTTCATTAATTCAGCCTCTGGGAGTGGGGCTGCAGAAGGAGATAATGTAATTCTCTCTCCATAGATCCTCTCCCAGCATGTCATTAGGGATAGCCACTGCAAGGTAGTGTACATCCCACCAATCTCAGATTGAGAAAGATTTCCACTGAAATGCTAACTGCTTAACCAAATAACAATCAGCACTGCAGGCCCCAGCCGGGCATTTACCAGGAAAAGAGTCAGATCAAAACGTTGATTGTCATTTAATGGTTAAATCAACATTCATCACAAGACCTGGGAGTGCTGTTCATAATTTATTTGAGAGAGAGAGAGAGAGAGAGAGAGAGAGTGAGAGTGTGTGTGTGTGTGTGTGTGTGTATATATCTATCTATCTCAACAGGTGTGGTTTGCTGGGTGTTAAGAGCCAATAATAATAATAAAAAAAGTAACTAGGAAAGGTACATTCAGATTACTCTGGTTTCCAAGTACATCTTGCCCAACATCCAGAGGATGGTTTAGCTGTGTTCTGATTCGCAATGACTGAGGGCTCGGCCTTGTGTTTCGGTGATAATTGAATGAAGCATTGTTCAGGGATATGTGAGTGAATGAAAAACTCTGCTGTGTGGTTCAGCAATGCATGGCTCCATAGCACGATTTCAGAATAAATTGCTCTGCACTGGGGTTCTGTGATTAATAAATTGCTCTGCAGTAGGGTTCTGTGATTTAATAAATTGCTCTGCAGTGGGTTTCCGTGATTAATAAATTGCTCTGCAGTGGGTTTCCATGATTAATAAATTGCTCTGCACTGGGGTTCTGTGATTAATAAATTGCTCTGCAGTGGGGTTCTGTGATTAATAAAGTGCGCTGCAGTGTGGCTTGGGTAATACATGTTGAATGCCATGTGTATTTTATGACTTGTTGTTTCAGAGATGTGTCCGCTGTGGAAGTTCTGATGAGTTACCACCAGGGTCTGAAGAGTGAGATTGAGACCCGGAATAAAAGGATTGTGGATTGTGTGGAGCTTGGAAAAACCTTGGTTCTTAATAACAGACCAGCATCAGATGAAGTTAGTAATTCTTCAGAGTATCGTGCTCTCTATCTTACTTCTTACCACCATAGTACTCACTACCCAACATCCCTTCATCCTACCGACTAGCCATCATAATATCCATAAACCCATCATAATACTCACCACCCAACATCCCTAGATCCTACTGACTACCCATCGGAATATCCATAAACCCATCATAGTACTCATTACCCAGCATCCCTTCATCCTACTGACTACCCATCGGAATATCCATAAACCCATCATAGTACTCACTACCCAACATCCCCTCATCCTACTGACTACCCATCGTAATATCCACAAACCCATCATAGTACTCACTACCCAACATCCCTAAATCCTACTGACTACCCATCGTAATATCCATAAACCCATCATAGTACTCACTACCCAACATCCCTTCATCCTACCAACTACCCATCGTAATATCCATAAACCCATCATAGTACTCACTGCCCAAATCCCTTTATCCTACTGACTACCCATCGTAATATCCATAAACCCATCATAGTACTCACTGCCCAAATCCCTTCATCCTACTGACTACCGATCATAATATCCATAAACCCATCATAGTACTCACTACCCAACATCCCTTCATCCTACTGACTACCCATCGGAATATCCATAAACCCATCATAGTACTCACTACCCATATCCCTTCATCCTACTGACTACCCATCATAGTACTCACTACCCAACATCCCTTCATCCTATGTAAGGACTGACAGAGGGGTGAGGTGTGAGGGGAGCAACTGGAAAGGAACATCAGTATGGCGGAAGCATTAATTATAGACTGTAGCGGGGTAATGCTGCTTCTGGGAAGACCAGACCAGACCAGACCAGTATAAAGACAAAATAGAAGGGGTTGCGATAATCCATGAGAGAGATTACTAGAGCATGGACAAGCTCCTTAGTAGTATCTTGTGTAAGAAAGGGGTTGATGTGGGCGATGGTTTTTAAGGTGCAATCGGCAGGATTTGACAACATACTGAATGTGAGGCCAGAATCAAAAATAACACCAAGACAATGTGCTTGTAAGGATGGGCTGATGTGGGTACCACCAACTTAAAGGGAGAGCAAGAGAGAGGATCAATATTAAGAGGAAAGAAGTTCAGTTTTAGAGAGAGATTGAGTTTCAGAAAGCGGGAGGACATCCAATCAGACATGGAAGAAAGGCAAGTGGTGACACGTTGCAGAATGGCAGGGGAAAGGTCCAAGGAGAAGGGATATATCTGGGTGTCTTCTGCATGCAGGTGGTAGTGGAATCTAAATTAGGTAATACGTTTTGAAAGAGAGGCAGTATAAAGACAAAATAGAAGGGGACCAAGGACAGAGCCTTGGGGGACTCCGACCGAGACAGGATGAGGGTAGGACATATCATTAGTAAAAGAGACACTGAGTGAGCATTGGGAGAGATAGGAGGAAAACCACGAGAGGACAGAGTCACAGAGACTGAGTGATTGAAGAGTTTAAAGAAGGAGAACATGATCAACGGTGTGAAAGGCAGCTTTAATAGGAGTGGAGGGGGCAGAAGCCAGACTGAAGAGGGTTAAGGAGAGAGTTGGAATTAAGGAAGTGAGCCAGACGGGTAAAGACAAGGTCTTTCCAGAAGCTTTGAGGAAAAAGGGAGCAGGGATATGGGATGATAGTTAGAGGGGGAGGACGGGTCAAGAGATGTTTTTTTTTTTCAGGATAGGTACTACAGTGGCATGTTTAAGGTCAGCAGGGACAACTCCAGAAGAGAGAGAGCAGTTGAAGATGTGTGTTAAGGAAGGAGCAAGACAGGGGGAGAGAGATCTGATGAGGTGAGATGGGACAGGGTCGAGCAGGCAAGTGGTGGGGCAAGAGGAAAGGAGAAGCGCAGCCACCTCTTGTTCAGTAGCCAGAGAGAAAGTCTGAAGGGTAGGAAAGGCATGATCTACGTGTGGTTGAGAAAGAGAAAGGCAAGGTGGAGAGAATTCTTTCCTTAGCTGTTCAATCTTGTCGGTAAAGTAGCATCCAAAGCTATCGGCTGTAAGGTTAGTTTGGGGGGTCGCCACAGGAGGGCAAAGAAGAGATTTAAAGGAGTCAAAGAGACGCCTGGGATTGCGGGAGCATGAACTAATGAGAGAGAACAAGTATGACTGTTTGGCGAGGGCAGGGGCTGCGCTGTATGAACACAATATGAATCTATAATGGAGAAAGTCCGACTGGGTGAGAGTCAGTTCTTCCAGGAGCGTTCAGCATAACGGGAGCATCTTTGCAGGTAGCATGTTGATTTAGTATGCCACGGTTAGGGGCGTGTCCTCCTCGAGGTGCATGTTTGGAGCGTGGTGGCATCGTTCAGTGCAGAGGTGAGGGTAGTGTTATATGCGGAGATGGCCAGTGAGGGACAGGAGAGGGAAGGGATGGATTAAAATTGTGAGTCAAAATCACCTGACAGCTGCTGGAGGTTAATATTCTTATTATTGCCATTTATATAGCGCCAACAGATTCCGTAGCGCTTTACAATATTATGAGAGGGGGAATTTAACTATAAATAGGACAATTACAAGAAAACTTACAGAAACAATAGATTGAAGAGGACCCTGCTCAAGCGAGCTTACAGTCTGTAGTAGGTAGGGTGTAAAACACAACAGGACCGGAATAGAATTAAGATTCCTCCTGAGTTAAGGGGGGTTAGGCTGAAGTTGTTGGGTGAGGGGCTATTGAGTGCAAATAATAAGAGATGATGATCTGAGAGAGGAAATTGAGTGTTCTGGAGATTAGAGACTGTACATTCATGAGAGAAAATAAGATCTAAAGTATTGCCCGCTACATTGGTGGGGGAATTAGCCTACTGCGATAGCCCAAGGGAGGAGGTAATAGGAAGTAGTTTTGAGGTTACTGAGGTCAAGTGTAGGTTAATGGGAATGTTCAAGTCCCAGAGAATTAGGGATGCAATATTAGGGCAGAAGAAGTAGGGTAGCCAGGCAGCAAAGTGGTCAAGGAAGAGAAGAGGGGAGCCACGGGGGCGATAAATAACAGCAATGTTAACAGAGATGGGTTTAAAATGACAAATTTAATGAATCTCAAATCAGGAGAAAGAGTGGGAAGGAGGGGTGGGTAGAGGTTTGAAGGAGCAGTGAGGTGAGAGCAGAAACTCTACACCACCACTTTGACATTCAGAGTGTCTTGGGTTGTAGGAAAATTGAAGACCACCAAAGGATAAAGAGGCAGAGGTAGCACTGTCAGAAGGGGAGAGCCAAGTTTCTGTTAATGCTAGTAAGTGTAGGAAACCCATCATCTCACTCGTTATCCCATCAATTCACTCTTCACCCATCACTCCATGAGCTCACTAATTACCCAGAATCCCATTAGATCGGTATCCATCATAGTAATGCCAGATTCACCTGTTACTGTGAATGTTTCAACGACCCTCATCTCAGTGAATAGCAGGGCATTCCCTCCCTTACGGTAGCTCAGACACCATGTTGTTTATCTCTTTAGATCAAGCAGAGCCTGGACCGACTGATGGCAAAGAAGAAGGAGCTGCTGGAAAAATGGGACCAGCACTGGGAATGGCTGCAGCAGAGTACGTATCAGGACAAAACCAAAAATGCAGACAAACAGAACGGAGTGGGCGGACCTCATGCCATGTAACGAGGGTCTAATTAGGGTCGCCATGGAAACCCGTGCAGCTCCCACACAGTGCTTCCAGGTGTCCCCCTAATGAATGCGGGGGAAGCACTGGAGGAGAGTTTGTACCAAAAACGTTAACTGCTTCAGCTGAATATTAGTATGTGTATCAGGAGCTGAGAGGGTTTCTAACTCCAGATCATACAACTAACTTTTATTTAATAACTTAATAAAAACAAACTCATGATGCTGTGGTTGGACTGTGACCATGTTTTCAGGATTACTAATCTGTATTGCAGATTTTAAAAACACTATAAGCATTACAACAACGTTATTTTAGTGAAGCAGTTATGGTGTATAGATCATGCCCTGCAGCCTCCGCCATTTACAGTTAAATCACGTTTGTTTCAGTTTGAACAGCCCTAAACACACCTGCCCTGGCTGTGACTGACATAGGCTGCATGAAAACAAAATGGTTTCACTTTCAATCAGACATTAAGTTGCTTTAGAAGGTTTTATCGCGTGCTCTGAACTTTAATCACATAACGTAGACTTCTGCAGGGTCCGTGAGGCTAATTACAGTACAGGAGATACGAAATTCTAGATTAAACATAATGTACAATACAGCAAGTGTTCCAGGAAGTGTTTAGAAAGGCTGTGCAAGTCACATGCAAGGAGGTGTGCCTAGGGCTGTATAAACAAAGCGTTTAACTCCTAAATGGCAGCAAATTGAGCAGTGAGACCACAGAGGCATAATCTATACACCAAAATGGCTCAATTATGCCAAAGTTGTTTTGGTGCCTATAATGTCCATTTAACCCCGTAAGGACCATATCATAACAGTCTATGCTGTTGTGCAGGGCTTTAACACCCTGTGACGGCATAGACCGCTATGGAGTAAAGGTACCAGCAGGTGTTAAATCCCTGCAGGTACCAAGGAATCCTAGGTATCTTTTGATACACGAGAGACCCCTCTGTTAGTAGCCCCAGACTGAAAAAAGCAATGTGCAGCATTCAATGTGAGCACGGTACATAGCGCTTTAAATGGATCTAAATACCACAGCCGCAGTAATTTAAATGTAGCCAAATACATTTAGTGTCCCCCCAGCCTGGCACAGTGTCCTCTGTTATAAGGGAAATCCACAGGGTTTAAAAGACCCTGGGGAAGGTGTCGCTGCATGCTCCTTAGCCCAGTAATCGATGCTGAGCTCTACCAGCTGTCCAGCACTGATCTCTGTGTGAGAAGCTGCAGCATTAGAGTGAGTCTCTCCTGTCATGCTGCAATCACACTGTGCAGAGCGCTCACAGAGCACCCTGGCTTTCCCACTTCACACACCATCTTCTCCTTCCACACAGTGCTGGAAGTCCATCAGTTTGCCCAGGAAGCTGGAGTGGCGGAAGCATGGTTGACAGCCCAGGAGCCCATTGTGAAGAGCCCAGAGCTGGGTAATAGTGTTGATGAAGTAGAGCAGCTCATCCGACGACACGAAGCCTTCAGGAAAACAGCTGCAGCCTGGGAAGAGAGGTTTAGCTCCCTACGGCGTCTGACCACGGTAAGAAATATCACACCTTTAACAAAACTCACTGTTACTCTCATCGAACACATCGAAGACTAAACACCTACACTTCCTCTGTGTTGGCAGCTAGAAAAGCTTAAAGCAGAACAGAACAAGCAGCCACCAACCCCCCTCCTTGGCCGAAAGGTCTTCCCTGATACAACAGACTTTTCCACCCGTCCATCACCCCTGGCCCGTCAGACCATCCATGAGAATTCGGAGCCGAAACCGGATCAAAAAGAGACACTTTCGGTTCCTAATGGAACTCAAATGGAAGCCCACAGGACTCGAGCAGGAGAGTCCAGAGTGGGATATGTACGGCAAGAGGTGAAGCCTGAACGTCTGCAGCCAAAGATAGACCACTTGGAGTCCAAGGTGCCAGACAGGTCAGGTTCTACCCAGGAAGGACACAGAGCAGATAAGTCCGAAATAAAGGTGGCACAAGGTATGGCGACATTGACTGTTGAGAAAGCTGAAGGCAAAGCAAGCCGGCACCCAGAGAGGAGAAGAGATCGACACGAGAGACGACTGGAACGACAGGAGTCCAGCGAACAAGAAACCCCGAAACAAGAGCCGCCAGAAAGGAGACGAGATAGGCATGACAAGAGACTAGAAAGGCAAGGGTCTAGTGAGCAAGAAACCCCGAAACAAGAGCAGCCAGAGCGGAGGAGAGAGCGGCATGAGAGGAAGACAGAGAAACAAGAATCCATTGAAAAAGACATTCAAAGGATTGAGCCTGAGAAACCTGCAGGGTAAGTATGAAACTGGTACACAGAGATGAAAGGTACGTGTCCTGATGTCTGTGTATTAGGAGGGGGTGAGAGGTAGGTGTCCTGATGTCTGTGTATTAGGAGGAGGTGAGAGGTAGGTGTCTTGATTTCTGTGTATTAGGAGGAGGTGAGAGGTAGGTGTCTTGATGTCTGTGTATTAGGAGGAGGGGAGAGGTAGGTGTCCTGATGTCTGTGTATTAGGAGGAGGGGAGAGGTAGGTGTCCTGATGTCTGTGTATTAGGAGGAGGTGAGAGGTAGGTGTCCTGATGTCTGTGTATTAGGAGGAGGGGAGAGGTAGGTGTCCTGATGTCTGTGTATTAGGAGGAGGGGAGAGGTAGGTGTCCTGATGTCTGTGTATTAGGAGGAGGGGAGAGGTAGGTGTCCTGATGTCTGTGTATTAGGAGGAGGGGAGAGGTAGGTGTCCTGATGTCTGTGTATTAGGAGGAGGTGAGAGGTAGGTGTCCTGATGTCTGTGTATTAGGAGGGGGTGAGAGGTAGGTGTCCTGATGTCTGTGTATTAGGAGGGGGTGAGAGGTAGGTGTCCTGATGTCTGTGTATTAGGAGGAGGTGAGAGGTAGGTGTCCTGATGTCTGTGTATTAGGAGGAGGTGAGAGGTAGGTGTCCTGATGTCTGTTTATTAGTGAGAGGTAGGTGTCCTGGTGTCTGTGTATTAGGAGGAGGTGAGAGGTAGGTGTCCTGATGTCTGTGTATTAGGAGGAGGTGAGAGGTAGGTGTCCTGATGTCTGTGTATTAGGAGAAGGTGAGAGGTAGGTGTCCTGATGTATGTGTATTAGGAGGAGGTGAGAGGTAGGTGTCCTGATGTCTGTGTATTAGGAGGAGGTGAGAGGTAGGTGTCCTGATGTCTGTGTATTAGGAGGAGGTGAGAGGTACATGTCCTGATGTCTGTGTATTAGGAGGAGGTGGAGAGGTAGGTGTCCTGATGTCTGTGTATTAGGAGGAGGGGAGAGGTAGGTGTCCTGATGTCTGTGTGAGGTGAGAGGTAGGTGTCCTGATGTCTGTGTATTAGGAGGAGGTGAGAGGTAGGTGTCCTGATGTCTGTGTATTAGGAGGAGGGGAGAGGTGGGTGTCCTGATGTCTGTGTATTAGAGAAGGTGAGAGGTAGGTGTCCTGATGTCTGTGTAGGCCTGATGTCTGTGTATTAGGAGGAGATGAGAGGTAGGTGTCCTGATGTCTGTGTATTAGGAGGTGAGAGGTAGGTGTCCTGATGTCTGTGTGTATTAGGTGAGAGGTAGGTGTCCTGATGTCTGTGTATTAAGGGGAGGTGAGAGGTACGTGTCCTTATGTCTGTGTATTAGTAGGAGGTGAGAGGTAGGTGTCCTGATGTCTGTGTATTAGGAGGAGGTAAGAGGTAGGTGTCCTGATGTCTTTGTATTAGGAGGAGGTGAGAGGTACGTGTCCTGATGTCTGTGTATTAGGAGGAGGTGAGAGGTAGGTGTCCTGAAGTCTGTGTATTAGGAGGAGGTGAGAGGTACGTGTCCTGATGTCTGTGTATTAGGAGGGGTTGAGAGGTAGGTGTCCTGATTTCTGTGTATTAGGAGGGGTTGAGAGGTAGGTGTCCTGATGTCTGTGTATTAGGAGGAGGTGAGAGGTAGGTGTCCTGATGTCTGTGTATTAGGAGGGGTTGAGAGGTAGGTTTCCTGATTTCTGTGTATTAGGAGGGGTTGAGAGGTACGTGTCCTGATATTTCAGCAATTGTTCTCTAGGAAGGCGACTCTGGCAGATATCGTGGAGCAGTTGCAGGAGAAAGAAGCTGCACAGAACACCACTGAGGTAAGTCACGAGTTAAATTGTTGAAGACATGGGGGCAGTTGTTTCCCTGGGAGCATGGAAGGACTAGCCTGGTGGTTGTGGGCTGCAGTCTCATTCTCTGCTCCTGAGGATGGATTTTGTCGGAGGTGTGTTGGGATGTCTGTTGGCACAGTCCTGCAGGAGTGAGGCAGCAGACAGGGATTGTGCAGGGTGTTTGCTGAGCCGGCACCGATTGGGTTTGTATTGAGCTCACGGTCTGTGCACTCAATGCCTGGACTGCATGATCTGAGACTGACCACGTTGCCAGATACAATGACTTTATGATGTCTCTAGCAGTGTGACACTGACTGCAGGGTTAGAGGAGACAGTGATCATTAAATTCATATCACACATAGAGTATCACTGATCGCAATAGAATAACTAGACAGGGAGTCTGTGAATGACCCTTCGTACGGTGTGGACACACTGATGGAGGCTGCAGGGATATATGATAGAACACCTTGTAGCTGTCACGTCCATGTAACTGTCTGAGATCTGTGACTGGAATGATAGAAAGTCATTGGTTTGCCCTCAGGGCAGGTTTTTGTTATAATAATAAAAATCTATGACTTTGTGATGTCACTCATTGGCTGTGCAGTGGGACATCAGAGCAAGGAGGCCCTTGATAGACAGGCTTTCATATTGTTTTGTCCTCTAGGGCTGTGATTGAGTAACAGCATTACCATGTGAAATCAGAGATCTTTAAAATACAGAGTCAAATTCCAGCAGGAATACCAGGGTCTGCTGAGCCACCAGTTTAAAATTTCCCCAGCCACCACTGGCTTATTAATATAATAAAATATAGTAATCACTTGAAAGCCCCTGTGAGCTTGCTTTAATGAATTAGATTGCACTTTAATCTCCAAGTGGTAAAGCCGCTCTCTTTTTTTGCAGAGTAAAGAGTCTCCTGCTCGCCTACCCAATGGAGTTGAAAAACTCCCAGAAAGAACGCCAAGACCAGACCGACCAAGAGCCAGAGACAGGCCCAAACCAAGGAGAAGACCTCGTCCAAGAGATCCAAACCAACCACCAGGGGAGGCACGGCGGTCTCGTTCTGCCCCTGCACAGAGCAGTGCTCCTCCCCCACCACCTCCCACGCACACTGTTCAACAAGAAGGGTATCTCTTCAGGAAACACGAGCTGGATGGACCCAGCAAAAAGGCTTCCAATAGGTGAGTAGGCCCCAAATAATGTGCAGTACGTGCTAAGCGAGAGTGGCATCGATGTACCATCACTAAGCAGAAACATAGAGTTTCTAATCAGTAAGTAATACCAGACAGTCACCCAAATTTACCATCTTCTACTGACCTCCTTCCTCCCACAGGTCCTGGGTCAACCTTTACTGTGTGCTAAACAAGGGGGACCTTGGGGTTTACAAAGATGCCAAGAGTCAGAATTCTGGGGCGACACACGGAGGGGAGCCCCTCCTTAATCTACATGGGGCCGACTGTGAAGTGGCTAACGAGTACAAGAAGAAGAAGTTTGTTTTTAAGCTCAGGTGAGTGTTTTCATGGATGAAAACAATAAATAGTTCAAATAGGAACAGAAGTAAAATAAATATTTCTTGTTTTACCTGCAGGTCGACAGATGGAAGAGAGTTTCTTTTTCAAGCAAAAGACGAGGTAAATTTCGGGCTTGACACTTTCTTGGTTGCAACTTTACAACTGGTTATTTTCATTCCCATCGAGTATTAACCAAATGGAATTCAGAATCACATGGAGTGCTACAGTTATCATAGCTGCAGCGATTTGCAAAATTTACACCAAAACAACTGGTTTTGGAACCATTGTCCAATGCTGCTTGATCACAGATTGACTATTGTATTCATTTCAGTTTATCACAGTCGCCATTGTGTGCGTGGCCCGCCGCCCCCTATAGATACTGAGAATGTGGCCTTGCTATACCCTGTATCTGTTTTAGCAAGTTATTATAGGAGTTTCACATTAATAAAATTATAGGAAAAAAATATATATGACAGAATGTCACCATATGCGAATTATCACATATTCTGATTTCAGGCATTTTGGACACAGTGATAAACAGCAAAAGGTGTAATTAAATCTAAGCCAATCACTGGCCGCTAAGCTGTGTATAAAATAGCAGGATAGTACTAAGGGAACCGGACATAGACTGTGAGAACAAAAGGCAATAATCGTATCTACACATCTTTCCATGTCCTGCTCTGCATTCTGGGATTGCTATGTGTGGGGCCGATTGTTCAGTCTGCCTTATCATGTTTGTAAATTACAGCTGAGTAGATTTGAGAATAGCTATTATTAGGCCATTTCAGAGTTTACACATTCTATTATACCTGAATGTCTGCAGAATATAGCGACATTGATGATATTAGCTTAGTATGTTATCATTGACCGGTCAGTACTTACAGCTCAGAGTTACAGGAAATTAAGTCATTGGAATAGCACAAGCTGGCCGGAGAGAAATCTTCGTCTGTGATTCTATCAAAGCAACGTTTTCCGAAGGCAGAAGGCATTCCTTGAAAGCCTGGGTCACAGACTATTTAGTGCGAATAATATAAATGCATATTGAATAAGGTGGTGGATGTATGGGATGGCCACCCAGCAGAGATGGCACAGTCTAATAACATGGCGGGCATAGCTCAAAGCCTGCACAGAGGAGGAGGAAACAATCTAGGTTGAAGGCATTCAGAGTTATTTACTAAAGGAATAATTGTTGGGAATTCAAAGTTAATTTTAAATTCAAGGACAAAGTTTGACTAGGTTGGCCTTGAACTTGAAATTCACGTTGAATTCTCAAAATTCGCCCTTAGCAAATGGCCCTGTTGGATCTTTAAATGGGAAATAAATGGGACTAGGAGGTCCATTGAGTTCCACCCTGCCACCATGATTATAAAGGACCACAATGACTGAAACACAACTGGGGTGAATTCATTAAATCTGAATTGCAGAGAATTTACACAGAAATTGCAGTTTCTGAAGTTGGAGAATTTAAGTTTTGCCTACAATAGGCAAATTCTATTTTTTTCTAGAATATATTGTCTGGTTAGATTGTGCCTCTAATTTGAAATGTTACAATAAATTCCTCATATCCTCTGTAGGAAGAGATGAAAAACTGGATTGCAGCCGTAACCACATCGGTTTCCGAACACAGCGAGATCTCGAAGTGGAGTCAGACCCTTCTCACTACCTCCTCCACGGATGAAGGGAATATAAAACGCGAGACTGACCGCAGATCCAGCGCAGGTGGCAAGAAGAAGTGAACCACGAATAACGTGGACCTTCTACACGCCCTTCCATCAATCCTATGGCCTGTCCCAGACAGGACATCTTCAGAGATGGCTTCTGTTTCTACAGGTGGACAGAGGACAACAGGGCCTCTGCCTTCTGCCTTGTTTTTGTCTATGCATTACCTGGACATTGTCCTTCACCCCCTCAAAAGACATTTTGGGCATAGCCATTCCTCTTTCATCCTTAAACTTCCATCCCACTACACGTTCACTTGGTTCTCCCAGAGCCCTGTGGGGTAAAATTGGATTTAGCTCTCTGTAGGGCTCCATAAATCATGCGTATCTGCAGCAAGTGGTATTTAATAGAACGGGCAGGATTAAGACCACAGCGTTCGGTGCTGGGTTTGGGAGAGATTCTCAGGTCTCTAGCAGTTTGTCACAAAGAAAGCTAAAACAATATATTTTCAAAAGTTACGACCTTCGATGGTTGAAAAAGAGCACAGCTAGTTCTAGAATGAAAGACTGTCATTTTTAGAGAGAGATTTTGCTTTGCCACAGTTAAGCAGTGGTGGGTAAGATCACCTTTACTTGGTCCACAAGCCATTTTACTTTGGCTGATGAATCAGAGGAACAATGCTCTATCATTGGGTAAACGTGTAACACAGATACATATGCTCAATCAATGTACTCTCTGCAAACATACCTGATCTCCTCCTCCGTTAGCTGGTCCTAAATGTCAGATCCTGTAAGATTGGTGGAGTGATAAACGGCTAGCAGTAGCAGTGGACATGGCGACATACGTGCCTTTAAATATGGCCCCTGATAATTGACTATAGGTCACTAGAGGTGATAAACTCCCATTTACAATGCCGCCATGTTTGTAAGAGTCCATTAGGAATTCCCCTCCCCATCTCAAACAGAACTGGGATTTGTTCTAGTTTCTCATCTTTTAACGTAGACTTGTAGGTTTTTAATAGAAGAATTTTATCATCCCAGTCAAACTGCCACTAGACAAGTTCATAACATTTTTTTTGGTTTGAAGAGACTTGTAATCTCGGGTAATTTAAGAATGATCTGAAAAGCACATTAATTAAAGGGCATTACATTGAACTCGCTGTGTTTGTAAAGGACCCCAGTTCCTGCCAGGAGCCCGTGGTACAAGTAGTACTGGTTCCCCTCCCTTCATGAAGCATTACCTGCATGACCTAGGTTAATTAAGGTTAGACTGTAAGCAGACAGTACTGCATGGGCAGGGCCAATACTAAGCCACGCCTATTAGCACTTATTGACTTTATGGAGAAACTACACAGAATCAGCCCATGCAGGGAATGTTCAGAGGTAAAATAAAGTCTGTACAGGGCCAAATAGTAAGCCATGTACGAGGAGGATACTGAGAAATGGGGCCACGCAAAATCTAACCCAAAAAAGGGTAACTGTCCCGAAATCTTGCTCGCAACACTTGACCTATTGATATGTACTAAACAGTAATTCTTGACTCTCACGGTACTGGTGTGTAGGGTGCGTTATGGGGGTACAGGCTCAAACAGTCAGATTCCCCCCATTCTGGCACAGTAGTGGTCGCTGCGGAACATCACAGGACATGTGCAGACTACTAACACACCTGTGTTTAGGGATGCATCTACTTGCACACAGGTGGCCAGCTATATTTATTATCCTGCGGATGTTCAAGGTGGAGATAGACACCTCTTGCACTATTGCAAAGCATGAGATACTTCCGCTAGTGGAGGGAGCAGGTGCCATGTTATGTGTAACCGTACCCATTTCTGGACTACAACTCACATAAATCTTTGCCAGAAAATACAGTGAGTAGCTGGCAAGACTGGGGCCCAATTTTACCACTCCCTGGCGAACACCCATCTAAACACAGCAGCCATATGCAAAATATTCACTATGCACAGCTTAGCGTGTTCTGTTTCTATGTTACATACACATTAGGCAGTTTGTTTTAAAACACTGCATTTTTAGTGCTCTCGTTTTAACCCTTTATCTGCAGGAGTGAGTCCTGGATCTACTACCTTTTGCAACAAATGGATTGTTCATCTTTAAATAGGAGTTTCAAAACTCATTGGGGATAAAATAAGCTTCTTCCACCTAATCACGGAAGACTGTTCTACATCAGAAAGCCACCATGCTGTTCAGACTATGCTCCAAGCAAGAGCAAAGATTTAATATTTTTCCCAGCGTTTTCGATATAGACCAGCATTCTGTACCAAGGCCTAGAAATGACCGTACACCTTAGTATAAATCAGACCTCATCTGTGTGTTTGGTTAATGCTGGACCTGAACATTTAACGCAAAGCAACAATTTTATTCTGGAGCTTTAAGTTAATACTTCGGCAGAAATTTATTTTAGTTTTTTTCTCGATTTGCAGAATTGTGGCAAAAATAATATGAATTAAGAAAAAATAAAATAATTCTGCAAGTTTGATTTCAGATTTCCCAGATGTCACTATTAAGGATATAAAATCTCATGTTAAGGTCTTTAAATGTAGAATTTGTTATGCTGGCAAGCCTACTCCATTTGAAACGTGAGAGCTACTGCAACATGGCCTTAGCACAGTGAGAATAATGCGGGGTGTTTGTAAGTACTCTAGGCAGCTTTAATTCAGACGTTTTATGGTGGCCGTTGGTGTTGGTTTTAATTTACACTTAGGCGGCTGAAGGCGAGAACGTCCCACCTTGGAGTAGACATGAAAACAAGTTTCCTTCAGATCAGTCAAGTTTGCTTCCTGTACATCACCCATTTGTAATCCTCTCCTAGTGCTAAGGAAATGATAAATGGTTCCTCTCTCGGCTTCCATAGGTTTGATTTTAAGGACAGTAAAGTGAAATTTAAAAAAAATCAGTAAGCATACAATATCAGTGCCGAACTTTGACCCTCAAGGTTTTGGACTGCATTCCGTATAATCCTCTGAGAAATGGAGTCCAGTGGTGGAGGCTCAGTTTGGATGACCCTAGGTTACAGCGGTTTCCTATCCAGGCTGACACCATGGACTTTCCAAAATGATTTGAGAAAAATCAAGGCTTTGCATGCAATGGGTTAATAAAATAAAAAGGGACTTCTGCATGAGTAGGTCACACCATCCCACGGGATAACTGTCCCCTCACTGTAAATGGTTTTCTACAAAACGGATACAGATGTAATTTTATTGTAAAGAATCTTCAGATATTAGACATCGATATGTAAACATATATTCCCTTCCAGAGCGCAGTGCATTTTGGGTAAATAAAATAATGGACCCAGATGTCTTTATTAAATGTCTAGGTTTATACCTTTGTGGAAAAATAAAGACAGACAGATATTGTACAGTCTGCCAACTTGCTTGTGTCTTTCATTCATTCTCTACACCGCTCACCGGTGGCACTTTCCTGTAGTAAATCAGGATTGAGTGTTCGTGTAGGGAGGCCGGAGGCTCCTCATTAGTCACTTTGTGTGCATTATCTCTTTTGTAAATCGGAGACTTTATTTAGATGCATTTCACTTAATGACCTAAACGTCCAAAAGACAGTATTATAAAATCCAGCCACGTAGATCAGTCTGTGCATGTACGGTTTATAACGCCGTCTCATCTTTCCTCTGTTCCACCAAGAGATGGTCATTTTCTATGTTATTAGTCACCGTATTATAACCCACTGTTTTTGCTGACCGCCTTAAAGAGGCTCTTGGGTTCTTCAGAATCCTAAAGCCAGCCCACAGAGCCCTTACTTCCTTCAGCAGATCCTTCTTAATGCTCTCACTGACAAAGATATTGATAAAAGGGTCCAAGGCACTGCTGAGGCTCGTAAGGCTGAAACAGATCCGATAGGCTGGACGGACTTTGTTCTCTATGTCGCAGGTGCAGATATTCCGATCGCTGATGAAGGAACGGATGAAGAGCACAATGTGGTAGGGAAGGTAGCATATAACAAAGATGGCTGTCATAGTCAACAGAAGTCCAATGATCTTGCGTTTTTTATTTATTTCCAAGCTGGGACTACGGTGAACTACTCGGACTATGGAACAGTAGGAGACTATGAGAAGTACCAGGGGAATAAGAAATACCACAAAAATACGAAAATAGTTAACACGAGCCATCCATCTATCCATCGGATACTTTTCGTAGCAAAGCTTGACGTTCTGGCTGGAGTTAAACAGTTCATCCTTGCCGAGGAATATGGCATGAGAGCCCAGGATGATCAACCAAACCGCTAGACAGATAAACATTGCACCTCTTATAGTCCGTATGGCCACAGCCCGAAAAGGGAAAACAGTAGCTACAAAGCGATCTACAGCTATGCAGCTCAGGAACGCTATGGTGGTGTAGAGGTTAGCGTTGAAAAAGAAGCCAACAATCTTGCAGGTCAAAGCTCCAAAAAGCCAGTCCTCCTTGGCTGTATAAGCAATCCATACAGGAAGAGTGCAGATGTACATGAGATCAGAGGCGCAGAGATTGGCCAGGTACACGCCAAGGACATTGCCGCGTTTGACATGTTGAGCGATCACACCAATGGCCGCCAAGTTGCCAATCAGACCAACGATGAAGACGAGGGAGTAAATAATTGGGAAGAGGGTAGCTTCATATTGGCCACTGTAACCACAGACCGCATTACACGCCATGGGGAGGCAAGTATCTCACGGATCAGCAGTCAACTGTTAAGCAAGAAAAACAAAACACACAATCAATATATTATTTATACAAGGGGAAATATTGCTGAAAATTAATGTGTAAGATTAATAAAATGTGCTATCACGACAAATACACCAAATCCTGTCTGTCTACAGATTAACTTTATATCTCACGCAAAGCAGAGCAAGCACGGATTTCAATAGTTTATCAATTGACGTAACTGTATATACCGATACATCAGAAACAGATCACCCCCCGCCTCCATTTTTCTACATCAACTAAAAGGAAAATAAAACTCACATTTTACATTTTATAAGACATGTCTCAACATAATCTGCTGATTAAAAGCATGCACGCAGACACACACACACACACACACACACACACACAATCACTCTTATAACAGGCAGACAGGAAAACCAGTTGTGTCACTCTCTAGACACCAGGGGGCGCAAGCTTCCTTCTACAATTTAAAAAAAAATACAAAAATGAACAAGAGTTATTTTACACTAAACACATTAAATGTTATACATATCTGGAAGTTACTAAAACCATCCCATAAATGAGAGGGGGAGTATTCAGGGTGATTTTCACAGATAGCTGCAGTTCCCCTTAATGACAAGCAAGGTATCCCAGAATATGGTGCAGAGATTTCTCCAGGTCACTTCGGATGTGGTGACTGCGTTTGCTGAACAAGATGCGGGTTGAAAACTTGTGCATAAAGCAGACAAGGTTTTTTTGTTTGTTTTTTTAACAAAAACCCTACACAGTGGAGCGCTTATTAAAATGCTAATTATTTCAGTGATCTCACTTCTAATGTGTATAAACATTTACTAATCATGCTTATTTATTGATCAAACTATTTCACAGTGTGTATACCTTTTTAAATATAATAGATATGTGCAATAGCACAAAACAACATACATATATCAATACAAAGGGAGCACTCACATATTCTTGAGCTATATAACCTAGCTCTGGTATAGAGGGTCTGTAGAGGGAACCCCCCCCCTTCTTCTAGATTTGTAGGAGACTTATCTTCTAAATGTAGCTCAGGAAACAGACAGTATTCATAGTGTAATACTGCTTTTAAAGTTAATATATATAAAAATATACTCACGTATACTCAAGTAAAGAGCCTTAGCAATGGCTCAGTAACACAGCATTGTGTGGGTTAAGGACCACCCTTTGGTTGTTGCAGGAAACTGCATGACTCAATGTGTTTACAAAGTATATACTTTATTACTTTTAAAATAATAAAAACAACAACAGTATATAAAGATAAACAATACAGGCACCAATCTGGCACATTTGATATTTATATCGTTATATATATATATATATATATATATATAAAAAAATTTTTTTTTTTTAAATTCTTTATTTTTATTGTGCTTGTTCTGTACAGACAGCTTGCATTGCCACGACAGCTGATGCAAGCGTTTCATTATACATAATAATATAACATTCGCATGGCAAATACTTTTCGTGCACATTTGGTATGATTACTAGTAGATAATAGTTAAGCTGTGTACTAATTAGGGATGCAATAAAACAGGATAACTCAAGCAGGGCGAAGAATAGCTCACAGACCAGCTTGTGTGTATTGGAGGTTTTGTGCCATCGGGTAAGAGGCAAGGCGTGTTTTGAGGCATGTGAAACAACAGTATATGGCAAACCCAGCCTAGTCTCTCATAATTAACATTGTAGATTACATCTGGTCTGAGGGTTTTATCTTAAAGAGATATAGAAAACATTAGCTAATCAACTCAGCTAAACTATGCCGAGTGCCCTTCTTAGGAAGATCATTGGTACATTCCAATGTTGTCGCGGGGCAGTGAGGACTATGAGCCTCTTGGGAACATCGAGTGTAGGACATTAACATTTATGGCCATAGCACAAAAGGCAAACACCCGCTTTAACATGTAACTTAGTGCTGAAATCAATCATTGGGGTGAGTGGGGAGAAAGAAAAGGGTACGTATACCCCGTAGCCAGCGGGTGAGGGATTGGTGAGATGTGTCTCCAAGGACAGCTATCTGTCCACACATTGTGCAGGTTTAAGTACTTAATTATTGAATAAACAATGCAACACATTAAACAGTAACTTGGATACTAGCAGTACTATGAACATTGCGCGGAAGCATTGGACATTCAAGCTGTCTCGGTGTTAGCGGTGTTATTCCGTTGGGAAGCCAGGACAAACGGGCGGATAGTGTCCAAGTCCCATATCTGTGACTTAGGCTTTGGCGCTGGTTGGTGCGGCCCGCCTCCGCGGGGGGGAGACCAAGTTGGTGGAGAATGGTGCCCATTTCAGTTATGTCGGCAATTTTGTGAGTCCCAGTCTCGTGAGGTATCAACGGTTTGCTGGGAGTTCGCTTGCAGTTGTGGTAGCCTGTAGCACCCCTCCAGCATCATGGCTTTGGCTTGTTTTGGTGCGAATAAGCTGGATAGCAGTCTTCGGATGAGGTGGGGGATTTCCGCAGTTGTTCCGCTTTCAGCCAGGCCCCTTATTTTAACAATGTTCCATCGCCTACGATCTTTCATTGCTGCAACTTGATGCTGGGTTTGGATTAAATTGTTCTTGGTCTTAGTCAGCTCATTCTCAAGGCTATTAATGCGGGCCTCGTGTGCTGCTGTGCTGATTTCTGTGTTATGCAGTCTCACTGACACCCCATGGATTTCCTCTTTAAATGAGTTGATGTCCGCCACAATATGTCGGGCTTTCAGTCGGTCTTCAGTGACTGGGGGGCTGCTCCGTGTCTTAGGCTTGCCTGCTCTCTGTGTCTCCGCCATCAGTTCCAGGTTGGAGAGCGAGTCTTCACTGGATGTTCGGGACGGTGCGTCGGAGAGCGGCGCCATGACAGGTCTCGAGGATGCTTGTGGCCTTCACAAAAACTTGCCGATATCAGCGGTGGATGGGTGTTTTTCCGTCCGGTATTTTTTGCTTTTGCGCCCCATTGCCTTGGTAAGTTGGTAGGACTGGTATGGCAGGGTAGATTGGGCAAAAACAGCTTGGTTTTCCCCGGCTTGGGCGGAGCTCCTGAGGGACACGTCCGTTCCGTGCGGTTGCTGGCTCCGTCCCCGATATGGTTTATATTTATATACACACACACACACACACACACACACACACACTATTGTTTTTTATACCAATTGTTTTTTTAATACTATTGCCTTTAACATTTAAAAAGTAATAATAAAGTATATACTTTGTAAACACATTGAGTCATGCAGTTTCCTGCAACAACCAAGCCATTGCCAAGGCTCTTTACTGGAATATACAATGTAATAGTGTCTTATTATATATAAACTTTTAAAGTAATATTATACTATGAATACTTTGTTTCCCTTTAGAAGAGAAGTCTATTACAAATCTAGAAGAAAGGGAGTTGGGGAGGGGGGGGAGCACCTTTACAGCCCCACAGGCCTTCTATAGCAGAGCTGGGTTATATAGCTCAGGAAAGGGTGAGTGCGTCATTATTATTAATATACTGCACGTAGTAAATATCTATTCTAGTTTAACCCCCTAAGGACACATGACGGAAATATTCCGTCATGATTCCCTTTTATTCCAGAAGTTGTGTCCTTAACGGCTTAAAAGGTATACACACTAGTAAACTGTTTAAGTATAACAACAAATGAGATTAAGATCAGTAAATGTTTAGGCACATTAGAAGTGATAGCGCTGACATTATTTGAATCCACTGTGTAAGGAATTTACTAGTTGTGGTATTGGCGTGTTTGGGGGGAGTGGCACACTGGTTGAAAATATTGTTAAACATATTTTAAAACTTTTCACTGTTTAGTATAACAGGTTCTTTTTTAATGAGCAGCCAACTAATAGCTTTTGTGTGTTATATCACCTCCTGTGTTAAAGCCTATTCTATTCTATATACAGCAAAGTGAAATTCATGCCAATCCTTAGAACCGCTACAATAAACTGAAATGATAAAATACGCCCTGATTTAATAAACCATAAGGAGTGTATCACCTAGACTTTCCCTTTAAAAATTTACCACAATGCAACATGAAAAATTGGACCACGAGGGAAGATTCAAAACTCAAGAAATGTATAGAATCTGGCAAAGTTCTAGAAGTTTTTTTTTTACTCGCAGTTTAGAAAGTGATCATATAAAATTTCTAAACAAGAGGTGGAATTTGACGTTGGACGCTCTTGTCTAGAACATAAAAGCTTTGGATAAAGGGAGTGTTTAATGACAAATCAGAAAATAATAAACTTCTTACATTTTGCAGACAATTGTGTTTCCTAGACATTTCAGACTAAATCCCGTCACGCTTTTGAAGTAACTGAATGTGTTTGAAGCGCAGTCTGAGCTCGGTGTGGTCAGGAAAGCAGAGACCGCACGCAATGACTGTCAGAATGCAGAACTGGTGAGCGCGAGGGGAGCGAAATACAGAACTCAATCCCACCCAACACAGACTGGGCAAGGAAGGGAAACAGAGAAGCTTAATGCGTTTTAAAATGACATTTAAAAATAAATAAATTATCCTGCATTTATTGCAAATCCCCTGGGTGTCCAACTGTTAAACCGGGATTTAGTGGACACCTGTCACCGAATATTAACAGACCAGGGCCAATTAGTCCTATGTCTAAGTGTTTGGAAGGAACGGAGACGGTCAATAGATCACCCCTGCGTCACTTCCATAGATGGTTTGCGATGCGGCACGCGAGTAATGTGGCCTCGGGACAGCTCTTATGCCATTGGTTGAGGCTGAGCAATAAGCTTTGCCTCGTGCCATTTTGTCGCGGGAAAATAAACGTATAAAAGGTCTGTGAGGCAAATCTGACAGACTGACAAAGAATTAGGCAGCTTCCCTCCCTTTCTACCAGTTTATATAAAAATGAATGTTGTGGTCTTTATTTGAAAATTGAATTTGCCTGCCTAAATAACTGGGGGGTAAAGATTAACATGGGTTGTGCCCGCTCAAATCTCAACGTTTAGGTGAATTACTTGTGAATACATAAATACATTAGAATCGGTCATAAAAATCGAAGTACCTGGACGTAATGGCGGTATAGACACGATAAAGAAAATACAATTTTTCTATTTAACCAAGATATTGCAAATTTTAAGCCAAAAATAGCAGAGTTTGAGAATTTTTATAACATTTTGGCCTACAATTTGCACTTCTCCAGTTTCCAAATTAGTAAATAAACTTCAATAGAAGATATTGGTTTTTAGGTCCTTTAAAAAAGACAAACACAAAGCCTTATTATAACTAAATTATTGCTTCTTGACTTACAGAACCAAGTCTGGAATGGTTTTTAAATCACGCACACACTTACCCCGCAGTGCGGCACACCTACCTCCTGCTTACTCAGCGTCTTTATAGGACTTGGAGAATTTCTAACTTTACAAATAGATAAGTCACAAACCAAAAAAGGAAACCATTTCAGCTTCAGACTTCCTTTAAACCCCTGTAACACTGTATCGGGAGGGAACGAACACACAGCGGGTTCATTTGGGCTTTTTAATTCTTAGCAATAATGGTATGGTAGAGATTCCTTATCCTTCATGGAGGTCAGTAAGGGTCTCTGGTATCTATGTAGAGAGGGTGATGATTAGCCAGAGGAGGTAAACAATAGGATTTTATTTTAGGAAGGGTCAAAGGTCTCCATGGAAGGAATCTGTACAGAAACCAGGGGGGGGATTCTAAATGCAAGCTTCAAAGAAACAGAGGAATTCTGCGTAGCAACCACCGTATCATGGTCACAGGACAAAACTCGGGCACCCCCCCTTCCATATTTCTCTTCCTGACAGACACACGTCCTCGCTGATGCCTGCACTGACAGACACACAGTCATTGTCACACTGTTTAACCAACACACACACACATTCACAGTCATTAACTCATTCACCGACAGACACACATACACACTGACAGACACGCATTCACACTCACCGACAAATGCACACACTGTGTCAAACATAAACTGAGACACACATATACTCAGCGACAAGACACACATACACACTGACTGGCAGAAATGCACATACACTCAGTGTCAAACACACATTCACTGACAGATACATTCTGACAAACACACACACACACACACACACACACTCTCAGTGACACAAACACACAAAAAAAATAAAAGAAACACACATATACATTCACTGACAAACACAAACTCTCAGTGATAGAGGCACACACACACACACACACACTCTGTGTCAAACATACACTGAGACACACATATACTCACCGACAAGACACACATACACACTGACCAACAGAAATGCACATACACTCAGTGTCAGACACACACACATATACATTCACTGACAAACAAAAACTCTCAGTGATAGACACACACACACACTCTCTGACTAACAGACACACAAAAATTTAAAGTACAATCCACCCAGCCTCCCTACCTTTGGGAGAGCTGGAGTGGATTCTTCCCTGGGGAGTGACATCATATCCCGGCTCCGGCATCACTGCAGGGTATGCGCCTCCATCATCAGCATATGGCAGCCTTGGGAGCCCCCGCAGGACAAGAGGCTGCCCCCATTAAAGTGCCGCCCAAGACAAATACCTTGTCAGCCTCGCGCCAAACACAGTGCTGACTGCACCACACACACACACACATACACTACATTCCACACACACACACTCTGGATTGCTTATGCACACAATGGATCCCATACACTACATTCCCTAAACACACGCACTTTAGATCATCTATACGTACATACATGCACTACAGCCCCTGTGCACATTCTCGCTACAACTCCTATACACACTCTCTCTATGCAGCCCCTAGACACACAAATTACACCACAAACATAACAATTGAACTGACCTATTTACACAACACCACATCACAAACATTTCACTCTACACACACACAATCCCACAAGGACAATACGCTTTCCTTGTATCCCACTTATAGAGACAAGTCACACGTACACACAGGGCAAGCATGTTAATAAATTTGCTTGCGCTGTGCAGAACAAATACAGGGTCTTTTTCTCATGCTGGAGCTCTTCAGCAGAGCTCTGCGCATGGGCTGCCCTGGAAGAGCACTGAACCAACATGCTCACTTAGAGGGGGGGGTGTTTATCAATGGTGATCATAAAACACCCCCCTCTTCTCCGTGGGACGCTGTGATATAAAAAAAAAATTTTTTTTTAAAAGCCCGGGCCAAATTATTTTCCCCAGTCCGTCGCTGCCTACAAAACATTCTATTAAACTAGTGGACTGCGCCAGGACTCGGTAATACAGCCTAGAGCTCTACAATAGTATCTTCCCAACCCTGTGCACAGCTAGTATTCAACGCAGGACACCTGCGGTCCATAAAAGAACCCTATAGAACCATTTTTACATCTATTTCTGAATAAATGTAAAAAGGATTAATTAATACAGGAATAAGAACAGACGGAAACACAATGGGCGTACACTTCCCAAAACCAACAAAATAATAATAATAATAATAATAATAATAATAATAATAAGGCAACACAGAGCAGAGCGGCATTGATAGTTTATATGCACCTTACACATGTCAATAACTGGGACTATACGGCACCTAGCTGAAAGAATCCAGCAAATACCAGGTACGTTTTCAGGCCGTTAGCAAAACGGTTTAACTACTTACATTGGGGGTTTACTGGGGCATTCCTGACACCATAACCACTGAAGTGCTCTGCAGTAGTTATGGTGCTTGTAGTCTTTCTTTAAGTTTAAGGGGACTTTCGATGTTTTAATCAATTATGTAAATTGAATTCTATAGACGTGCCAGTTCCCCCTTTATAGAAATATTTTATTACAAAAAAAGATTTAAAAGAAAAAAGGCAGAGTTACAATTAAAAACATCAATTAATAGTAAATAAAAAAAAAAATCACACTCATGTTTCACAAAACATCAAAACCAGCGTGAATGAAATGCCAGCT
>OW240920.1:7061433-7090085 GCA_933207985.1 Pelobates cultripes | reverse complement strand
AGTCAGATCCCCTACATTAGATATAAACCCAGCGCTGTCTGAGCCTGTCCTGATAACGTACAGTCAGATCCCGTACATTAGATATAAACCCAGCACTATCTGAGCCTGTCCTGATAACGTGCGGTCAGATCCCCTACATTAGATATAAACCCAGCGCTGTCTGAGCCTGTCCTGATAACGTGCGGTCAGATCCCCTACATTAGATATAAACCCAGCGCTGTCTGAGCCTGTCCTGATAACGTGCGGTCAGATCCCCTACATTAGATATAAACCCAGCGCTGTCTGAGCCTGTCCTGATAACGCGCAGTCAGATCCCCTACATTAGATATAAACCCAGCACTGTCTGAGCCTGTCCTGATAACGTGCAGTCAGATCCCCTACATTAGATATAAACCCAGCGCTGTCTGAGCCTGTCCTGATAACGTGCGGTCAGATCCCCTACATTAGATATAAACCCAGCGCTGTCTGAGCTCAACCTGATAACGCGGCGTGTCAAATCCCTACATTAGATATATAAACCCAGCTGTCTGAGCCTGTCCTGATAACGCAGTCAGATCCCTACATAGATATAACCCAGCGCCTGTCTGAGCCTGTCCTGATAACGCAGTCATCAGATCCCCTACATTAGATATAAACCCAGCTTCGTCTGAGCCTGTCCTGATAACGGTGTCAGGATCCCCGCAATATTTGTATATAAAACCCAGCGCTGTCTGAGCCTGTCCTGAGAATGTAGTCGGATCCCCTACATTAGATATAAACCCAGCTGTCTGAGCCTGTCCTGATAACGTGCAGTCAGATCCCCTACATGAGTTATAAACCCAGCACTGTCTGAGCCTGTCCTGATAGCGTGCAGTCAGATCCCCTACATTAGATATAAACCCAGCGCTGTCTGAGCCTGTCCTGATAACGTGCGGTCAGATCCCCTACATTAAATATAAACCCAGCACTGTCTGAGCCTGTCCCGATAACATGCAGTCAGATCCCCTACATTAGATATAAACCCAGCGTTGTCTGAGCCTGTCCTGATAACGTCAGATCCCCTACATTAGATATAAACCCAGCACTGTCTGAGCCTGTCCTGATAACGTGCAGTCAGATCCAATACATTAGATATAAATCCAGCACTGTCTGAGCCTGTCCTGATAACGTGCGGTCAGATCCCCTACATTAGATATAAACCCAGCGCTGTCTGAGCCTGTCCTGATAATATGCTGCTAGCCTGATAATTAGTAATTCTTTGATCTCCAATTGCAGTCATTAGATCAGTAAAACTTTCTGTTTAAATCTGATTGAATCTATGAGGAAGCATTGTGTCTATATAGAGAGCACAGAATACACAGTAACAGTCCTGTATTCTCTCTCTCAATCTGTGTACTCAGAAGACAATACTCAGAGAATCCTTTTATATCCCAAGAAAAACAAACAGCCCTCTCTGTACTCAGTGCTTTACAGTCAGACCCTGAAACTGGAGCCTTGTCCTGTTTATTACTTTCTAGGCTGGATGGATGTGTGAATGACACAAATAGTAACACTGTCACAAATCACACAATCACACACTCTGACATACAGTGATACTGTAACTCACACACTCACCACACTATCTGTGTATACTGGAAGCTTGTTCAGAACACTATTAGTCTATTCATCAAAGAAAAAAAAAATATTAAAAAATCCTGCAATATTTCACTGTTTAATGTCCACACTGAATCACTATCTGATCTATACTGTCCTGCATGGGAGAGCTGTATTAATGAATGTGTCTATTCTATACTGTCCTGTATGGGAGAGCTGTATTAATGAATGTGTCTATTCTATACTGTCCTGCATGGGAGAGCTGTATTAATGAATGTATCTATTCTATACTGTCCTGCATGGGAGAGCTGTATTAATGAATGTGTCTATTCTATACTGTCCTGCATGGGAGAGCTGTATTAATGAATGTATCTGATCTATACTGTCCTGCATGGGAGAGCTGTATTAATGAATGTATCTGATCTATACTGTCCTGCATGGGAGAGCTGTATTAATGAATGTATCTGATCTATACTGTCCTGCATGGGAGAGCTGTATTAATGAATGTATCTGATCTATACTGTCCTGCATGGGAGAGCTGTATTAATGAATGTGTCTGATCTATACTGTCCTGCATGGGAGAGCTGTATTAATGAATGTATCTGATCTATACTGTCCTTCATGGGAGAGCTGTATTAATGAATGTATCTGATCTATACTTCATCCTGCATGGGAGAGCTGTATTAATGAATATTATCGATCTATACTGTCCTTCATGGGAGGAGCTGTAGTATGGAATGTATCTGATCCCATGCTATCCTTCATGGGAGGCCATGTTAATAGATGTGTCTGATCTATATCCTTGCATGGAGAGCTGTATTAATGAATGTGTCTGATCTATACTGTCCTGCATGGGAGAGCTGTATTAATGAATGTATCTGATCTATACTGTCCTGCATGGGAGAGCTGTATTAATGAATGTGTCTGATCTATACTGTCCTGCATGGGAGAGCTGTATTAATGAATGTATCTGATCTATACTGTCCTGCATGGGAGAGCTGTATTAATGAATGTATCTGATCTATACTATCCTTCATGGGAGAGCTGTATTAATGAATGTATCTGATCTATACTGTCCTTCATGGGAGAGCTGTATTAATGAATGTATCTGATCTATACTGTCCTGCATGGGAGAGCTGTATTAATGAATGTATCTGATCTATACTATCCTGCATGGGAGAGCTGTATTAATGAATGTATCTGATCTATACTGTCCTGCATGGGAGAGCTGTATTAATGAATGTATCTGATCTATACTGTCCTGTATGGGAGAGCTGTATTAATGAATGTATCTGATCTATACTGTCCTGCATGGGAGAGCTGTATTAATGAATGTATCTGATCTATACTGTCCTGCATGGGAGAGCTGTATTAATGAATGTATCTGATCTATACTGTCCTGCATGGGAGAGCTGTATTAATGAATGTATCTGATCTATACTGTCCTGCATGGGAGAGCTGTATTAATGAATGTATCTGATCTATACTGTCCTGCATGGGAGAGCAGTATTAATGAATGTGTCTATTCTATACTGTCCTTCATGGGAGAGCTGTATTAATGAATGTATCTGATCTATACTGTCCTGCATGGGAGAGCTGTATTAATGAATGTGTCTGATCTATACTATCCTGCATGGGAGAGCTGTATTAATGAATGTGTCTATTCTATACTGTCCTGCATGGGAGAGCTGTATTAATGAATGTATCTGATCTATACTGTCCTGCATGGGAGAGCTGTATTAATGAATGTATCTGTTCTATACTGTCCTGCATGGGAGAGCTGTATTAATGAATGTATCTGATCTATACTGTCCTGCATGGGAGAGCTGTATTAATGAATGTATCTGATCTATACTGTCCTTCATGGGAGAGCTGTATTAATGAATGTGTCTATCTATACTGTCCTGCATGGGAGAGCTGTATTAATGAATGTATCTGATCTATACTGTCCTTCATGGGAGAGCTGTATTAATGAATGTGTCTGATCTATACTGTCCTTCATGGGAGAGCTGTATTAATGAATGTGTCTGATCTATACTGTCCTGCATGGGAGAGCTGTATTAATGAATGTGTCTATTCTATACTGTCCTGCATGGGAGAGCTGTATTAATGAATGTGTCTATTCTATACTGTCCTGCATGGGAGAGCTGTATTAATGAATGTATCTGATCTATACTGTCCTGCATGGGAGAGCTGTATTAATGAATGTATCTGATCTATACTGTCCTGCATGGGAGAGCTGTATTAATGAATGTATCTGATCTATACTGTCCTGCATGGGAGAGCTGTATTAATGAATGTATCTGATCTATACTGTCCTGCATGGGAGAGCTGTATTAATGAATGTGTCTGATCTATACTGTCCTTCATGGGAGAGCTGTATTAATGAATGTGTCTGATCTATACTGTCCTGCATGGGAGAGCTGTATTAATGAATGTATCTGATCTATGCTGTCCTGTATGGGAGAGCTGTATTAATGAATGTGTCTGATCTATACTGTCCTGCATGGGAGAGCTGTATTAATGAATGTATCTGATCTATACTGTCCTGCATGGGAGAGCTGTATTAATGAATGTGTCTATTCTATACTGTCCTTCATGGGAGAGCTGTATTAATGAATGTATCTGATCTATACTGTCCTGCATGGGAGAGCTGTATTTAATCTATATTGACCCAGATATTCCTATTATTAATAACCCACAGTCAGGTCTGGCTGAGTGAGTCCTGTTTTCCTGACCCCAGATAGTTGCTGCTCTGAATGTCCATTAAGTCATTGTGAGAGGGGAGATGCTGTCAGTAACATAGAATAGCCCCCCAGACCCTCTTACCTGGGTTTCCAATGGGAGCTGCTCACAGGTAGAGGCAGACAGACATCCTGAGCTCTAGGCACTGCACACACTGCTTATAATGGACTGACTCATCTCCACTCACTGCCCAGAGTCACAGGGGGGCAGGCTGGGGGGAGGGAGAGCTCCTTCATTGGGCTGCTGTTTGTTTAACCCCTTCTATGCTGAAACTGTTAGCACCTTTAGCCTATTGTCTTCACTGCTCAATGCATGTCAGAGCAGCCAGCAAACAGAATTACCATTAAGTTTTGAACCCAGCAGCAATTAGCCACAAAACAGTAAATCCCTTTAAATACCTGAGGAGTGTGCAACTGGGACAACTTTACTAAATATCAATATAAAAAAACAAACAAAAAAAACACAATAATCAATACATTGTTTTTATAAAACTGCATAGTTCAATCACAAATATCTCAAATAGGGGCAGGGAAGTCATTTTATACAAGTTAATATCATTTCCCATAATCTTCTGTAATGACAAGAAGACTTTTTGCTTATTTTGTGGTTTTCATCATATGTTCGATGTATTTAACATGGGCCCATCTCAAAAGCCCACCGCCCATGAAAAATACTGAAATTAGCCAAATAATATTCCATATAGTTCTGATGTATCACAAACTCATGGGGAAAGTTCATTTGCATAAAATGCCCTGTCTGTGCCTTTCCAGACAGGAAGTTGTTACAGTGTATATCAACCGCAAAAAAATATATATACACACACACCTTTAGTAAAATGTAAAAAAATATATTAAAAAAAAAGGGATCAAAGTTACATGATTGTCTTCCATATAAAACATATTCCTTTGTTACTAACCTGTGGAATTCACATATTCTCTTTCTTGAAAATGTTAAAAATATAAATGATTGGGACTAAATATGTTGCCATTCCCTTATCAGTTCACAGTGATTAATTACTCAAACGTGACTCAACCCATTTAAATATTTGTGAGTAAAAAAAATAAATAATAAATTGCAGTTGGGGGATAGTGGAGCGATTAGCAGGAACATTTAAGCGGTTGCCATGGTGACTGCCCCAAGAATTGCCCTTCATAAATAACTCCACATTGTTACTTTGAAAAGACAGATTGCAAGAACTTTCGTTGGAAGCCGGCCCCCACGTCCTGGAAAAGATTAATTTTCTGCATTTATCCACAAATCCCATTTCCAAACTCTTGGCAAATCGCTCTTTGTAAGAAAACTGGTAGTTCCTTCCACGCACCCACTACTCCCTGAGTGCACAAAGATTTTGCGTGCCCATAGGGCAGTCAGATCCGACACACATTAGTTCTTCCTGCAGTTGAGTAGTACATTATTATTATTATATTATTTATATAGTGCCATCAGATTCTGTAGCGCTGTACAATGGGATGAATAGTGCTGGCCTATATGTAGCCTTCCTAAGATTTTGGAGGTCCTCAATCAGCTAATTACAGCAGCTCTTCAGTGGTTACTGTGTTATTAGCGCCGGGCACAACCTTCCATACAATGCCCAACACCATAAATAAATAGCGATATTTGGTGGATCAATCGATGGTACTCATCCTGCTCGTGTAACAAGTTCTCCCAAAAGCCAGTCATTACATCTAGAGAGCGCTCAGAACCACTCGCTCACTAAAGTGAGAATTGATCAAAGGGAGTTGGAGGGAATATCAAAGCTAAGACCAAAATAGCCGAGCATTCTCCAAGTGAGCCATACTCAGTCTTTCCATTGGAAATTCTCTTCAAATATCTGACAAACCATGTCTGCTTAACTCGTAAGGAGCATCTGATCTAAACTCACTGACGAATAAGTCTAAAGAGTTCAGTAATTGAGGTACTGGATTTACCTGGACACACGTTAGGAGGTACAATGTATATATTATAGCAAAGCTATACCCCACTTTCACATCTCTCTGATAAAGCCTACAATGCGATCCCTCTCTCCCGAGCTGCTCTGTATGGAGCAACACTTAATCCACTAAGCATACCTTTCAATATTCAAATGGGTAAAGGGGGACACTTTCATTTTAGGGGTGTCAGTGAGGGTGTAACTAGGGGCGGGGCTCTTCTGAGAAGTTTTAGGTGACTTACTGTGGAGCTTTGTTGTACACTCAGACACATTACTGGGAGTATTATTGCTGTGGAGCTCTGTTATACACTCAGACACATTACTGGGAGTATTATTGCTGTGGAGCTCTGTTATACACTCAGACACATTACTGGGAGTATTATTACTGTGGAGCTCTGTTATACACTCAGACACATTACTGGGAGTATTATTGCTGTGGAGCTCTGTTATACATTCAGACACATTACTGGGAGTATTATTGCTGTGGGGCTCTGTTATACATTCAGACACATTACTGGGAGTATTATTGCTGTGGGGCTCTGTTATACATTCAGACACATTACTGGGAGTATTATTGCTGTGGAGCTCTGTTATACATTCAGACATATTACTGGAAGTATTATCGCTGTGGAGCTCTGTTATACACTCAGACACATTACTGGGAGTATTATTACTGTGGAGCTCTGTTATACACTCAGACACATTACTGGGAGTATTATTACTGTGTAGCTCTGTTATACACTCAGACACATTACTGGGAGTATTATTGCTGTGGAGCTCTGTTATACACTCAGACACATTACTGGGAGTATTATTGCTGTGGAGCTCTGTTATACACTCAGACACATTACTGGGAGTATTATTGCTGTGGAGCTCTGTTATACACTCAGACACATTACTGGGAGTATTATTGCTGTGGAGCTCTGTTATACACTCAGACACATTACTGGGAGTATTATTGCTGTGGAGCTCTGTTATACACTCAGACATATTACTGGGAGTATTATTGCTGTGGAGCTCTGTTATACACTCAGACACATTACTGGGAGTATTATTGCTGTGGAGCTCTGTTATACACTCAGACACATTACTGGGAGTATTATTGCTGTGGAGCTCTGTTATACACTCAGACACATTACTGGGAGTATTATTGCTGTGGAGCTCTGTTATACACTCAGACACATTACTGGGAGTATTATTGCTGTGGAGCTCTGTTATACACTCAGACACATTACTGGGAGTATTATTACTGTGTAGCTCTGTTATACACTCAGACACATTACTGGGAGTAGTATTGCTGTGGAGCTCTGTTATACACTCAGACACATTACTGGGAGTATTATTGCTGTGTAGCTCTGTTATACATTCAGGCACATTACTGGGAGTATTATTGCTGTGGAGCTCTGTTATACACTCAGACACAACAATATGGAGCTCCTAGAAAATAGGGACTGCCCTTCCTAAACAAGGACACTTGGGAGGTATGCCATGAATCCATTTTTTCAAGCACTAATAAAATGACTCGGTATATGTTGCTATATAGCTGGGCGGAGACAATATAAAGACATATACTGGTTTAATCATTGCAGCTCGTTAAATAATCAACCCCCTGCTTCCTGCATTATTTTCATACTTTCAGCAGACACTATAACGAACGTTCCACATCCTGAACTGCGCAGTAATATACACTTTACAGCTTAGCGGAAATTCTCGGGTTCATTCGCTTAACAGCAAATTGTGGGAAATACAAAACTGAACTCAAAACTAGCGATCTGTCAAAATTCGACAAATTCACTTCAGTCTCAGTTTAGTTAATTTAGTCAGAAAGTTGCAATCGCTTCATTACAATTAGCTGCAAAACAGACCGTAAGAATGGGCACGAGTAAAAACATATTTATTAAACAAAATGGTTTTATTAGACAAAATACAATCATAAAATAAGCAACAAACGGCCTTAATTCTCTACGCAAGGCACGTGCCCATAATACACTTAGATTGATACAAACATTGTCCATTCAGTATAATATAAAGTGACTCTCGGATATCGATATGTCAATTCCAATAACCAGATAAATCTGCGTCCTGTATGATATAACACGCCAAAAACACATAACTATACACTCGCTATTTAGTCATTTAGAAATAAACAGCAGAGCTTCAAGAAATGTATCATTTTTATCTTATGGGTATTTAAATCAAAGATAATGGATACAATAAAAAAAAACCTCCCTTGAAATAAAAATATCATAACCCAGGAAGGTCCTGTCCTGATAACATGCGATAATTACATTAGATATAAACCCAGCGCTGTCTGAGCCTGCCCTGATAACGTGCAGTCAGATCCCCTACATTAGATATAAACCCAGCGCTGTCTGAGCCTGTCCTGATAACGTGCGGTCAGCTCCCCTACATTAGATATAAACCCAGCGCTGTCTGAGCCTGTCCTGAAAACGTGCGGTCAGATCCCCTACATTAGATATAAACCCAGCGCTGTCTGAGCCTGTCCTGATAACGTGCGGTCAGATCCCCTTCATTAGATATAAACCCAGCGCTGTCTGAGCCTGTCCTGATAACGTGCAGTCAGATCCCCTACATTAGATATAAACCCAGCGCTGTCTGAGCCTGTCCTGATAACGTGCCGTCAGATCCCCTACATTAGATATAAACCCAGCGCTGTCTGAGCCTGTCCTGATAACGTGCAGTCAGATCCCCTACATTAGATATAAACCCAGCGCTGCCTGAGCCTGTCCTGATAACGTGCGGTCAGATCCCCTACATTAGATATAAACCCAGCGCTGCCTGAGCCTGTCCTGATAACGTGCGGTCAGATCCACTACATTAGATATAAACCCAGCGCTGTTTGAGCCTGTCCTGATAACGTGCAGTCAGATTCCCTACATTAGATATAAACCCAGCACTGTCTGAGCTCGTCCCGATAACATGCAGTCAGATCCTGCCATTAGATAAGGCAAACCCAGCCAGTTCGAGCCTGTCCTGATAACGTGCTGTCAGATCCCCTACATTAGATATAAACCCAGCGCTGTCTGAGCCTGTCCTGATAACGTGCGGTTAGATCCCCTACATTAGATATAAACCCAGCGCTGTCTGAGCCTGTCCTTATAACATGCAGTCAGATCCCCTACATTAGATATAAACCCAGCGCTGTCTGAGCCTGTCCTGATAACGTGCAGTCAGATCCCCTACATTAGATATAAACCCAGCCCTGTCTGAGCCTGTCCTGATAACATGCAGTCAGATCCCCTACATTAGATATAAACCCAGTGCTGTGTGAGCCTGTCCTGATAACGTACAGTCAGATCCCCTACATTAGATATAAACCCAGCACTGTCTGAGCCTGTCCTGATAACATGCAGTCAGATCCCCTACATTAGATATAAACCCAGCGCTGTCTGAGCCTGTCCTGATAACGTGCAGTCAGATCCCCTACATTAGATATAAACCCAGCGCTGTCTGAGCCTGTCCCGATAACGTGCAGTAGATCCCTACATTAGATATAAACCCAGCGCTGTCTGAGCCTGTCCCGATAACGTGCGGTCAGATCCCCTACATTAGATATAAACCCAGCGCTGTCTGAGCCTGTCCTGATAACGTGCAGTCAGATCCCCTACATTAGATATAAACCCAGCGCTGTCTGAGCCTGTCCTGATAACGTGCAGTCAGATCCCCTACATTAGATATAAACCCAGCGCTGTCTGAGCCTGTCCTGATAACGTGCAGTCAGATCCCCTACATTAGATATAAACCCAGCGCTGTCTGAGCCTGTCCCGATAACGTGCGTCAGATCCCCTACATTAGATATAAACCCAGCGCTGTCTGAGCCTGTCCTGATAACGTGCAGTCAGATCCCCTACATTAGATATAAACCCAGCGCTGCCTGAGCCTGTCCTGATAACGTGCGGTCAGCTCCCCTACATTAGATATAAACCCAGCGCTGTCTGAGCCTGTCCTGATAACGTGCAGTCAGATCCCCTACATTAGATATAAACCCAGCGCTGTCTGAGCCTGTCCTGATAACGTGCAGTCAGATCCCCTACATTAGATATAAACCCAGCGCTGTCTGAGCCTGTCCTGATAACATGCAGTCAGATCCCCTACATTAGATATAAACCCAGCGCTGTCTGAGCCTGTCCTAATAACGTGCGGTCAGATCCCCTACATTAGATATAAACCCAGCGCTGTCTGAGCCTGTCCTGATAACGTGCGGTCAGATCCCCTACATTAGATATAAACCCAGCGCTGTCTGAGCCTGTCCTGATAGCGTGCGGTCAGATCCCCTACATTAGATATAAACCCAGCGCTGTCTGAGCCTGTCCTGATAACGTGCGGTCAGATCCCCTACATTAGATATAAACCCAGCTCTGTCTGAGCCTGTCCTGATAACGTGCAGTCAGATCCCCTACATTAGATATAAACCCAGCGCTGTCTGAGCCTGTCCTGATAACGTACGGTCAGATCCCCTACATTAGATATAAACCCAGCGCTGTCTGAGCCTGTCCTGATAACGTGCAGTCAGATCCCCTACATTAGATATAAACCCAGCCCTGTCTGAGCCTGTCCTGATAACGTGCAGTCAGATCCCCTACATTAGATATAAACCCAGCCCTGTCTGAGCCTGTCCTGATAGCGTGCGGTCAGATCCCCTACATTAGGTATAAACCCAGCGCTGTCTGAGCCTGTCCTGATAACATGCAGTCAGATCCCCTACATTAGATATAAACCCAGCGCTGTCTGAGCCTGTCCTGATAACGTGCAGTCAGATCCCCTACATTAGATATAAACCCAGCGCTGTCTGAGCCTGTCCTGATAACGTGCAGTCAGATCCCCTACATTAGATATAAACCCAGAGCTGTCTGAGCCTGTCCTGATAACGTGCGGTCAGATTTCCTATGTTGGATACTGTTTAAGGGACATTCCACTGTCAAATAAAAATAACTGTTTAGTTGATGTACCCCCAACAGAAACATATATGCATTTCATTATGTATTTATTTTTTCATTGGGCATATATCCAAAAATAACTTGTAAAAACTGCAGAACTCTTGTCTGCAGCTTTTACAAGCCCTCCCCTTCTAACCCCGCCCAGACTTTCTGTGGCTGTCCAATCACAGACTTCCCAATGCAGCTCAATGAGAAGGCTTTGCAAGGCAGGTGCTCTGGGTCATTGTTGCCTCTTGAGTTTAGTTCCACTGAGCTAAATAACCAGTAAGTAACAGGACTGGTTGTCTTACAACCAGGAGGTGTAACCAGGTTAATTTATAAATGTGCCAAATTCAGTTGAAATCTGCACTTTGTGAAATTAAATAAAAGGACACACTCTGCGCACACAAAGCTTTTGTGCGAGTCCTTTGTGTGTCTGGAGTGTCCCTTTAATCTCTGTCAGGCTGCTGGTCCAGGATTGCTTTGGTGCCGGCCTGTGATGGCTCTTGCTGTTAGTCTGGCTGTTTACAGCTCTACTAAACCATTGTTTTCCTTTATTTATCAGTCTGCTATTATCCTTGGAAGAAAGAACACACAATCTGTCCCAATGCTTTGCCCAGAACAGCTGGTGCCTGGAGCCGAGCAAACAGATCAGTCCTAATAGCAAATTCCATTTACTGAGCACTTTCATCAGAAATCTTCTTCCATCGGTAGGCTGTGTTTATGTTTAATAAATAACACAAGAAAACACATGTTTTTAGGATACACCACATCAGCTTTCATACAAGCGCAGGATACTCCGCTACCAACTGGCTTATTTACTAAATGACAATGAGGCGGCAGCGTTTAGGAAAGGACTTTCCGTGTGATTTCTATAAATCGATTATTTAAATTTAGGAACTGACTGGATTCTCACTATTTATAGTTTTAGAAGATCAATCTCTTGGACACAGAATGGAGGCAGATCTTGTGAAGCGTCGGAAAACTGACTCAAAACGAAAAGTGGAACAAATCTGTAAAAGTGGATACATGGTGGAACGTTTCGGTTGCTTCCATTAGTGTCCAAGGTGATTGCTCTGCTTTTATGACCTTGCCTTCCAATTTTCTGGGACATCCCCCCCCCCTCTTTAATTGCAACATCCAAAAACTGAGCTGGACCCTTCTTGGTGCACGGCACGGAAAGAGTTAATGAAATTGTTTCATTATGTTTTCTAATTTCTCTCTATTCTGCGACCCCCAACCTTAACACAATGAATTCGTAGAATCTGTCTGGACCGTGGCCCCCTGCCTTTAACCCAAATGAATCCATGCATGTATATTCAAACAATCCAGACCCACGGTATCCCAACGCAGACTTTAATAGGAACTGCAAGCCATAGTGACAGCGTTTCAGCCGCACAGTGTGGCCTTTGTCAAGCTTCCCGGCTTCACAAACTAGTGCAACATTTCACAGGCTCGTTCAAACCGACTTCTAACAGCTGGGATGCAGCAATATGGTCTGCTTGTTGCTAATCTAAAAATATACAATGCAATTTATTGATTTCCTTTATTAATGACCTCTGTCTGGGGATACATTACATCCAAACCCAGAATTCTGGCCCATGGTGGCGGTAGACTGGGTGTCTACTTTTTATTCCGGTGCCTTATCCCCACACCACAGAATTTTGTAATTTGATTTACACCTCTAATGCATTTAAATAGTTAAATAGGCTGAATAGAGACTTGCGTCAAAAAACATCCCCCCAAAAAGTTTGGTGCACTTCCAATTTTACAAACTATGAAAAAAGATTCCTTCTTGACCCCAGAATGGCAGTCCAATTAATCCCTGTTTCAAGAAGCTATTACCCCACAATTTAAAAAGTATATAATTGAATATTCTGTTTTTTGCAAGTATTTATCCAACTGCTGTTTAAACATCTGTACAAACTCTGATAAAACCACCTCTTCAGGCAAAGAATTCCACATCCTTATTGTTCTTATGGTAAAAACCTTTTTCCTTTTGCCTTGGACTAAATCTCCTTTCTTCCAGTCTAAACTCATGACCTCGTGTCCTATGTATAGCCCTGTTTGTGAATAGATTTGCAGACAGTGGTTTGTATTGGCACAGGATATATTTGTATAATGTTATATCCCCTCCTGAGGCTACATTTTTTTCAAACTAAAGTTATTTTAATTTGTTAACCTTCATAGCTGATATGCTCCCTTCCTTTTATTAATTTTGTAGCCCGCCTCTGCACTCTTTCCAATGCCATAATATCCTTCTTTAGAACAGGTGCCCAAAATTGCACAGCATATTTTAAGATGTGGTCTTATTCCTTTATTTCATATCGACTGAGACAGACACAGACATGGGATCAGACGTGCCATAAATGACTTGATAGGTTTCCAGCTCCAATTGAGTCATTTGTGGCACGACTTATTACAGACATACCCCACTTTTAAGTACATAATGGGACCAGAGCATGTATGTAAAACGAAAATGTACTTAAAGTGAAACAATACCTTTTTTTTCACTTACCAACACGTACTGCATTGCAATAGTCATTTACAGGCATAACTGATATAAATAAGCAAATACAATTATTTTTTTCTTATGGTTTTCATGCCATATAGTTAATTTTCTCTACAAAAAATGTGCTTTATATACAGTGAAACTGCAATAATTGCTTTAAAACCCGAAGAGCTGGGTAATTGTTATGAATAATGATTTGCTATTGTATTTACGCTGTTTTTAGTGAGTGTCACAATAGTACGTTCAAAATATTGCGATAGTCGATCACTTGTAGGTTAAGGGTGGGTCAGGTGAATTTGTTTTTATATACTGTATTATGAATGTGGGTTTACTCTTTTTTAAAGTGAGACTTTTGGAGAAAGAGAGGGATCTACGAGGGAAGAGAAACCATTAGTCCAATTTAGCCGAACACAAAAAGGTATCAGAGTTCGGCAGTTTTTCCTAATCTGTGTAAGTACTCTGCCAACTAGGGTAAAACCGCAGCCCACATTAACAGTCCTCTGGAGCAAGGCCAGAGCAAGCAGGTGTCCGAGTGAACAGCTTGTCATCAATACAGTCATCATGGCTCCCAGTGAATTCACATGAGCATGCATGGGGATGTCCGTACTCACGAGTCCCTTTACGTATGTCTGTACTCGTGAGTGTACGTAAAGCAGGGTATGCCTGTAAATTATTTATAGACAAAAACGCAAATATATAAAATCCTATTAACTTGAATAACTGAGGGTTAGATGTTTGACGGTAAGTTTCCAAACGACAAACAATGGCTGAGGTAGATCTATATATAGATATCTGAAGATTGAACGATATGTGTGTAGGTAGAATGATGTTCAAAGGGCAAGAAAAACCAGCTTTCTCTTGTTTAGTAAATAGAGCCCAAGGGGAGCATTGCATCACACCTAGGTCTATCAGTCTGATATTGATCATAGGTTGGGAGGGGAGAGAAGGGGATCCTTTCTGTGCAATCCATAAGCAAGCAGTTATTCAATAAAGGGACAAAGGCCGGGAATTCCAAGTGAATTTTTAATTTTAGAACAAAATAAAAGCTCAGCTCTCTTGGACATTTTTTCCCATTCAGCATTGAGGATGATCGTTAATAGTCGTGGCAGGGTTATTTAATAAAGTAACAAAGATAAGAATTGCCATGAAATTTAGTGAATTTCACACTTTGGGCCAATATAGCTAAATTATAAAATGTATCTAAGTCAGATCTGTTTTCATTCTGAACACTCTGGCCGTAAACTTGAGATTTCCTTTGAATTTCCAGTAATTCTCTCTTTAGCCAATAAACCTGTTTATTTTTGGCAGGAGCTCCCTGACTCACAAGAATGAGCAGAAGTTCTAGCGGATGGTTTGTGATGAGCCGCTTACACCCACCTACTTCTCCAAAATAGTGATGTAATCTGTATGTGATGAACTTGGAAGGCCCAGCTACTAACCTCACCTATCCACTTCCAGGCACTGTAACCAATTATTCCCGCGGGGTTTAGATCATTGGCTGTGAGTGATCAGCTAAGTAGGCAATGAGCTGGACCGCACACCAGGACTCCTAGCGGGAGCTTCTCTCTCCATGGAGGCTGAGAATGGCACTTCACGTAGTCAATCCATTATCAAATGGTTTAACTACTTACGTTGGGCTGTCCTGACACCATAACTATCACAGAGGACTGTAGTGGTTATGGTGCTTGAAATTGTTCTTTAAATTCCAGGGTCAAGGGCCACCTATATCTCATGCTTGTCATTTTGGAAAGGCTCTGATCCAGTAGGTAGCAGGTGTGTGTACCATATTCCACCTAGTGACGCAAGGCTTGTCAGCTGGTTCTGGATAATTTAGGGCATGTAATATGTTGCAGTTATGTCCTTGGTTAAAATGATGTTAGGACTCAGCATTCCAAGGATATTCATCATACTGGGAATAATCTGGGCTCTGACCCAGTGGTCTACACCATCACTATTTGACCCTTGTCAGAGTCACTCAGATCTATTCGCTGGCCCATTTTTCCTGCTTCCAACACATGAAATTCCAGAACGGACTCTTCACTTGTTGCCTTGTATATCCCACCCCGTGACAGGCGCCGTTGTAACGATCTAATCAATGTTATTCACTTCCCCAGTTAGTGGTTTGATCAGTGGGCGGGTACCCCAAACCCTATATTTTTACTTCTAATAGGAGACTTTACCCAGATATTAAGATGACTCTGACTTGTATGTTTTGTTTTCTTGCTGATTCCCATTGGTGTATTTTGTGTATTTTAAGGTAACTTGAGTAGTACCCATAACGCGGTGTGTGGTCGCAGTGCCTCTTCCCAATATCTGTCTTTTTTAGATAAATTACTAAGAGTGACACGTCATAAATGCTGACTGAAAAATTCTTGTAACAACCAAAAATAGACAGGTTAGTCACAGAAGAAAAATGTTACTAAACAAGCAACAAATGACTCGAAATTTAAAATGTTTTTGCTGTGATGCAGCCACCTCTCCATCATAGCGCCCTAAATAGAATTTGGCGAAGAAGGAGCGTATTTAGTTCCTGATACTCCGAAATAAGGAAATATATTACATGCATCTGGGGGAAAGTCAGAATTCTTTGTGGTTGGTTCTTGCACAACAAAATATTTATAAACCCAGAAAATTCACATATAGAAGAGACTCATTCACCTGACGTCCGCAGCCAAAGATTTTTACTTCCAATTCCATATGGAAAGCATTAAGAACAGAGATAGTGATTACTAGAGAACAGGAGGACAACAGTGTGAAACAAACTTTATTCCAAATTGAATCCGAAAGCAGAGCTGTCACTTTAACCGACTAGGAGAATTTTCAGAGATTCTGAATTTACCATTCTGGATTCTACTTCAGTACAATATGAAGTTTAGTGAATTTTGTAAAATGCGGATACTGACAATTCGATGCAGCATTAAAATTGCACAGATTTACTCACTAAAACGCGAATTGTAGACACTAGACAAGGTAGCTGTAAATTGTAGGTCAAAGTACCAGGACTGGGAAAGAATTGTCAAGTTGTGATACTTGGCAGTCACCATAAATCCTTGTGTGGTATTGGGTTTGTCTGTGTGATAGGACCCAGTGAAGGCTTCGTGGCCAGGGTTTTATCTCTGTATTTATCTATAACTGCGCTACGTGCTACAATATATAATACGGTGTATCCAAGGCTTATACTTGTCAGGGTGTCCTAAGTCCTCTCAGACTCTTAACATGACTCGCTCACTATCCTGTTAGAAGTCTAGAGGTCTACAACTCAACTGTTTGGAAAAATTGGGGATCGAAACTGTTTATTAATTAGCCAACGGGGCCAGGTGACTGCTGGAGATATACAGCATGGATTAGAGATACACAGTAACATCGCTGGTTAGTTTAGAAATAAAACTACTTCCAAGGGACCCTCTTTCCACCTTTTAGCTGGTCCACTGTTTAGGGATATGTCCAATATATCTTTGTATTCCTAACATTATAGTGATCCTTTAAAGTCTGGTGGGAATTTTTTGATACAGTTTAGCATGTTCGAGAACAGAGAGAAAACCCATCTGGCACCCCATCTAGTACACCATCTTCAAAGCGGAAGTTGTTCCTTCTTGTGGTATCGTAGACTGCTTTCATATCATTGTTTGATGTTGAAAGACCGTATCAAGGTCACAGCGAGGACAGTATGAAAACCACCAGACCTAGCGAAGAGATGAGTTATCTTCTATTTATGTTTGGCAGACAACTGGCTGTTGGGTGTAGTGACGTATGTTTTATTGACTAAACCCATCACTTTACTTCCTCCCGTCATCTGAAAGGGTCGTTAGTGGTGGGAAACATAGAGAGGAAAGGAGAGAGAGCTCCAACAAGTTAACGTGAATGCTTCTTGGAATGCTGAGAATCGTAGGACAATATGACTTGGATATAGTTTCAGTAATTGGATATGGACTTTACAAGACGGAATTCTCGCTAGACATGTCTATCATGAAGGGGTTTGGGACATTACACGGGGACTTTAAAAAAAAAATTGGGGTATTTTTCTCGACACTTTGAAATTCCAGAGCTAATAATGTGATTCTATTGATAATGTAAAGACGGTTGGAAACAAATTAAAATAACACTTCAAGAGCACCACGGTTATGGTGTTATGAATGGCCTGCCCCCTCCCCCCCCAAATTTAAACCGTTAAAACGCTTGCTGTGCTCCATTACCTCCCGCTTCTCTTCCTCTGTGACTTAGCTCCCTGTACAACATGGGGAGTGCTGGGCTAAGTTCTGGTACAGACTGCAGAGATATAGGGAGCGGCGCCTGGCGGACCCAAGAGAAGAAATCAAACCATATGAACTGGATTGACTGTTTCCATTGGGATGGGGTGCCACCATGGTAGTGCACTATAGTGGTTATGGTACTTCCTACGAGCTAATTAGTGCAGATCGTTTCAATAATCCATGGACTCATACACAAATACCGGCCCTTAGTAAAGCCGCTAGAAGTGTACCATAACTGCCTTCTACGCGAGATATTACATGGCTCCTTGCAAACATTCTAGCTGAAACATAAGGTCTTGGGGATTGGCTGCAAGTGATGAGACTCAGATGTTATCACTGATGACAGTGCTGATGGTAGTAGTTAGCAGGGGTTATTTTCAGCCCATGGTGTCCCTTTAAACGTTTAGAACACTTCTGCCAACACGTTGCAATGGAGATTTTTGGAAAACTATATTCCCAAGATGCTAAAACAGAGTAAACGTGTCCTGTTTTCAGAAAATTCAATTTTAAGTTTCCTAAATCCTCTGTCTTCTACATAACTCCCCAAATATGTCGCTCGTTGTTCCTCTGACTAAAATGGGGAGTTGGGCGTATATGAGAATTGTGTGTTCCTGGAAGCATCGAGTTTGTAAGACTGGAGTGCTGTCTAAGGTCTAATCCAGATGTTCTAACACTAACTACATCCCGGGCAAGAGCTGGGCTTAGATAAACAGATTTTACCTAAATTAAACAATGTAACCGAAATTACAAAAACATTGGATAACATTTTCCAGCTAGTTATCTATTGATATTATTAAATGTTATTTATTTATATTGATCTAAACAGATATTATATATAAATTTTATATTATGATAAGTATTAGTATTTTTTTTTATAGCACCCACCTATTCTGCAGCGCTGTACAACTGGAATAAAAAAACAAAGAAATAATGACAAAATAAAACCTCGAAAGGATGAACTAAGCAGAAACTAGAGGTTAACCCGGCCAAAATTACACAAATGTTTCCTGGGACACCGTGCCGGGGGTGTGCCAGCCCCCCCATACATGGTGCCCTGAAGGTGCCACAATGTCACAAACTGACTATTAGCCTGCTGAAAATAACTACAAACCACAATACGGTGTCAGACATATTATGACATAATTATCCCTACTACATTGTGGAGTTTAAATATAGAATTATCTCTACTTCAGCGTGGCGTTTGCATCTAGAACTATCCCTACTACAGGGTGGCGTTTAGATACAGAATTATCCCTACTACATCGTGGAGCTTAAATCCAGAATTATCTCTACTACAGCGTGGAGTTTAAATTGAGTATTTTCCCTACTACAGCGTGACGTTTAAATCTAGAATTATCCCAAATATAGCCTGGCATTTAAATCTAGAATTATGGTGCAGGGACTGAGGCAGGAATTCTCGGGTGCTTCATAACTATTACTGTAATTGCCAGTCTCTCTGTTTATCCTGCACACATGGGTCTGCTTGTATATACCCTCCACCCCCACCCGGAGCATTAATTACACTCAGATGGTGCTATGTGTGGAATGTTTACCTGGTTACACTGGTTTACCGGAATGTGACAGATTTCTGTTCGGACATACAGGGCCTTGCTGGTAACTCCATGATTGCTGATTCAGGGCTGCATTGATAATAGCATGCAGGGTCCAGAAACAACAGTACTATTTATTATTCCTATTGGTATTCATACAGCGCCAATAACTCCGCAGAACTTTACAATATAATAAAAAGGAACATTTAATGGAAAGGGACATTTTAATAATCTCAGCCAAGGAGGTGGGACGGTGGAGAATACTTTATACTGCACAGAGGTGGTCCGGTCACTAACGGCTAGTTTAACACTGTACATGTTTGTATTCCTGACACGATGGTGTTCCTTTAAATTTCCCCCTTTATAATATTGTAAAGCTCTGCGGAGTTAAATGCTAATAATAATAATAAATAATGAGTGTTTATGGCAGCAAGGAGGCGAGCACTGAAATGTAAGGTAAACTTGTTTTTAATTGGTCATTAAAGTGTAAGCTCACCGGCCAATGACAAGGCAAACTACTTTAAGGAGTCCTACACTAACAATTCACCTTGCAGCTCTCAGATTCCGTGTAATGGGGTAGAAGTGGGTAATCTTAGAAATTGTTACCAGCTAATTTCTCTATGATTTTCTTTGTGTTTTATTACACTGCCTTGTTACTCTGCACCTCGTTTGTGCCCTGTTTAGGGTTAAGTTTGAACATTACGCGGCAAAACAGCAAAAAATTGCAATTTACTCGCTATTTCCTCTTACAATAAGGAAATGTCTCGAGCCGTGAAATTACCTTCCAGTGAAATATATATTTACATAGTTATAAGGTAAGAAAGGTTGAAAGATGATTCCAGTCCGCCAGCTTGTCACGTCATTCGTTCTGTCACAAAATGGGGTGGGGGGGGGACTGTTGGGGTTTTATTTATCAGTAGGACACACTGAGATACAGATTTAGACAATGTAGCACAAGGTTTGAATGTGGGAGTGAATGGCTAACAGTGGGATGATGTGAGTTAAATTAACGGATGGGAACCTGAGGAGCCCTGTACTTACGTTTTAGGCCTTTAAATGGAATGCATGGTTTTATAGGGGGTACATCTACTAAACAGTGATTTTACAAATGTTCTTATGTTGGTCATTGGGTGTCCCTTAAACAGGTTCAATATCTCCAGCCGAGAAAACACATCATCCGTGAATAGTAAGCGCTCAAGCAGACATCAATCGACGTCCGTCACTTGGACATTTATAAAAAAAATGCATCTTAATTAAATTCCAAGTTACGGATTAAATGTCGATTGTCAGTTTTCAACAAACTTTACTTCGATTTATGAAATCCTCTCCGTTGATGGATGAGATATATACATTTCTTTTCTAATGCAGGGGTGCCCACGTAATGGCTCTCCGGATGTTATAAAACTACCGGTTCTATGATGCTTTGTCATTCTAAAGGCAGTTCTCGGCACCATAAATGGCTTCGCATTGCTGGCTTAGATCAGTCTCAGCCCGGCTATAATAACTGCTAATATCTGTCTGCTTTGCATATATTTCAAATATATCCAATTATATCCAGGGAGATCTGTGTTTGTGGATTCAGACTTACAGTTTGTCCAAATCTCGCCTGCAGAAGAATTACATCCCATTAAGTCACTTTTGCCTAATTTTGTGCCATTAAAAAATGATTATTGGGCTTTTTGTCCATATTATTTAAATGTAACAATAATTTAGAGACCCATTCTTTAAATGGAAAATAAATTAGCTCGGTGACAAATTCTTCAACTGTAATTTTATTAACGCTAAACCAAATGTAATTAAACTATTCACAGTGTGAAGGGGTTTCCATGCAGCGTTGTCACTCCATTAAATAATTTATTGATCAGTTAGTGAGCAGCTGCCTGTAATATGATCAATAGGGCGAGCTTGGTCTAACCAATGGGACCCACTGATATGGCGGATGGGTACGGTACATATATGGGTTATATACCAGGAGGTAGCAGATCTAGCCCCCCCCGGTTCTGCTATCGCCTTCTTTCAATGGTCAGTTTCTATAATATAATTATAATTAATTAACCCCAATCAGGGATAACTCCGCCTCCCACCTTTATCCCGTCTAGTGATATATTTATGTTATACGCAGATACGGCCTTAGTGGAAGGGCCTGGATAGATTCATATATTTTATTCCGGAGTTATATAAACATTTATGAATACTTAGTACTATTATAGCGTTGCCATGTTGTAGTTAATCCTGCACTGCCATCTAGTGGTAGATGTGTGTATTGTCATACTGTGCTGCCTGTGTGTGATATTATTGTTTGACCGATCCTCTCTATGTACATTTCGGATTACAATTCTTTATTTTTTTTTAAAGTGTGTTTAGTCTGCATTGCCATTATTTTTTTTCTGCCTTGTTATTCTCCCCCCGACAATCACGTTTAGTTGTATATTTTTGTGTTCTGCTAATTTATAATTGTATAAAGCAAAGCTTGTGTTATATTTTACTCGGGGGATCTGGGACGAGTTTATTATACACTGCTTGGCAGAGAGAATTTAAAGCCATGAGTAATGGTAAAGTCACCGTCTGAATAAACAGACAATACGAACGCAATTCATGCTAAAATGAATGGAGCTAATGGCCTTATGTTTCAGGATTTGAAAATCAAGTTTTCCAAATTTTGGCTTCTATTGATGTAACGTGATGATGTCCGCCGATCGCCGACACTGTGAGTGTTGACGCACAATGGCGTCTTGTCCAAGGTCCAATCAGCAATCTGAGAATCGCCATGGGATACCCTGCGATAGCCGGCGCATCTAAATAAACATCCTCCTTTTATAAAACACATCTTCTAAATGTCAGCGGTGTCTCATACATGTGTGTAATATATTTCATACTGACTATATCTACGCTTCTCGTTGTCTGATACTAGATGGGTTATTCCCGATAACGCACATTAATAAATAACTGAGAACCTTCTGAAAATGAAACCATTGGATAAAATACTGAAAATCACTTGTGTTAAGCTTTTCATCTGGTGCCTGCTCTCATCTCAATGAATGTTGGCTAGTTAGTAATATTATATATCTTTTTATATAAAGGAAGCGCTGATATTGGCTGTTAACGGAAAAGGTAATAATCTGAAAGACACAACACCATGTAACCAGGGTGACCAGACCTACCACGTTTTCTGGGACATATATCACGTATTGATGGGCAGCACATGAAAAGGGCTGCCCTGTACTATGTAGAATTCAGAAGAAGGTGTATAAGATCGAGTAATTAGAGAATGAAGAATCCTGCAGAATATGCATTATACATACTGCAGGGCAGCCCTTTTGATGCTTTTTATTTCAATATAACTAAATTATACGTGTCCCTGAAACATGATGGATACATTAACCCTATTTAGAACTAATTTCAATGTTATTTTCCTGGTTCCAATTACGGGAAGAAAAAGTGTGGGCAATATTTTTCAATGAGCTCGTGACTGGAGAAAAGGTCAGTAAAACATTTTCAAATCATTTTTATTGCAGTTGAGAGCTCAGAACTGGACTGGGGCATGATAGTGTTAGGAATATAGGATACGGCTCCTTTAATCGAAATGTCACAAAAAAAATAATGAAAATGCAGATTTTACAATGTAATTCTGACCTCTGGTGGCCATTAGTGAGAATGACAGAGTGGCCAGTTTTGCTCTGTGAGGCTTTCGTCTTGCAGTGCTTATCGTGTTATCGAGGAGACTTTATAACTGATAACTATTTCTGCCATTTGACGAGTAATTTAACTATTCGAATACCAGAAGTGTGTTTCCAATCCATTGGATGCGTAACAGGCATTCGAAGAGTTAAAGCGAAATCCAAGTCAAAGAAGATTAAACTCTTGTTACGGAGTTTTATTACTGTGGAGCTCTGTGATCCACTCATTCCACAAATTATTGTGAGTTTTGGTACTGTGGACCTCTGTGATCCACTCACACCACAAATTATTGTGAGTTTTGTTCCTGTGGAGCTCTCTGATCTGCTCACACTACAAATTATTGTGTTTTATTACTGTGGAGCTCTGTGATCCACTCATACCACAAATTATTGTGAGTTGTATTGCTGTGGAGCTCTGTGATTTGCTCACACTACAAATTATTGTGAGTTTTATTGCTGTGAAGCTCTGTGATCCACTCATACCACAAATTATTGTGAGTTTCATTACTGTGGAGCTCTGTGATCCACTCATACCACAAATTATGAGTTGTATTACTGTGGAGCTCTGTGATCCACTCATACCACAAATTATTGAGTTTTATTACTGTGGAGCTCTGTGATCCACTCATATCACAAATTATTGTGAGTTTTATTACTGTGGAGCTCTGTGATCCACTCATACCACAAATTATTGTGAGTTTTATTGCTGTGGAGCTCTGTGATCCACTCATACCACAAATTATTGTGAGTTTTATTGCTGTGGAGCTCTGTGATATGCTCAGACACACACCATTGTTTTTAAAAGAGCTGGAGTGGATCCTTTCCTTGGGGTCCAGTGGGGTTGCTGTAATGTTCAAACTTCTCGAGCTCTACTTACTCGCACGTTTTAGTGATGCCGGAGTGACGTCATAGCCCGGCTGCCGGCATCGCAAGGAGCAGAGCTAGAACTGCAGGAAGATTACTGCTCTTTCGCGCAACTGTGTACATTCTCAATGGATCCCTGGGCTGGCCGCCTCCATTTACCAAGGGCTGACAAATACCCAGGCAACAGGACAGAATTCCTAGTCGTCATGGTAACCTGGGATTTGTGGAGTCCTGGAGTGATAGGAGTTGTTATCTGGAGTAATAGGAGGAGTTATAGGGATGGTTATATGGAGCAGGTGGTGCAAATATCCAGTTGACCAGCAGGAGAGACGAGCACAGCACTCCTCTCCTGATGGTCATTTACTGTAGCGTGGCCGAGCGCCAGTACCTCCGCAGCCCGGCGCAGGAGGAGAGGGCGCGTGAGTGAGCTCTGATCTAGATCCGCATTTCCTGTATAGCTCCCTCGTGCGTGCCCTTTAGACGTCCCGGGCGCGCGAGGGAGCTATACAGGAAATGTGGATCTAGATCAGAGCTCACTCATTGAGGCACTGCGGTAGCCCTCTGAATCCCAGGCTGTGGATCCACTCCCGGTCTCCAAAAGGTAGGGAGACTGGGTTGATTGAAAAAAAAAAAAAGAGAGAGAGAGTGTGTGTGTGTGATGCTGCCCTACCGCTCATACTGTTCCTATCCCCTCATTCCCCACAATGTGCCCCTTATCCCCCCTCCCACCATAGCTCCTGTCCCCCACAATAGCCCCAGTTCCCCACAGTGCTGCTCTACCTCCCACAATACCACTCCTGTCCCCCCATACTGTTCCTAACCCCCAACATAGCCCAGGCCCCCACAATACTGTGTCTGCCCCCCCCACTAAAACTCCAAAACACTAACGCCCCAATCCCCTATAATACTGCCCCTTTCCCCCCACACTAAAGAATCAATCCTCCACAATATGGGCCCTGTCCCCACTAAAGAATCAATCTTTGAAAATATGGCCCCTGCCCCAATCCCCCACAATACTGCCGCTAGTCCCCCCACACTAAAGTCCCTGTCCCCCCATAATACTGCCCCTAGTCCCCCCTCGCTAAAGTCTCTATCCCCCACAATTCTGCCTCTATTCCCCAATACTACTCCTATCTCCCCTTGACTAAAGCCCTAGTCCCACACACACACAGTACTAAAGCCCTATTGTACAGCGCTACAGAATTTGTTGGCGCTATATATATTATAATAAAAATAAAGTCCCTATCCCCCACAGTAAAGCACAGTGACACAGAAAGGGGCTGGTGGGCAAGTAAGAGACACAGGGGAGGTGGGGTGTAGGACACTAAAGGGGGATATAACACACACAGGAATAACACATTCAAGAGGGGATATGTAACACTAAAGGGGGTAAGAAATTCAAAAGAGGGGTTACGAGGCACACAGGTGAAGATACTTTTTTGGGGGGAGGGGAGGGAAGGCGCGGCAAAATGCAAATTCGCCTGTGTAGCCAAAAATCCTAGTTCCGGCCCTGAGAGAGGGTTATATGGAGTAATAGGACGGGTTATAGGGAGGGTTATATAGAGTAATAGGAGGAGTTATAGGGAGGGTTATATGGAGTAATAGAAGGGGTTATAGGGAGGGTTATATGGAGTAATAGGAGGAGTTATAGAGAGGGTTATATGGAGTAATAGGGGGAGTTATAGAGAGGGTTATATAGAGTAATAGGAGGAGTTATAGGGAGGGTTATATGGAGTAATAGGAGGGGTTATAGGGAGGGTTATATGGAGTAATAGGAGGAGTTATAGGGAGGGGTAATATTATAGGGAGGGTTATATGGAGTAATAGAGGAGTTATAGGGAGGGTTATATGGAGTAATAGGAGGTATAGGGAGGGTTATATGGAGTAATAGGAGGAGTTATAGGGAGGGTTATATGGAGTAATAGGGGGAGTTATAGGGAGGGTTATATGGAGTAATAGGAGGGGTTATAGGGAGGTTATATGGAGTAATAGGAGGAGTTATAGGGAGGTTATATGGAGTAATGGGAGGGTTATATGGAGTAATAGAAGGAGTTATAGGGAGGGTTATATGGAGTAATAGGAGGGGTTATAGGGAGAGTTATATGGAGTAATAGGAGGAGTTATAGGGAGAGTTATATGGAGTAATAGGAGGAGTTATAGGGAGGGTTATATGGAGTAATAGGAAGGGTTATAGGGAGAGTTATATGGAGTAATAGGAGGAGTTATAGGGAGAGTTATATGGAGTAATAGGAGGAGTTATAGGGAGGGTTATATGGAGTAATAGGAGGAGTTATAGGGAGGGTTATAGGGAGTAATAGGAGGAGTTATAGGGAGGGTTTTATGGAGTAATAGGAGGGGATATAGGGAGGGTTATATGGAGTAATAGGAGGGGTTATAGGGAGGGTTTTATGGAGTAATAGGAGGGGTTATAGGGAGGGTTATATGGAGTAATAGGGGGAGTTATAGGGAGGGTTATATGGAGTAATAAGAGGGGTTATAGGGAGGGTTATATGGAGTAATAGGAGGAGTTATAGGGTGGGTTATATGGAGTAATAGGAGGGGTTATAGGGAGGGTTATATGGAGTAATAGGAGGAGTTATAGGGAGGGTTTTATGGAGTAATAGGAGGGGTTATAGGGAGGGTTATATGGAGATATAGGGATATGGGTTATATCACTGATTATAAACACTTTAAGGAAAACAGTTTTATTCATCAGAAACAAACAATACATCCATTAAGATTTACTGACAATATGATAAATATGATGTATATTCAATATGGGGGGACAGCCCAGCCATGTTTTTTTTAAATTAAAACTTAAATTATATTAAAATTTATTATTTTTATATCAATATAAATTTATTGCAAAGGTTCAATGGCCTTTAAAGTCAACATATATTTGAAATAAACTTGAATAGACTTATTGCAAACAATGTAACATTTCACTGGGAAGAAATGTGTGTACAAGGGGTCTATTGGGATGCAATGCACTTCCAATAAAGACCAGCAGAGGGCAGAGGTGACGCAGGTTACAGAAGATGAATGACCGTGACATGTTTAAGGGTCAGTCCTTCTTATAACAATGAAGACCTGAATGGATTACCCTCTAAACACACATTCCTACAAATAAACAACAAAATAAAACAATGTCATCATTCACACACATAATAACAGCGACATGTTAATGCTCTGATCTGTATAATGTTTTTTACTTATTTCCACAGTTCTGTCTTCGTCCTCTGCGTCCAGAGTCTGTGCCATATGCAGAGGGAGCAGCAAGGAATTCTGGGAACAACGCCACAAGTAGCGCAATCACTGACACACGGTGGATATATCTGTTGTAGATCAATTTCTTTAAAATAAAATATCGTAGAAAGTAGCCTATTGTTTATTCACCCGGAGACACCCTGAATGTTCCCTAGCAAAGATGGCAACAAGCCTGACATTCCTGAGAGCTCAAACCCCTCGCAGACGCCTTTTTATTGAAATGCAACTCGGATTGTGTCGGTCTGTCTGCTGGAATAAAATCCTAGCAGAATGCTTATTAATTACTGGGATATGGAATAACTAGCTCACCCAGGGTACGTAACCTATTAGTGAACTAAAAATCCCAATCCAATCATCAGTATTATAGCTCATTAACCGAGAGCTGACAGAGGGCCAAAGGATTTCAGGTTTATTGAGAATGGAAGCCATCAGGTCAGGAGCTCAATGCCTCCAACCCCAGGTTTACTTACTGATTTCGGTGTCTGAAGCACAGGGCAATTTAGGCACAATTCAGGTAGAGTTTGTCAAATTAATTGGTTAACAGAATCCAGTGACTCTGCAGCTCTCCATAGACTGAACACTAAACCCTGCAGCTCTCCATAGATTGAACCCTGCAGCTCTCCATAGACTGAACCCTGAACTCCGCAGCTCTCCATAGACTGAATACTGAACCCAGCAGCTCTCCATAGACTGAATACTGAACCCTGCAGCTCTCCATAGACTGAACACTGAACCCTGTAGCTCTCCATAGACTGAACACTGAACCCAGCAGCTCTCCATAGACTGAATACTGAACCCTGCAGCTCTCCATAGACTGAACACTGAACCCTGTAGCTCTCCATAGACTGAACACTGAACCCTGCAGCTCTCCATAGACTGAGTACTGAACCCAGCAGCTCTCCATAAACTGAACCCTGCAGCTCTCCATAGACTGAACACTGAACCCTGCAGCTCTCCATAGGTGAACCCTGCAGCTCTCCATAGACTGAACCCTGAACTCCGCAGCTCTCCATAGACTGAATACTGAACCCAGCAGCTCTCTATAGACTGAACACTGAACCCTGCAGCTCTCCATAGACTGAATACTGAACCCTGCAGCTCTCCATAGACCGAACACTGAACCCTGCAGCTCTCCATAAACTGAACAGTTCCCTAGCAAAACCACTAAGCCCAGCAGACCCCCACAGACTAAATATGGAATGCAGAAGAATCTAAGCTATGAATTTGATGGAATATATCTACTGATCGTGTGTTAAAGGACCACTCTAGGCACCCAGACCACTTCAGCTTAATGAAGTGGTCTGGGTGCCAGGTCCATCTAGGCTTAACCCATTCTGTTATAAACATA